>OX421496.1:22091843-22536843 GCA_949126835.1 Anisus vortex
TACAAGCGATTAACTGCATAAAATGTTCATGGTATAGACTAGTAATTTTGTTTTTAAAAAAATTTTCTTATATTAGGCATAGACATCTATATTATTATATTAAGATGATTTGTATCAACCTTAGCTATCTTGTCTATCCATTTATTAAAGACAAAATATTAAAGAATATGTGAAGTTGATTAATAATTTAAGCTAAGCATATAAATCTTATCTATCTTATCTATCCTATCTATCCTATCTATCATATAAGGTGGCTAAAAATATTGTTGTGTGGTGTTGAATTATGTCCATGTAGCCATGTAGGCCTAGGCCTACGATTGGGTTGTATGTCTAGGGCCTATAACCTAAAGACGTAGTCTACTTGTTAATTTCATGTCGTTTTTACATGTCTTTGTAGTTTCCTTTCAAATTTTTGTATCTTGTTCCCTCGGAAACTTGTGCCTTGTGTCCTCGTTGGCTAACGGGATCTGAAAGAGGTACTTTTATCTTCGCTCTACTGACGTTATCTTAAACAAGTTTCTAATATATATATATATATATATATATAATATGCAGATAATAATTATGTATTTGTTGGTCGTATATATGTCAATAGCGAATTGAGTGTGAATCATCAGCGTGGGTTTCCTTGCTCTGGCAACCAATAAGCCAGCGCTGTATTGATGACCACGGGACTTACAAAACAAAGTCAAACAAGCACTTCCGGTTGAGCTTGCCAACTAAGACAAGTGAGTCTCTGTGTCAACTTAACAACCACTAAAAACGAAAAAACTCTAACCGCAACAAAAACACCTGGTGTTAGACTAACTGTCTTCGTATTACACACTATACAGTTCTTTTTGTCGTTTGTTATAGAATGGAGGAATATGGAATGGGCTACCCGGCGCCAGTTTGACGCCGAAATCTCCTGTCATGTGTTTGCTTTGTATATCTTAAGCCAGGAATTACCTTACAATAACTGTCACAATTTATATATATTTATAATTTGTGATATATATATTATGATGTCTCGGATCTTTGAATATGCTATTATAAAGTCAGGAGACTCTACTGATGCCTAGGGCAGGATTGGCAACCTTCGGCACGCGTGCCAGACTTGGCATGAACAACGATTTTCAACGGCACGCGGAAGAGACCCAAAAGGCATTTCATATTTATTTTTTCTACAAAAAACTGAGCGAGCTAGAGCAGGATGACTTTTACGCTGCTGAATGAGTTAGAAATCCTACTTCGGCACACTATAATTAAAAGGTTGCCGACCCCTCTGGTCTATGGTGTAGACCTAGTGTTGATTATGGATGTTAATATTTAGAATGATGAACAAAATAAGTGTTAATAAAGAAACTGACAATATGTAGTCAAAAACTTTGCTTTGAAAGTGGAACAGGAACGTCTAATACAGATGACTATTATACAATAACATACAATCCTTCAGTACCAGTTTTCACGAAAAAATGTCTTTATTTAGACTTACCCCCCCCCCCCCCCCTTTATCAGAAAAGAATTTCTGCAGACGCCCACTTTCACAACAATTATTAGGATGGCTAGAGTTAATCTTGTTTCAACCAATCGGAACGCTGCTTCACCAGCCCTCTGATCAGTTTGGTCCGAAGGGTACTTTACTACTTACAACGAATTGGAAACGGTATTGAGTGTTTGTGTGTGTGGGGGGGGGGGAGGGAATGGGGCAAAAGTATATTTTTAGAACATGGAATTCTTTAGTGTCGTTTTTGTCTTTATTTTGTGCAGAGAGTTAGAAAACTACATAGACTCTAATGTTGTGTATATTAAAAAGAAAGAAAAAACACAGCGAGATCAACAATAGAAATTAAGTAACAACAACAATAATTAACTGTACAGTAAACACCTACAATGTAAACAACAGACTGCACAAACTGTAAACACTAAAAGATAAACAGTCGAGAAAACATTTTCAAAACACAGTGAGGGAAAATAAAATCCAAGGGCAATGAACTCCAAAAATTTTTTTGATAAGATCTCGGATCTAAGGGGTGAATTGTTTGTTCTTGTTGTTTTAAAATAAATATAAAGGAACTATAATACTATTCGTGAACAATGATACCATTTAACAGGCCAATAAAATGTCATGTACCGTAAAATCTCAATTCTAAGGCATAAACCTCACAGGTCTCACATGTGTATAAGCCGCAGGTAAAAATGTAGGTATATTTATTGAAGTTCACAAACATTAGCCGCACTAAAAAAATGTGCTTTTTAAATCTGTTTAATTTTATAATGCAAATTTTGTTATGTTTTATTGTTGCTGTTTGTGAATTTGTATTTATCAGTGACTTTGCACTAGGTAGTATAAGCTGTCAATTTCAGTTGATATTTCAACCTAGGAAAATATTGTTTTAAATCTATATGTGTATAAGCCGCCCCCATCCCTTTTCTCTGACTAAAAAATTTGATACAAAAAGTGCGGCTTACACTTGATATTTTACGGTATTTCAAGATCTTTTCCAACAATTTTCGAATAGAAAAGAAAACAATTCTATAACGAGCAAACCAACAAAGAGCAGGTAAATTCTATTGGTTAGTTTCACTCCCTGTCACATTTTCAATCAACCTGTCAGTACAGAAAATAAAAACAAACACCATTGATGGTGCAGGGTGGGAAGGGTGGGGCATGAACACGTTATATATAACAATAAGAAAATGTACTGCGCTGCACTGTCTTGTAACCGTAAATCCAAGAATTAGTCTACATTGTGTTATAGCCACATTGTGTTCTAGCAAGTTATAGCCACATTGTGTTCTAGCAAGTTATAGCCACATTGTGTTCTAGCAAGTTATAGCCACATTGTGTTCTAGCAAGTTATAGCCACATTGTGTTCTAGCAAGTTATAGCCACATTGTGTTCTAGCAAGTTATAGCCACATTGTGTTCTAGCAAGTTATAGCCACATTGTGTTCCAGCAAGTTATAGCCACATTGTGTTCTAGCAAGTTATAGCCACATTGTGTTCCAGCAAGTTATAGCCACATTGTGTTCTAGCAAGTTATAGCCACATTGTGTTCCAGCAAGTTATAGCCACATTGTGTTCTAGCAAGTTATAGCCACATTGTGTTCCAGCAAGTTATAGCCACATTGTGTTCTAGCAAGTTATAGCCACATTGTGTTCTAGCAAGTTATAGCCACATTGTGTTCCAGCAAGTTATAGCCACATTGTGTTCTAGCAAGTTATAGCTATATTGTGCTCTAGCAATTTATAGCCAGCATACAATGTACTGTGTAGAATTGTAAAATTGTTGTTTGGGAGATACGTTTGTAATGTTGAGGGCTTAGTCTTGAACAAAATGAAATGAGAAACACAATAGTGAGAGACAGAGAGAGAGAGAAATACTATGTGATTTAATGAAATACCAAGATAGACATGTATTTAAAAAAACATTCTTATTCTACATGCAATAACAAATTCAAAAAGAATTCTCTATCTTGCAAGGTAGCACCCTGGCATTAAATGGGTAGCCAGAGCAAACCGGGAAAACCAGCAGCTTATCATTATTTAAAACCATAATCAAAATTAAAGACGACTCAACACATTGTTACGAAACGTAAATTTATACATTGCACCATAATTAATTGAATACTAATAGTTCCTAATAGTTGCAGTAGTAATGTTAGAAATTCTTTCATCAGCGAAGACTGAGGGTTTTTCCCAAAGACGTCACCAGACAACATGGACGATTTTAACGTCGTTGTCGGTGATACTCGAATATTCAATCGCACGCTAGTATTTTATTATATATTATCTGTTTATGTCAGCCTTAATGTAATGTAATCTCTTGTATTCGGTTATGGTATCGTATCGACCCATATCATGTACCCATAAGAATAAGTCCAAGATTACATCAGTTCTTTGGCATCTCTCGTCAAGTAAGACATTTTTTTCTATGCTCTGAATTATAATTTCTTACGGATTTATGCTACAAAGATTTCAATATTGTTTTACCAGTAGTTTCAATGCTATCCATAGCCTATTGAATATATTTCTTATCTCTTCTATGGATATGTGCTATTCTTGACCACTTGTGTAAATATCATTCTTCTATTCGTATTTTAAATGATGATTCTGTGATTAAACCAATAATTCGTTTGTTTACAAAACTCGATTTATATCAGTTCTTCACGTTCCAGTATTGTGTGTGTTTTATTTATACTACAATAGTAATTGCCAACACTACACAATAACAACACGATACTTGCTGTGTATTTGAGTAAACATATATATACACTTGAATAAATCAAATAAACTATAATCAATGTTATAAAGATTGCCAGGGGATATTTTGAATCAGGACCAACCTAGACTACACCAAAACTAATATCAAAATGAACTAATAATGATACTACCAATTGAAGCAGTAATTATAATAACTACAAGACAATGTAATAAATAAATATTGCATCAACTCAATGGGGGCACTAGCCAAATAAATAATACAGTCTACAATTCGGTACTCATTATTCTACAGTTATCTACTAATTAATAATTATCTACAAAAAGATAACAAAAGCTGGCTTGTCATTTAACATTTTATTGAATTAATACTTTAAAAGTATATCAAAGCGACTTGACCAGTGCAATACTAAAATTATCTATTGCGGCATATAATATGGCAGTGCATAGTATTACAAGGCAATTTATTCACCATAATAAATCATGGATGAGACCTTCTATTTATATCACACAAGTATAATTATAATTTATAATGTTATTACGGCTAGAGCCCCCATTCAATTCATGAAAATGATAGTTATAGTATTGTTATTGTTAGTGTGAGTATCCTTGTATTAGTGAAGATCTTATTATATCATTCTGAAGTTTATTTGTAGTTGTCTAGAGTATTCCTGGTTCTTATTATCCCCTGGCAATTCACATAGCGTAGTTTTAGAGTTTTCAGTTGATTTTACTTCATGTATAATTATTTATGTGGCTCATATTATACAGCAAGAACCTCAATGTTGAGTGGTAGTGTAGATTATTAATATAGTTGAATAAATATTACACATACACACATGTATATAACTTTGAAATATTGACGTTAACCAAGTTGTGTAGAAAGCAACGATAAATTTGGTTTAATTTACAAAATCAATCCAGTAGGAATCCAAATAATATTATATACACAATCAAGAAATACACATATTCCAATTAGTAATGAATATCCTCAATGAACATATAGCATTGTAGTTAATAGTAGAATAATAAATTTTATTCCATACTACAAATGAAATAGAAACGATACTCAGAGACTCAGAATCTTAGATGTTATCCGATCGGCTGTACGCCAAGAACTAAACTAAAAGTGTCGAATCGCGTAGAAATATGTTATGGGTCAATCGTTGGAAAATCCAGCCAGCCTAGTGACACGAGAATTTTAATCAAGCCCGCATGTTGACTGCGTGATCAGATTGTCTTTTTATTAAGAACAAGCAATAATGCTCTAACAAAATAAGGAGAGACCGGACGACCTTGACACGCTGTGTTTACGTGAACAGTTCATGTTTTTATCGAGGTTAATAAAAATCAATAATGCTCTAATTAAGTTAGGAAAAACCCGGGGGAAACCTTGAGCTGAGAAATACTTTATATCGTTTAAACGCAATTCGCTTAAATGATTTAGTTGGTTTATTAACATTACAATGTAAGGAATTTACGTTTCGTAACAGTAGATGACCATTGATATATCGCCTTTGTAATAAGAATTGATAACTCATCTTGGGAATGTCTTATGAAGGACAGGCGTGTCGTAATAACCTAAATACACGTGGGAAGCAATAACCTTATGTACAGAAGGAGCTTCTGTAACATGAAATAAAAAAATGTCAAAAGAGAAAGAGAGTAAAGAAAATTCATAATAGAGAAAAGAAAAGAGAAAGAGATTTAAAAAAATAATTAAAGTTAGAAAAAAGAGATAAAAAGAGATAAAATGCACATTCAAGATATAGAACAAAGAAGAGAGATGAAGAAAACATTCAAGATACAGAAAGTAAATGAGAAAAAAAAAAGAGATAATTCAATAGATAATAAAACTAGAGAAAGTGAAATAAAAGTGAAAATTTAAGATAGAGAACAGAGAAATGGACAAAAAGAAATGGATGTCAAGATTGACGTGTCAGGCAAAGGAAGTAGGCTAATCTAGATTATATTTAGGTTAGAGACTATTTCAAGACTATTTTATAACAAGGTATTTGTTAATACCGGTAATTCCCAGTGCGTTTTCGACCTGACGTACTTAAAAATAAAAAACATTTTTCTCTAGCGAGGACAAAATAGTCAGCAATGGTGCCCCAATGTCCCTCTCAGGCATTATGGGATAGGTGAAAGTGAGGGTGATTTTTGCATACCGGAAATGGGGGTTATGTTTATAGTCTCAGATTTCATTATCATGACGCCTCCTCATCACCCCCCCCCCTAATCCAACTTAAATCCACAACCACTCCAATTTTTTTTAAAGATTAAACCGAAACTGTAGAAACTACTTATGTTTAGTATTGGTGGTTTTATTAGGGGGGGGGGTGTCTATTACTTAAGTTAACAATTTTAATGCAAGTATTTTTTATCTGTCAACAATTGTCAAACTCCCAGTGACCGCCCTTACTTATAAAATAATTATGTCAAACAATTTTTACCCACCTATGCCTTATAAGCTAACAACATTTTCTAAGGCTGGATACTTTGTTTAAAATAGACTACAGATTAAACGGTTTACAAATAAATGTTGATACTATTTTTAAAACGTGCTTACCAAATTTGAAATTGATACTAACTCTAGACCTATATATATAACACTTAGAATTCCTGTAAATCGAAACTTTATATTCTAGCTTCTATTATGTTCCCAAATCAAATTTTCCTCTATAGTTAGTCAAACTCAGGGGCTGACTCACCAATTTCTTGTGGAAATATTGCGTTATTTTGCATTTAAAATCTCACAATGAGGAATAGTTAAAAGAAAACAAATACAGCAACATAACAACTTTGAAATGGTGTCACAAGTCAATAATAACATCAAGTAGTGTTTTAAACATATTTTACAGTCTAATGTGTTTCTTTCTTGTCCATTTCTGATCATTGCATTTCAATACCGAAACTAATCTTTTGGCTGGATGTTATTAAAATTAACCGTTTCTTTTATTTTGTTAAAATTGTTGACGTAATATCTATGTTGAACCCCTTCACATTCATCTTATCAACAATTGTCAACTTTTTCACACACACCCCAACCCGCCTATTTTGTTGACATAATAAATGGACAACCCCTTGACACATTGTAGATTTGGGCAAACACCAACAATCTTAACAAACGGTATTCCCATTTCTGCAGGATTCTACAAACAAGTAAAACAATACATATTTTATTGAACCATGTTGGAACATAGAGTAAAAGTTTAACAAAAATTTCGCCAATTATTTTTCGTTATGTGATTTCCTTTTTTTTTACATTCAAGATAGACAAGCATACATTTGACTTTTATAAGAGAGATGTGTAAGAGTTAACTCCCCTATTTAGCTTACGAGGACATTTTAAAGTTTGTTAATTTACATTTAAAAATGTATATTTAATTCGTTAAAATCATAAACATTCAATGGATCAGAGAAAATTTGAACAGCAAGGAAAGTATAAAGAATGTAGACATGGAGAGGAAGAGAGAGAGAGAGAGGAGGCGAGAAATAAATAGAAGGAGAATAGGGAGATTTGGAGATAGGAAGATAAAGAGAAGGATGGAGATAACGAAATGAATAGAAAGTTGGAGAAATAGAAGATAGACAGAGAGAGACAGAGAGAGAGACTGTACACATAGAGAAACGACTATACAAACTACAATGACAGTAGAAACATCAATAATAAAGCAAAAATACTAAATGTTTTGTGCTTGACAAAAAAATGCGAAATAAACGATTCTGCATATTGTTATCCAACAATGAAATTTCTTTCCATATTATTTTGCATTTGGTGCCATGGACCCTTTGACTTGTGCTATATTAGCTTCAATTGAAATTATTTATTCTTAAATCTTGACACGCTTCTAAACAACTATTTCAAACCAACGCTTACGAGTGCAGTGTTTAGGAAATGTATAGCCTGTGTTTCTGTGCTTCAGTCATACCGACTAAAGTCATGCATTAGCCCCCGTTTGTCTTCTTCCAATAACTATTCTAAACCTTACCTGTTTGAACAATTTCCATTCTGTGGGTGTCGCCTTTGTCTCGGGTTTGCATTTCTTAAGCCTCCATTTACGTTTTCTACACGGAGACAGGAAACAACTTTCTTCAGATTCCGTGCCTCCATAATCAGAGAATGCGGGTAATGTCTTCAACTGTTCTGAGGCTGTCGGGTGTTTCGTTGCACCTGCAGACAGCTGACCGGCTACAAGCGGTTTACTTTCAGCGTCCACCTCGTCCACTTCTACAATATCAGAGAAACTCAACAAGTGTTGGTGATTTCGGCACTGCTTGTAGCCGCCCATCCCTGGGACTTGCAGTAACCCCATCTTGGTTGTATTATCCGATGGTATGAGGTGCGAATCCATGGATCCATGATTAGTGGTCGTTCTGTCCTCGTGGCGTACCAGCAGACTGTCCTGCTCTGTACACTGACTATCGTCACTTTCTGATTTCAGATCCTTTATTAATTGTATTTGGCTCGCCACTGAATCATTGGCGGATTTTTGTTTGGTAGTCATTTTAGTTTTTAAATGTGTCACTTGCTGTTTCTAAGTTAACTATGTATCTTTAAAAAGATCTTTGAATGAATAAAACATGAATCTAAAAGCGCAAAATAAATGTGATAGGTCCTATATCTTTTTTTATTTACTAAATGCTTCACCCATTCAAGACTATGACTAACCGTATCGTCAACATCGTATCTTACAAAGTGACTCACACAATATTATGATGAAAGAAATCAAATCACCCAGGAGATTATTAGAAAGAAATTCTGCTTGTAAAATATAGACTCTATATTGTATATACAATATATTATAATATTTATATTTGAGAAATATGCGTTTGAAAAAGTACCAAGTACTTTGATGGTAAAAAAATAAATATTTGACAACTAGTTGACCTACTTTTTCAAACTGTCACAGAGAAAAGCTTCGAAATGTGATTAGGAATTTTAAAACAAACAGCTGAGTAAATGCGAAGATACAGCAGTAACAACCCTGCTAGGTTTTCTTTAGCATTTGGTCGTTTTATGAAATATTCGCAATTTGAATCAAATGCACAATATTAACAAAAAATAATATTTTAGTAGCAGAATTATACACTGAACTAAACAGTCATAGGCCCTACTTTTTTTTCAAAAAGTCATTTGCTTGTATCAGAGCTATTTACGGACAATATTTTTCCAATTTAAGAGTTAATATCAACAAGTGAAAACCAAGTATACAGTTCTAATTGACAATTTTAACACAGACCGTTACTAAACTGTACCAATATTTTCTCAACACAGAATTCACGTTCTTTACAATTATTGAAACTATTCCACAAAACTTGTCTAGTGCACAATTTTTTGTATTCAATGTATTTAGTTCACCACCCAGAACGACCACAACACAGTACACACACCGGGGAATCAGTCAAGCGTAGCAATGCTGTGTTAAGTATTGTGTAACTGGACGGAATGCTATACCTTTTCATGTTTCATGTTCAACTAGTGATCTTAAGTCTATTATGTGTGTTTCGTCACATTGCGTGTAAACTGATTGAAAATATGAGGCGCACCTATCACAAACATGCCCGCAGGGGGGGGGGGGAATAATGCAGCATCCTCCCTTCTCCCTTTCCCACACAGTTCCTAAAAATAGTATATTCCTTAACCTCATTACCACGTGACTACATTGTGAATAGACTTTAATAAATGTTGTTAACTCATTAACTCTAATACAAGTTGAATTAGGAAAGATTGACATCAAAGTGTAAGTGTGTATATGCGGGCGGGAGGAGGGGGGGGGGGGTAAAGAAAGATGTACGCAGCTGGCCATGTCCGTAAGCACAAGGTGTCAACATTTTATTAGAAAAACAACTGTCTAGATGTCACCAGTCCTAGTTCTATATTCTATGTTATATAAAACAGGGCACTCATTTCAAATACCGATCAGTATTAATGTCATTTTTTTTTAATTATTGTAGGCTACACCATAATGCATTTTCATAACGAAACATAAAATAATAAATAATAATAATACTTAAATAAAAAATTGGGTCTATGTTTGCAGTATATAAACAAAAAAACTGTTGATAATGTTGTATAACATGTAAAAATAGTTTCTCTATTGCTAGTCCATGTAGAGTTGTTTATTTGTAGTAGGTTTCGGCTAAGATAATATTTATTGTAAATATAAGCTTATTTATGTGTTGTGACTTAATGCACAATAAAGTTTTCTGGTAATCTCTACAAGTTTCTAGTACACTTCTTCTATTGCATTCGGAAAGCTTCGGGAAAATCCATTTTCTACTACTTTCTGCACCAAAATCTATATAAGCGTATTAGTGCGGTTTGTTTTGTTGTTGATTTCTGCTTGTATACCAGTGAATGTTAATATTGTACATCAGGCTTCTTTAAACATTAAAAAAAATGAGTGTGCTAGATCAGGATGACTTTTACGCTGCTGAGTGAGTTAGAAAACCTACTTTGGCACACTATAATTAAAATGTTGCTGACCCATAGTCTAGGGTGTAGTGTTGACTATCGGTGTTGTAATGTTTAATAAGATGAAAAAACATAAGTTACAGTAACAAACATCGAGTGGCTTTGACTGTATTATTATAGTGAACAAAAACTAGACAGACAAACAGAATACCCTAGGATTCGTTACACAACAAAAAATGTAAAACAATTAAAGAAAAAGAAATAAGGTCAAGACTGAAAAGCAGACAGTTTTGACCCGTGTTTAAATAAGGAATACTTTATTGCCCACTTTTAAACTTTTATACTAGGTCTACGGTCCACTTTTCAGATAATTCTCTGAGTTCGACTACCTCCCTTTGGTGATATGCAAAGCGAGACAACCGAATAAATGCAAATAATTCGAGTTATGTGAAGACTGAAAGTCTAAATTAAAGAAGCAATTTTGGCATACCTGCTTACGTAGAATTTTTAAATTTTCTAAAAACATTAACAAAATTTCGTAATTTGGACTGAAAACTCATATCACACATATTTATTAATATAGCACTGTAATAAAAGGTTTAAATCTACTTTACTAATGGTGACAAGGACACATTTTAACCATCCCATCAAATAAGAAACAATTCTATTGCAACTTGACAAAGTACATATACCTATATTTACTATATAGGCTACATATTGGTAAAGATATATAATTAGTAATTATTTTAATCACAGCCTTTCTTTAATTTAATATTTAGGAACCTTTATACAATTATAACATTTAGTAATTGGGCAAACTTATACATTTTTTATATTATTTTTACTTTGACGTTTATGCATCACGTAATAACAATTCAGAGCATTTAAATGGTTCTTTCATATTCTCTTTCTCTATCTGTCTCTCTATTTTCAACTCTGTCCTTTTCAATCCACCCCCATCTCTCTCTCTCTCTTCCTGTCTTTCTTAATCTTCTTGTCTCTCTTTCTTTGTAGATCTTTGTAGACTAAACACTTGTAGAACAACTAGACTAAACACTTGTAGAATAACTAGACTAAACACTTGTAGAACAACTAGACTAAACACTTTTGTAGATTAACTAGATTAAGCACTTGTAGAACAACTAGACTAAACACTTGTAGAACAACTAGACTAAACACTTGTAGAACAACTAGACTAAACACTTGTAGAACAACTAGACTAAACACTTGTAGAACAACCAGACTAAACACTTGTAGAACAACTAGACTAAACACTTGTAGAACTACTAAACACTTGTAGAACAACTAAACTAAACACTTGTAGAACAACTAGACTAAACTCTCGTATATTAACTAGACTAAACACTTGTAGAACAACTAAACTAAACAGTTGTAGAAAAACTAGAATAAACACTCGTATAACAACTAGAGTAAACATTGTAGAACAACTAGACTAAAAACTTTTAGAACAAATAGATTAACTACTTCTAGAATAACTAGAATAAAGAATTATAGTACATCTAGAATCTAGACTAAAAACTACTAGAACAACTATATTAAACAATTCTAGAACAACTACACAAAATACTTCTAAAACAACTACCCAAAAAACTTGTAGAATAACTAGACTAAAGAGTTGTAGAACAACTAGACTAGATAGTTGTAGAACAACAATACTAAACACTTGTAGAATAACTAGACTAAAGAGTTGTAGAACAACTAGATTAAACACTTCTAGAAAAACTAGATTAAAGAGTTGTAGAACAACTAGACTAAAGAGTTGTAGAACAACTAGACTAAAGAGATGTAGAACAACTAGACTAAACAGTTGTAGAACAACAATACTAAACACTTGTAGAATAACTAGATTAAAGAGTTGTAGAACAACTAGACTAAAGAGATGTAGAACAACTAGACTAAACAGTTGTAGAACAACAATACTAAACACTTGTAGAATAACTAGATTAAAGAGTTGTAGAACAACTAGACTAAAGAGATGTAGAACAACTAGACTAAACAGTTGTAGAACAACAATACTAAACACTTGTAGAATAACTAGATTAAAGAGTTGTAGAACAACTAGACTAAAGAGTTGTAGAAAAACTAGACAGTTGTAGAACAACTAGACAAAAAACTTTATAGAACAACTAGACTTAATATTTGTAGAACAACGAGACTAAACACTTGTAGAAAAACTAGACTAAACTTAAACACTTCTAGAACAACTAGACTGTCCGTATTTATACATGTATATATTAATATAAGTAGTTTTGTCTTTCTACTCAAACAGTAAAACATATTTGTACAAGCACACCACTTCCCCCGCCAACTTGGGTTTCCCCTGGGTTTAACTAAACGTATAAAATGACCGTAACCATGGATATGAAGATAATCAAAATTTTAATGAATCGCGAAAGTTATTGAAAAAAACAACAACGAATAAATTACTTACGCAGTAGAGATTTCAGTGTCCTGTATCATTTCTTAAGTTATTGAAATGTTCCAATCTGTCAGAAGTTGTCACCAATAATTTGGATCAGAAGATCCAGGTTTTTTTTGCAGCTACTGTCTTGGGAAATGCTTGGGGGTAGGAAAAACAACAATAAAATACGTTCCATGCACTGTGAGGACATAAGTCGTATTGACAGTATAGATAACTGTACAAGTCAGATATCTTGTGTCACGAATAATAAATCGGCAGTTATATGCGGCAATAAATTCCACAAAAAGTTTTTTTCTCGGTCAGAAGAACAATAGTATGACTCAGACTACTACTTAGGGTAAAAATGATTTTTCGAGTGTTACACACGATCTTACTTGTGTTTTGTTTTTCAGTCATAAACAGTGTCAGGAGGAGTAAAACTTTTGCGAATTGTAAGAAAGAGGTTCCTGATAGAGGCCTATCAAACTTAAAAGTAAACCAAGTTTCTGGTTCAGATGAAATACCAGCAAGACTGCTTAAGGAACTAAATAATGAAGTATCTCCTATCTTTACAATACTTTTTTTCAGGCCTCTCTAAACCAGGGCAAGGTGCTCAACGATTGGAAATTAGTCACGGTAATTCCCCTTTAAAAAAAAAAGAAATAAATCTGACTCCGGAAATTACAGACATGTTTCCCTAATAAGAATAACGTGCAAAATACTTGAGCATATAATATATAGTAGGCTAGTATAGTAAATCACCGAGACAAACATAATGCACTGTGCCCACACCAACATGGCTTCAGGAAAAAACAGACCTTGTGAAACACAGTTAATAGGTTTAATAGACGACTTGTCCAAAAGATCAATATATTATATACTTACAGTGAGTTTGTTTATTTATTTATTTAGATGTCTGTGCTATATAGGCTCCTAAGCCGTTTGACTAATCTGGTCAAAAGTTAAATGAATAAATTGGAAACCTATTGATAATCACCGTGTGTGAAAGTTCTAAACTGAGCGCCATTTCAGAATGATCTCCCCTTGAACGATCATTTACTGTGTTGAACGTGAAGCCTTCCCAATAATTCCCCTTGCATACAGTTGTTTATTAACGCGGCGTACGCACCAGCAATTTGGCTTAGAGAGTTTTAATGTTGTACTTTAGAAAAAACTAGCTTATGACGTAATGTCTAGCAATTCATTTTTTTTTCAACAATGGTAGATGTTTGCTTTATTACATTAATTTTAAGTAATAGTAACCAAATGTTTTAATTATTACTTTAATGAGTGACTTTATACAATCAATTGAATTTTAAAAAAAAGAACAAAAACTAAAGACCGAAAGAAACTTTCTCACTGCAGTTTTTATTGTACTTTTTTTTCTTCTCTCTTAACAAAACACATTGTAGTCATTCGTTTCTCCATTATTTTGACGGGAATAACCACTAGTTAGATAAGAATAACCAAATTGAGGCTATATTACTACATTTTTCTAAATTATTTGATAAAGTTCACCATACTGGTTTACTAAAAAATGTAATTTCTTTGACAACTCTGGTCCCTTACTTCAGTGGATTCAAGACTTTCTGATAGGTAGATAATAAACAGTTTTTAATAATGGCCTAAAATCATCTCCATTAACTGTAATCTCAGGAAACTGTTCTAAGACCCCTACTATTTCTAATTTATATTAACGACTTACCCAATTGCATAAACACAGGAACAAAAGTAAGATTTTTTACAGATGATTGTATAATGTATTAAAAAATAAAGACAAAAAAAGATAGTGAATTCTACCAAAAAGACCCAGATGAGCTACAAAAATGACACTCTAAATGGAAAATGTCTTTTCACTCAGAAAAGTGCCAACTGTTAAGAGTATCCTAGAAAATGAAACAAATAGTAACAAACTACTTCATTCATGGTAAAGACCTAACTCAAACTAAAAATGCTAAGTAGATCTACTTAGGAGTAATAATAAATGATAAGTTATCTTGGAAACGCCGAAATGATGAAGTAATTAAAAATGTCTATAAAACATTAGGCTTAATAAAAAGTAACTTCTACAAATGCATTAAGAACATAAAACTAAAGGGCTATCTCACATTAGTTAGACCTATACATCATCATGCATCAAACATGCACACAACTAAAAAGGACATTAAGAAATTAGAACAAATTCAGTAAAGTGCTGCAATGATCATTACTAGCAAATATTTATAACTGACAAGAGTAACACCAACATTTAAATCACTAAACCTAGAAACACTAGAGGACAGAAGGGCAAAGAGTAAAGTAGTAATAATACATAAGGCATTAAACTCTAATTTAGAAATATAAACTATTTGTTACAATGCTCAGATAAGCATAAGAGCAATAACACTTTCCTTATCCCTAATTAGAGAACATATGCATATAAGTGCTCTTTCTTCTCGAGTGGCATCCGGGCATGGAATGGGTTGACTCAACAAAGTAGGGAAACCAATTAAAAGACTAATAGACATGCAGGACTAGATTGTAAACACAAATTTGCGCAGGGCGCAATAATCTTCTTTATAAGAGGGGTGAAGGGTGCTGATCCTAGGATCCACTGACAAAAGAAAGATCCCCACATCCCCCGGTGTTAAATAATATTTCTTAGAAAGGAAATGTCAAATAGCGTACTGCATTTGTCTAAGGCTTTTTGAATAATAACTAAATATTTCTCGATGAGGGGTCTTGTTGAAAATGTTTAGTCTAGATGCAAGGTCATAATTGACACGTCTTAATGAGGTCTGACCTTTTGGGTTCAATGCATTCATGAACTTGCAGTTTACTCCCGGCAACACACTTTAAATGATCTTCTCGGCTTGTTTCGCGTTTGACAATTTATTTCAACCTCGACAACCAGTTCTGTTTTTTTAGAAATATACCAAAGGTACAAAATTAGTTTTGAGGAATCCTTTTAAACATCAAAAGTGAGAATGCGATAATCAAAAGTCGACGTGTTAAACGCGCTAAGTTAAATTAAGATTTGTTAGTTTACAACTAGCAAACGTAAACTACACGTCAATGGATCAGGGGTCAATGCACCATAATCTTCCGGTTTTCTTCTGGCAATACTTTTTAAATGGTATGATTACATTCGAAAAATGTGATTCTTCACGTCTGACGTTCACAGTCACAGTTCTTTCGGCAACATATATTTTGGAAATGTAATAATATTTAATTCATTACATCTTTTCTTACCCGGAGAACAACCAAGAACGCAGCACATTGGCCAGTTTTGTTAGTAAATTAACGAATAGGACCGTAAGTGTTGGAGTACATCAACCTGTTAGATTCACCATACATGCATTATCATTAAGACTTGTCAATTGATTCCCGTAAATTAAAGTCAACACCTAAGGACAGACTAAAGCAACAAATAGCCATTTTCCATAAATTAAAAATCGGAATGAGTGAAATATACCCTCGTGGCACAGCTCCAGAAAATGCAGAGCGTGTACTTTAGACCTGCCCCAAGCCCCTCCTGTACCAATGTGTCCGCTAAAAACTTCTGACCCCCAGAAAACCATATAAATGACACAATGGTACGGCGAGCCGGCGTACCTCACAAACACAACACGGTTTATCACAAATAATATTGAAGTCATTGATTAAAACTTCCAGCGATCCATTGAGAATGAACTGTTTATTAATAAAACATCCAAAATACAAACTTAGAACAACATTATTAAAAACTAGCTAGACAAAATAATTCACTAGATTTATTCTTAACTAACACGCCAGGACTAGACTAGTAATAATAGATAATGAAAGTGTCACATTGAGTGTCAAGTATTATTTTTTTGTTCATGTCTTATTGCAAATATTGCATTTATCACACCATGACGTGACTGGGGTCCGGACTAGTTATAGATTATGAAAGTGTCACACAAAATGTCACGTTGTTGTTGTTTTTAAAATACATGTCTTATTGCAAATATTGTATTTACCTCACACTGGTGTGACTGGGATTGATTCGATGTCGCCTGCCAGTAACAACAAAAAAAGGTCTTTTTATCTACAAATTTTGTGATTCCAGTGGTTTTACTGTGATTAGTTTTTAGTGTGGTAAAAAATAAATATATTGTCTATATCTTTTATGTTGCGACGGTTTATTCTTACTTGCTTGAAGACATGTTCCCTGCTTTTTAAATGGGTGTTTCCTAATAGGCTATCGTAGGCTAGCTAATGTGATTGTCCTTACGAGAAATGGAACTAAGTATAAGAATAACAATTTCATTTTCCTAGTAGTTTTTACTTTATTGTACATTTATTGAATTGGAAAAGATCTAGATCTAGATATAGAGTCTAGTAGAATCATATCTAGTAGAGCATTTATATCGTAATTTATTGTTAGGCTATTATTGTAAGTCCAAGATTTATTTGATTTAGTATTGTTTTGTATAGAACTATTTAATACTTCTTGTTCATGTTTTCATTAATATTAGGCTTAACGTATTTATTTCTCTGAGTTTTTTTTACTGTTCTATTTATTATTGGGCTTATATTATTTAAAATTCTAAGTCTTTCCTAGTCGTTAATTTGTTAACAAACAAGATGGCTGCCTATTAAGAACGCAAATACGACAAATAATTTTTTTTTTCTTTACTGTATAGATCTATATAGCCTAATAAATGTATACGTTATTAAGGGTTAGTGTAAACTTTAAACTGGTATAAGCATTTAAAAATAGAAAATATATATTTAAAAATTTAAAAAATATCCTTGACAAGCCTTACAAGTTACATTTTAGAACATATAATGTATTGTAGTATAGTAAATCCCCAAAACAAATATAATTCACTGTGCCAACACCAACATGGCTTCAGAAAATAACATATCATGTGAAACACAACTATGTCTAATAGCTTTGATAGATGACTTGTCCGAAGGATTAGATAGTAGAAACCAAATTGATGCTATTTTACAAGATTTTTCCAAAGCATTCGATAAGGTTCACAATACTAGTTTACTAAAAAAAATCTTTTTTTTTGTATCTATGGTTCATTACATCAGTGGATTCAAGGCCCCCTCTTTCTAATTTATATCATTGACTTACCAAAATAAAACTGAATGGCATCAAAAAAAGCAACAAAAGTAAGGTTATTTGTAGATGAATGTATAATTTACAACACAACAAAATTGAATAAAGTCAGAAAAAGATCGTGAAATCTTACAAAAAGAATTAAATGAATTACAAAAATGGGAGTCTAATTAGAGTAGACCCTATAAGTTTCAACCCGTAAAAAGACGAACTGCTAAAAGTGTCAAAGAAAACAAAACAAACAAACACAGACTAATTCAATATGGAAAAAAATATATCCCAAACTAAAAATTCAAAGTAGGCTACTTAGGAGTAATAGTTTATAAAAAATTTTCAAGGAATACACATATTGATGTAATCGTTAAAAAAAACAGCTAAACAAAACTTTTGTTTCATCAGAAAGACCTTTGACAAATGTAACAACATAAAGCCCAATATAACATAAAACATTAGTTAAACCAATAGTAGAATATGCATGTTATTTATGGGACCTATCAACTAAAGAAAACATTTCTATTGGTCAACCATTCTCTACATGGGATTTTGGGTGGGAACGAAACTGAAAATGGCATTCCCTCATTCCCTTCGAGATTGAAAGTAAAATGATTTGTTGCTAGTGAATTAGATGCATGAGGGCTGGGGGGGGGGGGGGGGGGGGGGGAGCAGGGGCTCAGACAAAAAGAACTCATTATTTATTTACGTAATAATTTCCGGGAAAAACGAGGGATGGTGGTCGATTGACAACTCAAAGCCGGATCTCAGAAAAAGTGACAACTACGATGGAACATTTAAAATCTGTAGGTTAGACCGGAGGTTGGCAACCTTTTGATAACAGAGTGCCAAAGTAGGATTTCTAATTCCTTCACCTGCCAACACCTAAAAGTCATCCTGCTCAGTCCTGCTCTATTACTCTATTTCATTTAGAACAGACATGTAAGAGCTGTTTCGGGGGTCTTCTGCGTGCCATTCAAAATTGCTCCGCGTTCTGTAGGCTGCCGACCCCTGGGTTAGACCATAGACTATAATATACATGAACCGCTTGCTTTAGTATTTCTGCTATATGATGACTCGAAACACCCGATTTTCGGAATTTCCGATTCGTTGTTTCCTTTGCACTTCCGTTTTATTGAATCGCTTCGATTTTCTCAATGAAAAATTGAAATTAAAATCGAAAGTTGTATAAAGCGGAAACATTAAAGAAACAACGAGGAGCGTAGACGTAATTTAAGACAGCCTTATTGGTTGCGCACGGAAAAAAAAGTTGATATAAGCTCTAAAAATAGAGCAAGCGGTCCATCTTATTATAGTCTATGGTTAGACCGTAATGCATAACAATTTATGCACACAAAAGTGCATTTATATGGGCATTAAAACGTACTACTTTTATGATCAGTTTATTTGTTATCAGTTTATAACGCTGCAAAGAATTTAAATGCATGCAATATACGCCGAAGATATTCGTACTGTACATGAAATCCTACGTACTTGCGATGTAATTTAAAAGTCGAGATTGTGAATAATATTTTAGCATTTCCATTCTGATGGATTGAGTGGGAAAAAAGGGGGTACAGCCTTCTGTTGTGACTATAGCGCCTGTAACTGCTAAACAAGCTTCATTAGATGAGTCCCATGAATATAACATAATTAAACGGGCTTGTCCCCCCCCCCCTTTATCCCCTACCCCTTGACTTACGTCTACTAGTCTGCTCGATGTGTATGAACTAAATATGAATGATAAAAATGGCCAACACTTCTAGCACGTATTTATGCATTTGTGGTGTTGCAACTTAGGAAATCGGCCCCTGGCTGGGGGTCTAAATTGGCCCCCATTGAAATGTTGCTTACATCCTTACTCAGCTAACGTACGTAAAAAGTAAAGTATCTCGTTGGATCAAATGGATTCATAGGGCCGAAGAAGCAGTTTCTGTGGCCACGGCATACTAAGAGATTGTGTGGCCAGTACTTCTATAAGTTCATCAAAATCTATTTTTGTGAAGGTCTCATTTTCGATGCATGAAATACCCAATGCAGACAACCTCGTTTGGGTCATTGTGCTTCTTAATTGATTTTTTATATGAAAATGACCTTTCTCCACTACAATTAGCGACAATTAAACTGAGAAACAGCCGTAAGATGGGTTCCACATTGGGGCCACTTGAATATTTTCTTCGAATATTATTGTCTGTATGCGACAATGTGGAATTTTTAAAAGCTTATGCGAATGTCTCACATGTGTGTGGAAGTGAAATAGTTCTTCAGTAAGATTTTGGTTGACATCTTCTGTGTATTCTTGAATTAACAGCTATTGTTTTAGTGTTCACTGTTTTTAGAATAGTATAATTTTAATTTTGCTAACAATTTGAATGTAGGCCCCTCTTGATCTTGGGGCCCCTCTTGACCTTGAGGCCCTAGGCTGAAGCCTTGATAGCCTATAGGAAAATCCGGCCCTGCCTACAATAGTGGAACCTTTGCAGTATGTCTCAAAAGAAAAACTGACTCCGCTTGGTGCCACGTCCCTCCCCTCCCAATGAGTCCACCGCACCCTTGAGCATT
Source organism: Anisus vortex (assembly GCA_949126835.1). Taxonomy (NCBI): domain Eukaryota; kingdom Metazoa; phylum Mollusca; class Gastropoda; family Planorbidae; genus Anisus; species Anisus vortex. The sequence goes on from OX421496.1 coordinate 22,112,517, forward strand.
GCACAGCATGCACAATCCATTGCTCCGACTCCACTGCCATGAGTCTATATTAGAGGACGGCAGCCTATGGCATGCGTGCCAGACTTGGCACGCCGAGGGATTTGCAATGGCACTCGGAATAGGCCAAAAAAAGTCTCTCTACAAGAAATTTAGTGCTACAACAGAATGACTCTTAGACTGTTGGCACGCGGAATGAATTAGAAATTCTACTTTGGCACACTATTATCAAAAGGGTAGCCGACCCCTGGTCTATATTATGTATACATTACTCACATGTTTCTGCTTCAGCTGTTCGAATTGAGCCCAAGAAGCTTGAGAGATTTTTCGTAACCTTGACCTTTTATCGTGTAGTTTTGTATTGAAGATGGCGATGGAATCTTTCCTGATGTGTGCCGCCAGGCGATAATCTCCCAGACTTGACAACGAGGCCGATGACATAATTGAACTGTCGGAGCCATATCTCTTCAGTGTCTTGATGTCTTAGAGAAAAAACAACAATATTGAATTCAAACTTGTCAAATTAAATTGTTGTCATTAACTTTAATAGAACATTTTTCAAAATTGAAAAAGTTTATTACAACTCTATAAAATCTCTAAAAGTTTAATACAACTTTATTAATTTGGAAATGTAACATACAAATGTATTCTGTCGGAACATTTTAACTTATTAAATCTAAAAATGTAAGTGCTAATTGATGTGTTATTGATGTGTTTTTTTCTTTTTAACATTTGTAAAAGTCTAAAAAGTTATTTATAATTCAGTTTTGCTCTATTTTTATTTCACAAAACTTTGGGCAAATATTCTTCGCCTACATAAAAAAAAAAAAATTTCCACACTCAAATAAGAAATATATTAGAAGATTTCAAAACAATAATTGCTCTAAAAACAGGCTGAATTCAAGCCACAAGCCATACTAGTCTAGAGACATTTCCTCAACTCAGATGAAACAGCTCAACATTTTATCTTCTAAATAATGTCTGAAGTCTTTTTTTTTTTTTAAATACTGACAAGAATTAGCCTCTCTTCCCTCCTTCCCTTTTCTTACTCAAGTAGATTCTGATGCTGTTATACTCTATTAACCAAATCTGTGTTGCAGACTTAAAAAGCGGCGGGAGAAAGTCGAAGCTTAATCTCAAAATTTCTTTACATTTAGATATGACTGCAAAACAAAAAACAAAAAGTCAACCTGATCTAGCTCAGCAGCTGTTTACTTTTTTTCCACTTGGGACGGGGATAGGGGAGTGCGGGGAAAAAAAAAGGGGGGGGGGTGATAAGTGATATGCCTAATATTCATTAAAAAAATAATTAATATTTCTTAAATAGAAGCCACTTCCGGGGATTATTTTTTTTTAAGCGTTAGTACTAGGCATCCGTTTTAAAGGGCTCACTTTTCATTTAAAAACATGAAATAATAATTTTCTGACCATTTTTTTTTATGTGTGTATTTAGTTTTAGATTTATTAATTTAATTAATAGTAGGCCTAACTGATAGTAATTTTGGTAATTGCACATGATCTTTGATATATATATTAAGGCTTTATTAATTTACTTAATAGTAACTGATAGTAATTTGGGTCATTGCACATGATCATTGATATATAATGATTTATTAATTTAATTAATAGTAACTGATAGTAATTTGGGTGATTGTACATGATCTTTGATATATATATTAAGGCTTTATTAATTTACTTAATAGTAACTGATAGTAATTTGGGTCATTGCACATGATCATTGATATATAATGATTTATTAATTTAATTAATAGTAACTGATAGTAATTTGGGTGATTGTACATGATCTTTGATATATAAGTCTTTATTAATTTAATTAATAGTAACTGATAGTAATTTGGGTAATTGCACATGATCTTTGATATATAAGGATTTAATAATTTAATTAATAGTAACTGATAGTAATTTGGGTGATTGTACATGGTCTTTGATATATAAGTCTTTATTAATTTAATTAATAGTAACTGATAGTAATTTGGGTAATTGCACATGATCTTTGATATATAAGGATTTAATAATTTAATTAATAGTAACTGATAGTAATTTAGGTGATTGCACATGATCTTTGATATATAAGGTTTTATTAATTTAATTAATAGTAACTGATAGTAATTTGGGTAATTGCACATGATCTTTTATATAAAAGGCTTTATTAATTTAATTAATAGTAACTGATAGTAATTTGGGTAATTGCACATGATCTTTTATATAAAAGGCTTTATTAATTTAATTAATAGTAACTGATAGTAATTTGGGTAATTGCACATGATCTTTGATATATATTAAGGCTTTATTAATTTAATTAATAGTGACTGATAGTAATTTGGGTAATTGCACATGATCTTTGATATATAATGATTTATTAATTTAATTAATAGTGACTGATAGTAATTTGGGTGATTGTACATGATCTTTGATACATAATGATTTATTAATTTAATTAATAGTGACTGATAGTAATTTGGGTGATTGTACATGATCTTTGATATAAAAGGCTTTATTAATTTAATTAATAGTAACTGATAGTAATTTGGGTAATTGCACATGATCTTTGATATATAAGGCTTTATTAATTTAATTAATAGTGACTGATAGTAATTTGGGTAATTGCACATGATCTTTGATATATAATGATTTATTAATTTAATTAATAGTGACTGATAGTAATTTGGGTGATTGTACATGATCTTTGATATATAATGATTTATTAATTTAATTAATAGTGACTGATTGTTATTTTGGGTGATTGTACATGATCTTTGATATAATGATTTAATAATAAACTCCACTTTAACATTGTTAAAACGTGCCCAACAGCTTTCACCACATATTCAAGCCCCCCCCCCCCCCCTACCCTTCCGTCATGCCTCTGTGTTCTGGAGAATTCGGCTTGCAGCTAGAAACGTTTACATATTATAATATGAAATAAAAACATTTCAACAGTCATTCAATTAGTTGAAGACGTATATATAAAGTTTCACCTAAGTAATGTTTAGCTGGAGTCACATTGTCCTTCTTGTGCTCTACTACATTATTTCTCTGTTTCTTGAGTGGAACATATTTTGGTAAACTCTCACTGGATGTCTCGTTATATGTCGCTATGTGGTGTTCAGACTCGTATGGTGAGGAAGCAGGCGTGGATTGACTTCTCAGAAACTGTGGTGTTTTTCTTAGCCCTGTCTTATCTTTTGGCAACGGTAGGAGCCCAAACTGTCTTTGCCCAGATGGTATATTACCAAGGTATTCGTCTAGTTCTTCATCATTTAGAACTCTGTCAAAGTTGATGACCATGCCTTCAGATTCTTGGCTGGACATGTAGGAGGTACTGTCAGTAGGAGAAATAAGTGCACCGTATTCTTGATCAGGTTTATCACCCATGATAGGAGAACTGTTTCTAAAATTCGATAACCTATTACTATCTTCATTTGTGCTATCGACCTCATTGTGAACAAACGTAGGATTTGAGCAAACTTTTCTGTCTAGCTGGGGTGTGTGTCTGGTCTCTTCATCGTGTAACTGTTGGACAGACAGGCGGCGCTTGATGAACTCTAGTGTGTCTTTGATCCTCAGCTCATTCTCCACATGTCTCCGTTTTAAAGGAACATCGCTGGGGATGTCCGAGGGCACCGTGAACTGAGATTTACGTCTGTACTTTCTCAGACCTTCACTTACATTAGCTGGGGGAGAAATCTTACAGGCTAAGAGAACATCACTGGCGACAGGGTCTAAACGTGGAGAAGATGGTCTTTTAACTTCATTTTTAGCGCCGATGTCACGTTTAGACAAAGTCAAATCTTGAAAAGACACTCGCCGTGTGACTGGGTTTACTTTTGGATTACTTTCTACTGGCTCAACACTTTCTTGTAATAAATTAATGCTTGGCAATTTCCGTGTTTCCTGTATGAGCTTATCTTCGTTTCCAGCACCAATTTTATATTCTTTAATAGGGCGGCCTCGTTTTTTATACAAATTCGCTGAAGATGATCTCTGGGATATTTGAAATGGACAATTCTCCTGCAACTCATTATCTTCGGCAAGTAGCTGCTTTGTGAATTCTTGACTCTCTGATTGTTGAAGTTGAATCAACTCTTCTTTCATTTGCTTCAGTCTCTCTAGCAGGTTTCCATTTAATGGTTGGTAAAGACCAAAATCTAGATCTTTAATTTGTTCCCACAATTCAAATTCTTCTTCAGTGACCATTAGGGTTGACACGTCAGAAGAATTGTCCTGGGATATCGTCTGCTCTCTGCAATCTTGACTGACGTCATGGATGGGTGTCACTCGATTTGTTGCTGGCTCTTTCGTGGGCATGTTATTATTGGGCTGCAAAGAGTCGTGCGTTTTCAAATCCGTTTCCAGTGTCATTCTGGAACAAATAAGATATAGCGTTATTATAAATGAAACAAAGATAATTTGTGTTCTTTAAAAAGGGCAGAATACATAATCACTTTTGAAAATAAAAATACAAAAAATCAGAATACTGACATAACAAAAGTAAATTAGTATAACCTACAGTCGTTGTGTATTTTCAATAATATATTTACAATTTCAATAATACTAAAACTAATACATTTAGCGATATATTTCTTCTATGATCTTTATCATACGGATCTAATACTAACACTATATCAGTACATCTATAGGCCTAAACACGGCGTCGCAGTAAAGGAAGTTTGGTTGTGTCTCGCAATAAGGCGCCGGTATCTTATCAAATATGGGGGTTGGGTGCAGTAAGTGTTTTTGCCCCCTAGGAGTGAAATTTTCCTTACTGTGGCCCTGTATATACAATGAATCTAAAGATCACTAGTTGACGGGATTTTCTATATATATATATATTACGGACAAACGTAATGCTCAATATTCGTACATCTATTTGCCCATAAGCTTATATTCGTCCATTAATAACCAAAAAATAAAATAATATTTACCACATTGAGATAAAAACTATTTTCCTATTTCTTTTGCAAAGACAAATTTAGACTAGACTATATAAATTGTCTTTGTTTATCGAGTATAGTATCGGTTACTAACACATGTTATACATTTATACAAACACCATTTAAACGCCTGTTATACCCTCATACAAACATCTGTAATACAATCATACAAATACCTGTTATACCATTATACAAACCCCTGTTATACCCTCATACAAACCCCTGCTATACTTTCATACAAACACCCGTAATACCTTCATTCAAACATGTTATGCCATCATACAAACACCTGTTATACTCTCATACAAACATCTGTCATACCATCATACAAACATATGCTATATCCTCATACAAACATCTGTCATACCCTCATACAAACATATGCTATATCCTCATACAAACATCTGTCATACCCTCATACAAACATATGCTATATCCTCATACAAACATCTGTCATACCCTCATACAAACATATGCTATATCCTCATACAAACATCTGTCATACACTCATACAAACATATGCTATATCCTCATACAAACATCTATCATACCCTCATACAAACATATGCTATATCCTCATACAAACATATGCTATACCCTCATACAAACATATACTATACCCTCATACAAACATCTGTTATACCCTCATACAAACATATGCTATACCCTCATACAAACATCTGTTATACCCTCATACAAACATATGCTATACCCTCATACAAACATCTGTTATACCCTCATACAAACATCTGTTATACCCTCATACAAACATCTGTTATACCCTCATACAAACATCTGTTATACCCTCATACAAACATATGCTATACCCTCATACAAACATCTGTTATACCCTCATACAAACATATGCTATACCCTCATACAAACATATACTATACCCTCATACAAACACCTGTTATACCATAAACAAACACCTGTCATACTCTAAAAAAAAAAACAAGTTATGCCCTCATACAAACACCTGTCCAACCATTGACCATAACAGACCAGTGATCTTTTAATGTGAGGGGACAAGTGGAGCTAGTGTGCAGTTGTGGCGGCCAGAGGGAGACAACACCAAACTTTCGGAACAACTAGCCCTGCCCATTGTCACGCCCCTGCATGTGATCACATCATCCATACCACTGACTGTACACTCTATAAACCAGTAGTCAATTTGGTTTTAGTCAAATTAGTGTTTTCTTCTCAATGTAATTAACCGTTGCATCTTATAAAATGTAGAGACCCTAGACAAACATAAATATAGAAATTACTAATATTCCTAAAATAAACGTCCAGGCGTCGCCAAGCAGGATGTCATAATACCGGATGTCTGAGCTGTGGTAACTATTGGACAGCAAATCGGTTCTGGGTCAGCAAACACAGCCGTGAGAGGAATGTTCCACCCTGTACCCAGTTCGTCTAGCCTAGCTGTGTATTGATTGCTTCATTTCCTCTCGACTACACGGTAGAAGGTGATAGATAGGACTGCTGTGTACTAACTCCTACTGTGTACCATGGAACAGATTTGTTAATTCATTTAATCAACTCTCTCTCTCTCTCTCTCTTTTTATACTTGCGCACAAGATCAATTCAATTAGCCTATGTTATCTATCTACATTTCAATTTACACTTGTAAATTCTGTGGCTCTCATATCAATGTAAGTGCATTGTATTTAGTATTTAGCTTTCTCTGGAACTTCGTTATCATATTCTTACTTTTAGTGCTTAGAGCTCACATTCTAATGTTTTTACCAATAGGACTCTATAATAATATACATGTAACCTATATGCTGTAGGCCTATATATATCAAGTGTCAATATAGGCCTACAAAGTCTAAGTCTAGAGTCTAGAGGTTTGACATAAGCTTATACATAACATAGGCCTATAAGATAAGATAGACGTTACTTGGCATTCTTCTGTGCGGATCTTTTAGTCTGTAGATCTAAATGCTTAGCAAAAGTTTATATTTAGATTATTTAATTAAGTGTTATTTTTATGTAAACACGTGACATAACATAAAACACATATACATTGTTTTATACGAATTTGTTTCCAGCCTTTTAGGTACAATTGAAAACAAAATGATTACCTAAAACAAAAGAGCCCGATTTTTTAGAGTCTGGATAATGACAGCTGGAACTAAGTCTCTATGTCGATTGTTTGATAATGGAGTCTGAAACAAATTCTCTAGTCAGTGTTTGATAATGACATTTGGAACTATGTCTGTAGTCAGTGATGACTATAATGAAGACCAAGGTAAGGAAATGAAAATATCACAATACACCCTATGTTAGTGTAGAGCCTCTAGACACTAATTTACAACTACAAATAATTCAACTAACTACTTAATAATGAGTGATCATTTCATTGCAGCAAAACCAGGCCTGTGTTGTTTACAAGGTTGTATTACTGGAACTGTTGTTGGATTCTCATTCTTCGTAGCTTTACCCACAGGTAAATTGCATTTATTATAGCCTATACCTACTTGTAAATTGCATTTATATTAGCTTTACCTACAGGTAAATTGCATTTATATTAGCTTTCCCTACAGGTAAATTGCATTTATATTAGCTTTACCTACAGGTAAATTGCATTTATATTAGCTTTACCTACAGGTAAATTGCATTTATATTAGCTTTACCTACAGGTAAATTGCATTTGTATTAGCTTTACCTACAGGTAAATTGCATTTATATTAGCTTTACCTACAGGTAAATTGCATTTATATTAGCTTTACCTACAGGTAAATTGCATTTATATTAGCTTTACCTACTTGTAAATTGCATTTATATTTGCTTTCCCTACAGGTAAATTGCATTTATATTAGCTTTACCTACAGGTAAATTGCATTTATATTAGCTTTACCTACAGGTAAATTGCATTTATATTAGCTTTACCTACAGGTAAATTGCATTTGTATTAGCTTTACCTACAGGTAAATTGCATTTATATTAGCCTACCTACATGTTAATTGCATTTATATTTGCTTTACCTACAGGTAAATTGCATTTATATTAGCTTTACCTACAGGTAAATTTCATTTATATTAGCTTTACCTACAGGTAAATTGCATTTATATTAGCTTTACCTACTTGTAAGTTGCATTTTTACTATCCTACCTACAGGTAAATTGCATTTATATTAGCTTTACCTACAGGTAAATTGCATTTATATTAGCTTTACCTACAGGTAAATTGCATTTATATTAGCTTTACATACAGGTAAATTGCATTTATATTAGCTTTCCCTACAGGTAAATTGCATTTATATTAGCTTTACCTACAGGTAAATTGCATTTATGCTAGCCTTACCTACAGGTAAATTGCATTATGCTAGCCTTACCTAGAGGTAAATTGCATTTACTCAAGCCTATACCTACTTGTAAATTGCATTTATACTAGCCTATCTACAGGTAAATTGGGCCTACATTTATGCTAGCCTACCTAAAGGTAATTTGCAAATGCGTCATGCATATGCTAATTTCCATTAAAAAAACTAATCCGACATATATAAACAAATTTCAGTCCAACAAATTAATTTCACATTGGCCCCTATGCTAATTAAAGAAGAATTTAATGCTTGCACTTACGTACACAAAGTAACATTCAACTTCAATATCAATAACAAGTAGCTTCTTAATCGCTATGCAAAAAAACAACAACAACCTAACTACACCTCTGCGTGCTTTGTATAGGTTTTGGTGCAGAAAATTGCTCACAATAAATGTCCCCCGATGTTTACAGAATGCAAAAGAAGATGCGTACAAGAAGGTTGTATGGATTACGGGAGCACATATTGGTGTTAATACCTGTGCTTTTACAGTTGTAAAATATAATCTCAACGTCATGCTATATAATGTCACATCAATCAAACGAATTGGACAAATAAAAGCATATTTGGGTCCAAGAAATTAATCTTATATATTAATTTGCCTATTCAAATAATTTACTCTTTAATGAGCAAATTCGTCATTCAAATTCAATTTTTAATCAAACATACAAATCCGTAATCATCATCATCATGTTGATACATCTGGGTGTAGCGGTAACCATAACACTTAAAAATTTCAATAGAAGAAGAATAACAATATAATCTCACATACAGTCTATAATATGTGAATTTCGATTAAATAAAAAAAAATGTTAATACATAAACAGACTGATATCAGGCATCCGTAAATGCCATACATACACGACTCCATTAAACATTCTCAGACCTTCATCAGGCGAACAGATACTTATACATACATACACAGATTTCCATCTTCACTTCCATCCAACACACATTTATACGCGCATCATATATACCAATTTTTACAAGTTAGATGCTAGTAACAAAAAGAAAAAAAGAAGCTTGACACTTTTAAATTAATTAGAAATGAAATCATCGTAGTATGAATAGATCAAACAAAATTGGCTTGTCACAAATAGAGCTAGATCTAACTTCCTTGTTTAGCTAGTAAAATATTGAAGTCTTTAAGTTTCACTCCATGACCCAGTTGTGAACGTAATGATCAACATCAGCGTCTGCAGATCTTTTTTTACGAAAAAAACTCTATATTAAACTCTAGGCCTATAAACATCTATTTTACCACTAAAATATGTTGCAGTCTTAAATATTCTATAGTAAAGTACCCTTCGGGCCAAACTGATCATAGGGCTGGTGAAGCAGCGTTCACTAGTACTAGTCTCTGTCGCCACGGCATGATAGGGGATGTGTGGCCAGTGCAATGTACAGCCGCCTTTACTTTACCCCAACTATTGTCAGGTACCCATCAGAGCTGGGGAGACTCAGGGGACACCCTCAAGTCCCGAGAAAAAATCCTAACCTCCACCAGGATTCGAACTTCGAACCTTCGGATCGCCAGTCGAACGGCAGTCAATGGTCGACAATTACTTTTTGTTTGGCTAATTACATATTTATAATGCTATGATAGGCCTATGTTGTTTTCAATACAGTCATTAAAATTTGACTAAAACTGCAAATCTGCATGAAGATTTTCCCTCAAGTCGATTTTCTCTCACCAGCCTTGTAATAAATACCCAGATGACAATACATCCAATGAAATGTCATTTAATGGGGTGTGTCGTCTCTATTTTCAGGTATCATTCTTGTAGTGCTGGCAGGCACCAATCATACAACAGTTTTTCTGGCCCTTGGTTCGGTGCTAATTGTACTTCCGGTTCTAGTTCTGTTGATTTTCATCGCGTTGTGCTTGAACCGGAAACGTTTACCGTGCCATAAAAAGGTTGGTTTGTAAGTGCTTGAGGGGTGTTGCGTGATGTGAACATATTTAGAATTATTATTACTTCATATTTATTTTTTATATTTTATTATATTTCATTGTTATATGTGCCCTTTATTTTATGCTCCTTTTCTAACATATCTTACAACTGGGGTGTTCATTAGGATGTATGAACAATTTGATTCAATTACATGGTTCAAACATTATGAACATATTTTCGCACTATGAATACAATAAATTTAAAAGCCGCCCCCAGAAGCTCTGTGGGGGGTCACAGTAAAAGGCTTAGCGGGTTGTGTTTTGGCTCGCGGGCCGCCGGTTGCACGCACCAGTCTTAGATAAACTTTATTGTCTTATTTTAACATGAGTAAAATCTTTGTATATTGTTTCTGTGGTGTGTTTTTCTATTTCCCCTCAAGTCTTTCAGTGTATTTAGTATTTCTATTTCTATCAAGTCTTTTCTCCTTTTATTTTTTATTTCATTTCTCCTTTAAGTTGATCAAAGTCTAGTTGAATTGTATCTCACATCTACTCACGCTAATCTATCACACCCTTTTATCCAATGTACCTCTAATAATTATTGTGACAAATAATTCAGATGAACATCCGTTAAAGCAAGTTCTAACACAGCGATTGGTTTGTTTATTTTTCTAGAAGTCCAATGTACAACAGAATCAGCGTGTGTCTGTTCAGTCAGCTGTAGTTAATCAAGAAAGTTCAAGTTAGCAGGTTACAGCGTCTAACTAGTCAATGGGCGTGGCTTAATATTTTTGCATGAACTGATGATTATCACACCCACGGTATTACAATGTATTTCAGCTGCAGTATTACCTAACCCTAATACTTTTTTTTAACACTAGAAAACCTTGACATGTCTCAAAAAATTGTTTGGGTTAAACGAGCAGTTTTATATTTTTATTTCTGTGTCTATATATATTTTTAGCAGAGCCTAAACAAATTTTGTCATATGAATTCTAATGTCAATTCTAATGTCAATTCTAATGTCAATTCTACAAGATTCCCCTAAGGACAAGGGTTACATAAAAACTTTTTCTTGGTTGTCACTGCTTGTCGGGAACAATGACAACTACGTTTTTTGACAACTACGTTTTCTTGGCTTGTCGGGAACAATGACAACTACGTTTTTTGACAACTACGTTTTCTTGGCTTGTCGGGAACAATGACAACTACGTTTTTTGACAACTACGTTTTCTTGACTTGTCAGGAACAATGACAACTACATTTTTGACAACTACGTTTTTTGACAAATACGTTTTCTTGGCTTGCCATGAACAATGACAACTACGTTTTTTGACAACTACGTTTTCTTGGCTTGTCAGGAACAATGACAACTACGTTTTTTGGCCACTATGTTTTCTTGGCTTGCCATGAACAATGACAACTACATTTTTGACAAATACGTTTTCTTGGCTTGCCATGAACAATGACAACTACGTTTTTTGACAACTACGTTTTCTTGGCTTGTCATGAACAATGACTACTACGTTTTTTGACAACTACGTTTTCTTGGCTTGTCATGTACAATGACAACTAAGTTTTCTTGGCGTTGCAGTGCCATGACATTATTCGATTACCAGTTATGTCTCCAATCCTGCCAAGTACCGGGCCCTGGGGGCATACCCTTGTTTTCTGCTAAATTCCTGTTATGGAGTTCTACCGACCCCTAGTTTCTTGCTCAATTCCTTTTCTGGAGTTCTACACAGCCCTTGTTTTCTGCTAAATATCGGCTCTGGGGCCTTACGTACCCTCGTTTACTGCTAAATTCCTTCTCTTGATGCCTACCCAACCCATTGTTCCTGCTTGTTACCCAAACCGGTTTCCATAATATTAATTGTGAAATTAAAAGGCAGACGATCCTTTGGCTAACAACAACACAATACCTTTGTTTGCCAAGGCTAAACATTTATTCTGTCGGATAAACCATAATGTTTTGTTAACAGAGATTAGCATATTCATAACTTTATATTTTAACCAAGATACAAGGAATAGTTATTTAAAGACCAATGTTGTATCAGTGTCATATGTTGTTGTATATATTTATATGTTTACTTGTTCTTATACAGACAGCTAATTTTCATATTTTATTATGTTTTTAACAATGATCAATAATATGTAAACAAGGGCATATTGAAGTACATTTGTTTGCCCAATATAAATCTTATCTTGTATGATGTTACAGACTATCCTTCTGTACAGAAGATCATGACGTCCTTGGTGTGTCCATGGTTCATGTATCCATGGTTCATGTATCCATGGTTCATGTATCCATGGTTCATGTATCCGTAGTTTGAATAAGGTCTTGTATTTTTTATATGGTTTTGAAGTTAAGCTGTTTTTTTTTCCTGGTTTGTCCATACCCAAAACCCAAAACCACTCGGGAAAAAAGAAAATGTTTTTATGTTTGTCCTTGCATGGCGGTTAGACATTTTTAAAAATCTCTCTATATTATAATGCTTTTGTGCACTGGTGTAGCCAGGATTTAAATGTGTGTGTTGAGGGGGAAGGGCAAATAGTGCGAAATAGGAGGAGCTGGGGGGGGGGGGGGGGGGCAAGAGGGGCTAATACATCTAGATAAAAAAAATGAAAGGGGTGAAAATTGCAAGGATGAAAAGTGCAAGGTGGTGTGGCAATAGCAGGCTAATTCTGGTGAGCACACTTTACACATGAACGTTTGAAAAATAAATATGTTATCTGAATATCAATAATTGATTGGTTGAATCAAATTCTTAAAAAAAAACAATGATAAAAAACTAAAATAGTTTTAATATCTACAAGTTTATATAAGAAAAAGGTAGTGAGAGGTTAGATGGGCACGTGTCCTCCCCCCCCCTCCTTTTCCAATGCTACGTCTATATTTTTTAGTATTTGACTCAGTGGCGTATATAGGCATGTTCCACATGTTCCATTGGAACAGGGGCCCCCACAGAAAAAGGGGCCCCCACACATCCCAAAAAGAATTTTTTTTTTTGTGACATCCCCATTCTTTCGTTGAAAATGTAAAATAAAATTCATATATTCCCCTACAATTTTAAGCGCTCTAGTCCAACCAAGCTAAAAGCGCAACATACAATGTATTATTTTACAGAATGTAACATGAACTAACACTACTTTTCTGGAGTATGTGGACGGCAGGGGCGAGGCTACGAGGGGTCCCCACATAAATTTGGGAACAGGGCCCCCACAATCCTAAATACAGCTCTGATTTGACTAGGTTATTGCAGGACTTTCATGAATCCAGTTGCGTTTTCGCCTGTACTATTGCTAAGTGATGAGTATGACTAATACCGCGCTAATACATTGTGCTCTGCCGCGCCTCTGCCCACCCCTCCCTTTATTCTATCCAGGGTTGTGGAGTGGAGCTATAAGCCAGTGAGGATATTTGTGCTCAACAACAGGAACTGGTATATGTTCTTACCGCTCCTAAATATATATAAAAAAAACTAATAAAAACTACAGCAAAAGAATAATTTATGTTATTATCACATTTTTGTGAACAGGAGATTTTTTTTTCGCTTAACGTTTTAAATTAAAATTTCCAACATTTTGAAACCTCATTAACTCCCTTTGATGCTCACTAACTTTTCTACTGATTCACCCTTCACCCCCAACCCTTTTATTCCAATCCCCCTCTCTCTCTCTCCGCTCCCACTTTCTCTTAACAAAAAAAAAACAAAAAAAACAACAACGTTCACTCCAGAGCTCTGATCGCACAATGAAAAAAAATATCTGCCGGTCGGGCTTCTTGCTAAGGTCGGGCGAGATTTAAGTAAATACGTTAATTACGATATAAATTGTTATTTCTTACAAAAACAAGTTTTTATTGAAAATTTAAATTTTCCTGTAGCACTTTTAAGTTAGACCCAACGGGATAGGCGCTATACAAGTAGTATTATTATAATTGAAAGGGAGATCACTTCATTTTAATTTTCATATATATGTTGTTGTAAACATGTTAGACTTGTGATTTTAAACTCAGTAGTAAAATGCCTAAAGTTGCATCAAATGTTCTCTCATAGAGGCGTTATTCAATTTTTTTTTTACTCTATTTTACCTATTTAAAAAAAACGACTATTCCTGCCAACTTTTATGCGTGTTGTTGTTAATTTAATGAACAATTTATACAAACTTTATATTTTGTCACTTTGATGAGCATATGTCATAATATTGTTAATTGGTGTTTGCTATAGTCTAATTGTTTGGCAAATACAATTGTTAAAAATAAAACATATAATTGTTGTTATAATTGTTGTTGAGTTAACTTTTGATTTGTATCTCTCTCTCTCACTCTCTCTCTCTCTCTCTCTCTCTCTCTGTATATATATATATATATATATATATATATATATATATATATATATATATATTGTATATATACTGTCAATTGATGTATTAATTCAATAAATGTGTTAATGTTTATTTTTATATTGATGGTTGCTGTATGGATGACAGTCATTTCCTTTAATGTATTCATACAGACATCATGAATCTAGTCAATATTAAGCCCAGACATCATGATATGTAGTTTTTCAAACACAGACATCATGATATGATATGTAGTTATTCAAACACAGACATCATGTATCTAGTCAATATTAAAACCAGACATCATGATATGTAGTTATTCAAACGCAGACATCATGTGTAGTTATTCAAACACATACATCATGATATGTAGTTATTCAAACACAGACATCATGATATGTAGTTATTCAAACACAGACATCATGATATGTAGTTTTTCAAACACAGACATCATGAATCTAGTCAATATTATACCCAGACATCATGACATGTAGTTATTAAAACACGGACATCATGATATGTAGTTATTCAAACACATACATCATAAATCTCGTCAATATTAAACCCAGACATCATTATATGAAGTTATTCAAACACAGACATTACATGTAGTTATTCAAACACAGACATGATATGTAGCTATTCAAACAGACATCATGAAATCTTGTCAAGATTAAACCCAGACATCATGCTAAGTAGTTATTCAAACACAGACATCACTTGTAGTTATTCAAACACAGACATTTCATGTAGTTATTCAGACATAGACATCATGATATATAGTTATTCAAACACAGCCATCGTGATATGTAGTTATTCAAACACAGACATCATGAATCTAGTCAATATTAAACACAGACATCATGATATGTAGTTATTCAAACACAGACATCATGATATGTAGTTATTCAAACACACATCATGAATCTAGACAATATTAAACCCAGACATCATGATATGTAGTTATTCAAACACAGACATCATGAATCTAGTCAATATTAAACCCAGACATCATGATATATAGTTATTCAAACACAGACATCATGAATCTAGTAAATATTAAACACAGACATCATGATATGTAGTTATTCAAACACAGACATCATTATATGTAGTTATTCAATCACAGACATCATGAATCTAGTCAATATTAAACCCAGACATCATGATATGTAGTAATTGAAACACAGACATCACATGTAGTTATTCAAACACAGACATCATGATATGTAGTTATTCAAACAGACATCATGATATGTAGTTATTCAAACACAGACATCACATGTAGTTATTTGAACACAGACATCATGATATGTAGTTATTCGGACACTAACATCGTGATATCTAGTCTAGTCATTCAAACAATGCTGTGAACAAGAGAAAGAAAGTCTACAGCGAGTACTACGCTCAAGCGCTTCCAGGCGGAGTAAAGTGAATGTTCTAAAAATAGACATTAGGAGTGTGAGCGTGAGGTGAAAGTTCAAGGTTTCCGGGCAAGGGAGAATTATTGTATTCTTCAGACACTGTGTCTGCATGAAGAGAAGAACATGTAGATCTGCACGACGCAAAAGAATAACATGTTTCCACTTGTAAAAATATAAAGATATTAAAATGTTAAGTTTTAAAACCATGTTTTTTCACCATCATTGA
Organism: Anisus vortex; assembly: GCA_949126835.1. Lineage (NCBI taxonomy): Eukaryota > Metazoa > Mollusca > Gastropoda > Planorbidae > Anisus > Anisus vortex. Next base: position 22,128,688 of record OX421496.1, read on the forward strand.
GGATTTTTCAATGAATCGAGCGAGATGAAAGTAAGTCTTTGATTACAATGGTTAATTACGACGTTTGAAATTTACCACTCAACAAGAGTGTTCGTTAGATCCTGGACTTTTAGATGAACTTTAAAAAAAAAAACATTATCGAATTACACAGCTATGAAGAAAATAAAATGCACAATTTGTCAATTAATTCCCTTTTGAACTTTTGTCTGTAAGTAAACACATTAAAACTTTAAATTTTATAGTTCCACACTGGCCTGGCCTCAAAAGGTGCCTGTTTAATAATAAAATGTTTTAGATTAGCACTTTTTTTTCTAAGATGGAAAGCTTCACGTTTTAAATTTGCTCGGATACGTTGTAATACAATTATGTTCATTATGGGTCTGCAGATTCCATCCTTTTGACTATGGCAATGTGGTCCAAAGTTCTAAACAGATTAAAATCCCCCCTGCTTAACTTAAATAAGTGTGTCAATGTTCAGTCAGACTTCGACAATAGTCCATTGATTACAATATTATAGACTCTACTTGTTCCACAACTAGTCTAGATAATTTCTTGTTTTGTAATTGTATTCATTCAATTTGATTCATTATTTATTTATTAGTATGCTTTAACTCTGACACAGCTGTGTGTAAACATAAACGCCTCATTTGTGTTTCAAATGTTTAACTTCACTTCTCAGCGTGTAGGCCTACTCGAGACAAAGATAACTTTATTTTATTTAACATACGTATTTGCTTTCGATATAAAGTACAAATATAAATAATTTGGTCACGCATGATTGACTATTACCGACACACACTATTACTATTTCATCACACATAGATTGTAATTTGGAATAGAATTCATACTACGCCTAAGGGAAATAAATAAAGCTTACGGTTATGAAATGTATCGTTTTCATCTTAGTCTTTCTGATTATTCTATTAAGCTAGAATGAAATATTTTAGGCATATTTATTATTATTAGTAATAATTTGTTATGCCATCTTCTTTCCAGTTGATTATATTATAATATGTAAATCTATATTGTACAATACACACTAAACAAAATTGTGAACATATAACTTGTTCTTTAAATATTTTTTTGTCGCATTCTGTGGACCACACAGCGATGACCAATCTTCTCTATATCTCCCTACCCTTGAGCGAGGCAATTAATTTCAATATGGTTTCTTCCTGGTCGTTATTTCTTCGTTTATGTTGTTCTGTGGTATTTCATTCTTTCATTTTCCAGTTTATGTTGTTCTGTGGTATTTCATTCTTTCATTTTCCAGTTTATGTTGTTCTGTGGTATTTCATTCTTTCATTTTCCAGTTTATGTTGTTCTGTGGTATTTCATTCTTTCATTTTCCAGTTTATGTTGTTCTGTGGTATTTCATTCTTTCATTTTCCAGTTTATGTTGTTCTGTGGTATTTCATTCTTTCATTTTCCAGTTTATGTTGTTCTGTGGTATTTCATTCTTTCATTTTCCAGTTGTTGTCCATATCAGAAACCTTTTCCTGTCGAAGCGGAGAACGTAGCCCAGCCATCTCCCATCGCCCCCCCCCCCCACCCTTACCTCGACTATGATGCGGTTTTTCCTATCTCTTTAATCTTTCAAAAGTCCAGAACTTAAAATGTGCATGTGTTTAAACAATTCATCACTCCTGACATGTGGCCCATGGGTTAATTTAGTAAGTATGAACAATGATGCCAGAGTCATGGAAACAGATAATTCCGTTGTTTTGTAAATCCAGATTATGTATTCACCTTTAAAATTCAGCCACAAGAAACAAGTAACTCTTTGATACTTTGTTTTACTTTAAATCAGTAGGTCTCTAGGCTACTAGGCCACGTGAAATAACGCGAAGATCGGTATGATGTCTAAGCAATGCCCACTGATTTATATAAGAAAACATGGATAGAGCCTCATTTAGTTTTTTTTTATCTATTGGTGCAAACTGAAGTTACAATGTTCATACACTTCTAACATAATTCACTTATCCATACAAGCGAGTAATAGGAATAATTTTAAGTAATAAGAATAAACCCCATAGGATGTGGAACAAGCCTATACGATGAAAAAAAAAAGAAGTCTTAGCCCCTTGAAATGTGTTTACAAGTCAGTGTTTAGATAATAACATTGTATAGATAAGTGAATGAATATAACAATTGCGGATGCTTTTTGCATTAAGAATATCGTTTATGTGTCTAAACGATTATTTTGTATAGATCAGTAGTAATAAAAAATATCATAGACTATTTTAAACAGTTTAACTTCTAATTTTTAAAAAAAGAACGGCCCTATGCCAGTGCCGTTGCAAGGGATTTAGGGGCCCGGGGAGCTTGGCCTCTTTAGGGGCCCCTGCATTTTGACATTCGACATTATGACATAAGAAAAAACAATTCGGACACTCTTTTGGGGCCCCACAAGTAGGGGCCCGGGGGGATTTTCGAATTTGTACCCCCCCGCCCCCTCCCCTAGCTACGCCACTGCCCTATGCCCTAATAGAAAATATTCATGCCCTTTTAAAATAAGATCTTCACTGTGGACTTGGATAAATTAAATCTCTCCATTGTATTATAATTACATTTGTGTACACATTATTAATGTCTCGCAGAGTTATTAAACCATTTATAAATGTTTATAAAGACTCTATATTATTTTAATTTTTTATTTATTTACTTGTGCACAGTTAGCGCTCTCTTAAACTTAAACTGCCTAACAAAGACTTGGGCCTAGAGCTATATTTTGTAGAGCTATACTTTGTAGAGCTATATTTTGTAGAGCTATATTTGTAGAGCTATATTTTGTAGAGCTATATTTTGCTAATGAAGTTAGCCAGCCACTTCACGTTTTCAATGAATTATAATAACAGTTTTCTCCTTTTTGTTGTTGACTTTATCTGGGCTTCAGTTGTTTAATATTTAATAACAGGAATTCCATGATATTCTAAAAGATTTAAAGAAAGATATATTTCTATTTATTCAGTTATGAAATCTATCTGTAGGCTATCTCTCTCATATTATCAATGAGAAGATTAGTTTAAAAATTGTTTGCATAGAATTGCTTTAATTTAATTGATAAAATAATAAAACATGGTTTGCTCAAAAGTTTAATCGCATTCAGGGAGATTTTTAAAAAATGTAAAACAAAGTTCATGGCAGCAGATAAGAGATCGACTGTTTAACAGACGTGGGTAGTATTTTAGTGGCCTAGATTCTGATTTGATAACTAAATATGAATAGACTTAAAAGTACTTAAAGCCTCAGCACATAGGAATTAGCGGTTAGAAACAGCTCTCTACTCTCTCCTCCTTCTCACTTTTCTCTCTCTCTCTCCTTTCTCACTCTTTCTCCCCTTAGTTCTATTGGTTTTTCTCTCTCTCTCTCACTCGTTCCCTTTTTCTTTCTCTCTATTTTTCTCTTACTTGACCTCTCGCACTCACTCACACACCCGCTATATTTCTTTCTTTCTCGCTCTCTCTTCTTTCGTCATCTTTCTATTTCTCTCTGTCTTTCTCACTCTCTCTCTTTCTCACTTCATTTCTTGAACTCTTTCTTTCTCTATCACATTTCCTTCTATTACATTTCTACTCTCTCTATTTCTCTCTCTTCGTTTTTATTAATATATTATCGCACATGTAGATTCTATGGAAAATATCAAACATATAATGGGTGCATGGGGTGGTTTTGTGGAATATGGTTTTCAAAAAAAACATCATGATAATCAACAGCCTATTTACCAACGTATCAAGTTGTTACTTTTCACCTAAACTAAACACCACACAAAGAGTCTAATACTACAACACCCCATTGTCATATTCTTTAGAATGAACAACAACAAACTATATGAATAGGACTAAACCAGTTTATAAACAAATCCTGTCTACATGTCATCGTGTAAATAACCTATGTACGCATGTGTAGTTCTCTCTGCCTGGCTGTTCAAATTATTAGCGAGATCCACAGGCCCCCTATAATATGCAGTATAAATGCACACGACAATTTTGTCGTTGCTGTTGCAACCTATATTATAGTAGCAACTACTGCGCAGGGCCTAAATCAGTCAGCATCTAGACTAGGAGTGTTTAACCAGAAGCTGACTGAATGTAAGGGCTGCGCATTTAGCGGTATTATGTTTATTTCCTCGTTAGTAACGTCTCAGTATTGACACAGGTTGACTTTATCGCGAGTGTTGAACTGTTATGCTTGCAGTGTTGTTGGATTTTTTTTTTCGGGTATCCCCATTAGGCCTGACCTATAAAATAAGCCCAAAATACGTTGTCTACATCTGTGTCCGTACAGGTGCTAGTCACGTGTCATTGAAAAACTTAGTTTAAATGATTCATTTGGATGTTTTCGTTGTGTACTTCATGGATTAATAAAGGCTTGTGTGCGTGTATGTGTGTAGAAACCACAAACAACAAACTGACAAACACATATTTAATGGCCCAACCAACACCTGCCAACTATTATAACAGCTAATTTGGTTTAATTGAAAGCATCAACGGTGTGTTGAATTTTTTTTGTCACTGTGTCACATTGGTGGTGTGTGTACAAAAAAATAAATATGTGACATAAATTTAGTGCAACTCATTGTGTGTAACAAAGTTTTGGATTATGCAGCTTGACACCTAGGTTTATATTCGTGTGTTACTTTGTTAGAGGATATTTGCTTGACATTTAAGGTAAGTTTAGGCTTAGGCTAACATACCGTCATATAAGTCATACCTTAACGGCTTAACAACTTAACGATTATTGCCTGTCTAATCATTGTTAAATTAACTTAATTAAGAATAGGCCTAGGCCTAATTAAATGCTTTAATGAGCCTCTCTAACGCATTTTAAATGCTTTATTTTTTTACATTAGGTTATGCTACATAAAAACATATTAAAATAATACCATAATAGTGTATTTTATTTAGGCCTAAGTACTAGACTGTATAATGGTACCGACTAACAAATCCAACATCTTTGACTATGAGTGAGTACCGGTGGCCTACGTCTTACTACTTACTATAAATACTGGCGTAAGACACTCATCATTTTTTAAGAGTCTAAATATAACTTCTATGATTTAGGGCCTATCTAAAAATAACTTTCACGAGAAAAGAAAAAGTGGTTGTTAATTTTGGGGCCGTAGATAGTTGATGGTACGAAATTTTAGCAAATGTTTAACTCCCCAATCCTTTCCTACCATCGTCAGGCATCGTCACAAAATGTCAGACGTAACCTTCGAAAATTACGTGACCAAGCTGTGCACCCCGCTCCCTCACCCTCCCCTCGTTCAAGAAAAAAGCCCACGACCATACTTCCAATTTGAAAATGAACATGTTTCAATTCACTTGTATTGTATTGTCATTAAACCATGTAGGCATATTATAATCAGTGCAGTTAATTACTCAAAGCAACACATTTTATTTAAAGATGCGATTGTGTTTGCTGTGACGTCACATAGTCTAAATACCCCCCTTCTCCCGGGATCACAAATGCTTGACCATACCCTCCATTATCTGGGTGCGTGGCGTCATTTGTGGACTGTCCCTTTTCAATTTATAGATTTTTATTTTTAATTCTAATAAGCTAATGTCTAAACAAGATTTGTGACTGTAAAGGCTCATGTTATAAGTTAGATGGTAGGCCTACAGCTAATTATTAAGCTTAGGCCTACATTAGTTCTTGTTTTTTTTTTTCATTAAGATTAGGCTATAGTCGCCTTATAGATATTTTATATAGATAAGCACTCCACCACCATATCCCCCCTTCCCCATATCTCAGCGGATTAAAAAAATACGAGTCTCATGTTGCTGGTATTTCTAAGTTAGTCATGTCTAAAAAAAATACGAGTCTCATGTTGCTGGTATTTCTAAGTTAGTCATGTCTAAAAAAAATACGAGTCTCATGTTGCTGGTATTTCTAAGTTAGTCATGTCTAAAAAAAATACGAGTCTCATGTTGCTGGTATTTCTAAGTTAGTCATGTCTAAAAAAAATACGAGTCTCATGTTGCTGGTATTTCTAAGTTAGTCATGTCTAAAAAAAATACGAGTCTCATGTTGCTGGTATTTCTAAGTTAGTCATGTCTAAAAAAAATACGAGTCTCATGTTGCTGGTATTTCTAAGTTAGTCATGTCTAAAAAAAATACGAGTCTCATGTTGCTGGTATTTCTAAGTTAGTCATGTCTAAAAAAAATACGAGTCTCATGTTGCTGGTATTTCTAAGTTAGTCATGTCTAAAAAAAAATCCTACTGCGTTAGATCTTGGTAAAAACTAATGTGTCATGTTTTATTGAACCGAAACCTCCCCCCACAGCCGTGTCTCGGCCGAGTGGAATGTCTCCGTCAGGTAATACAATAAAAGAGTTGGTCTAGATCAGTTGGGTTGACACGGTATAACCTGGTAAGTGTGTACGTTTGTGTTACTCTCGACATGGTACTTACGGTATAATAAGCTTATAGAATATAGATATCATATAATTTCAGATATATATAGGCTGAATAGAAACTACTATAAAGAAAGGAAGGTAAAAATAATTTTAATCGCAGATCATGTCATATCGACTCTATATCCCTTATAGGCCTAAGCTTAATCACATATAGACTGTAGGCCTATATGGCATGATATGTTTGTATTACATATTATTACGTGTTGACGGTACGGTTCATATAATGAATTTAGGTAAGGGTCTAAACCAAGTGGACGATTTCCACCGAGTACCGAATCCGAATAATTCGGAGTAGCCTGCCATTTGCCGAATCCGAATATTTCGGCGTAGCCTACCATTTGCCGAAACGTGTACGAAGTACGAACCGAGTAGTCGTTGCAACTCCGTTGTTTCGCTATCGTATGCAAAGCTTGCTCTCTTGATAGTCTCCCCTTCCACCCCCAACCTACACACACACATAAGCACGCACGAAAGGACGCACGCGCACTCACACATGGATGTAGATTATAGGCCTATATTATGTCAAGTTACGCGTTTGCTTACAACAATATCAATAGTTAGAACTTGAAAAAACTGGTCCACCCTGTGTTATGTAATTTAAAAGAAAAAGATATTTAATAGCAATATAAAGTGTTTTTTTTTTATATTGTTTTTTTTTTTATAATCTGTTTGATTAGTCTATTTTTTTTCGCGAAAAATTGTGCCGAAAGACCTGGATATTCGGTCCAGGCGATTCCCGGTTAGGCCCTAATTTAGGCTATAGACAATCAGACTAGAACCCTACTTCTAGGCTATAGACTAGTATAGACCATTCAGAAGGGCTTACACTATATATTGGTCCAATATTCTGCCCATATTTAAATATTGACCTCTTTGGCCCACTAAGGGGCAATATAGCGTTCTCTTAGGGTATTTATTACTATTTAATTATAGTTTTTTAATAGGTAGGCCTATATATATTCTATGGACTATGTGTGCGGTAGTTCTATATTATAGCCGAAATGTTGTTTTTTTATATTTATAAATTGAATACTTTTACGTTTTTTTTATGTAAAAAGAAACTTATTGTTGAACTTGGCTTGTTATGCCACATATCAGCTCTCTTGGGTGCATCGAGGGAGAGGGTAAGTTTGTGGGAAGAGAGGCGGAGGTACATACAGGCCAGACTTACTAGGTACTTGTCATTTCCGAGTGGTTACATTTCTATCTACGCATAAATGCACATGAAAATAGATGCACCGGTCGATGTAATAGCGATGTCGCACCCAGTTACTCACGCGCTATGAGATGGAATGTTCACGTCTTTATTTTGAGTTACCTCCCCCATGCCTTTGTCCCCGTAGCGAGGCTGAAGAACGTGCCTGCTTTACTTGTTTGGGTGAGTCCATTATTGACTTGCCTGTTTAAAATAGGAAACAAAATGTTTAGTTCTCATTGGCTGCATGACAACACTTCCAGTGGGCAACTGTGGTCATGAAGTTGGAATGCAACAGGGGCTTTTGTTTTGACAATAGACTATGAAAAAAAAGTAAAGTAGCTTTTCCGTCGGACCAAATTGATCCATAGGGCCGGCTTTAGTATTTCTGCAATTTGTATTTCTGCTATATGATGACTCGAAAGTCTGCTTTTCGGAATTCCCGATTCGTAATTGGTGTAATACTTTGCACTTCCGTTTTATTGAATCGCTTTGATTTTCTCAATGAAAAATTAAAATCGAAAGTTCTATACAGCGGAAACATTTAAGAAACAAAGAGGTGCGTAGAAGTAATTTAAGACAGCCTTATTGGTTGCGCACGGGAAAAAAAGTACATATAAGCTCTAAAAATAGAGCAAGCGGTCCATCTTTATCTTATTATAGTCTATATGCTTATAGCCTACATCCATTTGATATAATATAATAATGTATATATAATAGCGAGAGTGCTTGTATATTATAATTACTGCGTACAGTGCGAAAAAAGAAGGAATTAAATGTATGATGCATGTGTGTGTGTGCGTGCGACGTAGGCCTACACACTAAGGGTAGCCAAGGCTAATGCTAAGCTAAGGCTAAGGGGATGGAGATTTATAGTCTAGCAGTCACAAACCAGCACAGATTGTGCGAGTTATTTAAATATCCCCTTATTTTAAACGTGTTCATTTTTTCTAGTGGCCCACATTTTTTAGCATACGATAAAGTATCTCTTTCCCCTTGTAGGCCTACCAATGTTCACCATTTCACAATCGATCAATGAAAATGTGTAGCTTGACAACTTAATGGAAATGTATTGATCTTTAGTTACAGTGACACGGGAAGAGAAATAGTGAAATAGTGGTCAGTGCTATGGGATTAGGGACAATAACAAGCAGACGTGTTGTCCGTAAGGCAATTTTTGTATTTTGTCAACACGTGAAAGCTAGCAGTCATAACAAATTACCAAATATTTTTGTATGCCAACAGATTATATACTATATATCCAGTCTGCATCTAAAACACTTTAAATCGATTTTCATACAACTAGCTACACAGCAAAATATCTTGTTGTGGTGACTCAACCATAACGATTCTTTGTTGAAAAATTGTGTGACTGATGGACTGATGGAGATATCACAAGTAGCCGGGCCAAGCTCAAGCGATTTTTAGTTATTTGGGCTTCGACTTGCCGACCGGCTACTAAATAGGAAGCTGCAAGTAATAAACGGGGATAATGTGCACCTATAATTCCTATATTATTTAAGTTAAAACCAATGAATCATCTTCGCGGGTCAAGAAGTCAGCGTAGGACTATAATTTAGTATAGGAGTATAGGCTAATTCCTATATATTATATATATATAATATTAATATGTAGGCCTAATATAGACATCTAAATTATAGTTATAGCCCTGCTAGGTTCTAGCCTACTAGTTTAAAGTTACGCTATCACAAATAATGTAAGTAAGTATTGTAAGCATGGCATTTTTTTAATTTATTCATTTTAGCGTCTAGTCTTATATGGCCTATCTTATATATTAATATATATAATATATCGTTATAATTTTATATATGTTAGTTTTGTCATTTAAGTTTAACTCTTTAATTACTTTACTTAGGACTTAGACAATTTTTATTAAGAAGAACTTAGATAGAAAATAGTAAAATAGTCTAAAACTAGACTAGTAAGAGTTTAAAACTTTTAAAGTTCTTAAAACTTAGACTTAAGATGTAACCTAGAAACCTAAGACTAATCGACTTCAAAATTCGCTATTTGCACATGTCCATGTGACATGCATTTTGTTTAACAAATTATAAATAGTTTAAAATAGGTCTACGACTCATTTAAAAGAAATATATTTGTCTTACCATTTTTTATAAGACAAGTCATTTCATATTCAAGACTATTAATTATAATTAATAAAGGTCTATATATGGACTATAACAGTCTAAATGTACAAGTTTACCTTACGTCTTTTGTTTATTTATTGTGTAGACCTATATATATAATGTTCATTATCATCATTATATAAATATGATACAATTTTCAAATTTTATTCAATGCTCAAATAGGGCCTACTACAGCTAGGCAGCCTTAGAATGTGAGTCCTTGTATTAGACTTTTAGTATGATAGTCAAGCCATAATATAAGTCCGTCCCTCAATTTGCCTTTTAATGTTATGAGTGGTGGTAATAGACCAACATTCTGTGTGTATAGAGATCAATTCTAATCTATTCTCTGAAAGAGAACTAATTTTAATTTAGGCCTAAACTGTCCCCTATTTTTCCAACACATTTTTTTAAATGCCACCCTCTTCTTCTCTTCTTATGATCATATTGTAAAGTGTCTGGTTTTGAATAGGGCAGTGCAGAATTGTAGCAGACTGTCCTGAATTTCCTGTATAAAATACAGTCATTGGACATGTATAACAATATATGCAACCCAGGATGGGAAGGTGTCCAGTATATTATGAAAAAGTATCTGGCAACACTACACACTGTTCTTATATTTTTTGCTGCACTCCAGCTGTGGACAGCCATAAGGATTTATTATAAACCTGCTTAGTTCATGCTCAATAGGTATTGCTCACATAAGCTCATACCTCTAGCCTCTAACAATGTTCATATATGTTTGGAAAGTTTGTGAAAACTGACAAAGGTTTGGGAAAGTTTGTAAATTGACAAAGCATTGCTTGTAAAAAATAATTGTTTGAAATTTGAGAAAAAAGAATTAATATGTAGTTTAGTTAAGGAGTCCTTAACACCTTATTTTTTCTATAAATACTTAAAAACAACACCAAACAGTTGTACTTCCTATATACAGTAGGGTTAACATTAAAACTTACTCGTATATATTGGTTTGTTACATTTTTTAAAGTTTAAGAATTTTGAATGGACTTAAGGTAAGAACAGGGGACACTGTGGCCACGCGGCAGCACATTCTTCTGGCATACCGAAGGTCCTGGGTTCGGGTCTGGAGGGTGTCCCTGAGTCTACCCAGCTCTGATGGGTATCTGACCTTAGTTGGGGTAAAGTAAAGGCAGCTATGCATAGAGCTGGCCACAAAATCACCTAGTATGCCATAGCTACAGAAACTGGTGATAGCTACTTCGCAGGCCCCATGAATCAATTTGGTCCGACAGGAAACTTTTAAAGTTTGATTAGATAAAGGTAAGAACCTTTTCTAGTGCAAATTAATAGCTGAACATCCATGATGGCAGTCAATTACTGTGTCTATTAATACTAAACAAATTCTTAATAACTGAAAAAAGTATTGATACTGTGAAGCTAAAATTAAATATTGAATTTAATGTTTAAAAAATGGACAATGTTATAAATTGTATAAGTGTGTAGGCTATATAGTATAATTTAATTAGTGGATCAGCCCACACTTGTGATTCATTGGTTAGCATTCAGCCTTACCCTATTTATCTGACCTGTCTATCATGCTCATCATAGTTCACTTAACTTGTAGTTTACTTATAATACTAATCAGTAACAAGTCAGATACAAATATGTTTAAATATATTTTTTATATACTAATACTAGGCCTTCTTATCAAATCTTTTAATTTAGACCAGAATTTCACTTCATTTAAAAAAACTGTAAGGATTTATTTTTAATAAGAGGAAAGTTTATATGTTCAGCTGCTAAAGTTTATGCTTGATGAATGACATGTTTTCAATAACAATAATGCAGGCCTACCATATGTATAAAGACGACACAATGAAATATTTGATGTCAAATTACTTTAAATGACAACATATCTTTTTGTTGAACAGTTGCATGACTAAATGTTTGTTTGGACCTAAAGAATACACAAATTTGTATAGTTTAAAAAAAATGTTGTAATCCCTGCTATTGCTATTATAAATCATTGCAACTGAATAAATAAGACTAATAAAACATACTGGTTCAAGAAAACACAACATTTACGGTATGCGCTTTAGGAAAGTTTGTGAAAATTTTGTGAAAGTTTCTGAATTTTGCTAATATGGACAGAGCAGCACAAAAAAAATGTATGTTAGAAATAATGGTGATATACAATATTGTTAACTTATTTTAAGATTTTTTTATAAGAACCTATTCAAGAGCTGTTGCTATGAGTTATATGATTACTGAAAAATAATCCAGAATTAAAATCTTCAATTTGACCTTAAGATATACTAGCATGTAAGGTTAAGAAAAATTACACATGCCATTTAAGTTTGTGAATTTTATGTATAGTTTTAGAGTTAAAAACCTTGCATTTAGTAATTGAAATAAACTATCATCTACATTTGTTAATAGAACTAAAATGAAATGTATCAAAATTTATGTGACATAGTGGATTTGTAAATGCACACATTTTATCAGTTTTTATCACATGTTACATTTTTTTAATGGTCTAGTTTACCATTAATAAACTGTGGGTAACTGATATATATAGTTGGAGGGAGTAAAAATGTATGTGTATTATGCTGGCCACACAGTCTTCTTGTATGTCATGTTCATATAAACTGGTTTATATAAACCTTTGGGCTAAAATGTTGAAAAAGTTTTTTTTTTTAATAATTCAGTTCATCTTGTTTTTGCATGAAGCATATTATATTTATTTCTTCTAGACTTTGAGATATAAGTATAAGCAAGCTCAAAGACTCTTTCTTTTTATCACACAGTTGATGCCATGATTGACCATTGATCAAGTTTTGTGATTCCCCCTCCTGGTCAAGCAAGTGGACAAAGTGTTTTGATTTCAACCTATCAATGTCTTCATTCCTCATGAGCTGTGCATTGTCAACAATCCAACTATCCCCAAAAGCTCATTGCATATTACCTTCAGAAAGGGGATCACCCACAAGTACATTTTCACCACTATAGAAAGAAGGGCAAAGTTCACTGACACGAGTTCAAGGAAACAGCTTCCACCCCCAAGAAATTTACATACATTATGCATGAAAAGAAAAGAAGGCTTGTTGTCAGGGACAACTCCTATGGTGAGTCTAATAGAATCATTCATTGTTTTTACTGATGTTGGAGTTTGATTTAAAAAAAAAACCTGTTTGCACAGTTTTTGACTTTGAACTAGGAATGGTTAAACAACAATAAAAATTCTGATTATTAGTTTTGAAGTGGTAGCAGGTTTTGAAAGCGATTTATAATTGATTTTTAGCACATGAAGGAAAGATTTTTAAAGAATCATGATGGAATAACCCCAACTCATTCAATGTCTTGCACCTATTAAACAAAGACTTTTAAATTACAAATTTTTTTTTTTTTTTAATTCACCAAATAAAGTAAAAGTAAAACCTGTTTTTTTAAAAGCTATTCATGTATATTTATTATATGTTAAGTTTATATATGTTACGAAGCCACTTCTTTAAGACTAATGCCTGGAATAGTGTGCGTTGTAGCTACACTGATGGTTGATATAAACATGGCTTTATATCTCTGTTGGTTTATAAACTTTACTTTTTTACTCCCAAATGATGTTAAACTTTTAGAATTAATTAAACATTTTAAAGCCATCAGAGTTGTAAATGTAGATATACAGACCATTTTGTTTTAGGACTTCAATGTTTCATCAGAGTTTCCTGACTTTGTCCATCAAAAATATAAGTTAAACAAATCCCCCCCCCCCCCCTCTAAATTGACATTGAACTTACATTTATTCCAAAGTTCTTAGTCACTGTATTTTAGCAGCAAATAAATAGTCAATTGTATTTAAAGTGAATGTATGAAAAAATGACATAAGTCACTTGTGCCTTGTAAATAGGTCAGGTGTAAATAAAGCAGTGGCATGTTATGAAATTTTCTGATTGACATTAAAAGACAAACAAAAATATAGATTGTTGAATAAAAAAGAAATCTCTCCAGGTTCATGACCAATTAATTATTTTATTTAACAATGTGCCAGGACATCGACCTTATCCAGCTGCCCTCATTACTGTTGGTTAACATGACCTATGAATGTCTTGTGTTCGTTGGCTAAGATAACCTCTGGCCATTCTGTTGTCTCTGTCCAAACAAACAAACAAAGTATAGTGATTCTTTTTGGGCTCCAATGTTCTGGTCTAGTGTTAGATGAAATATTCTGTATCCATTTCTGCACTAAGATTAGCTATAGATATACATACTGTACAGATCATAGCATATGAAAAGAAGGTGGGTGACTAAATTTGCAAGTTGTGTGTGAACAGAAACTTTAGTGTAAAGTTAAAGGGTTCTGTTGGTTTAATTCTCATTAAATCTGACTATATGTTTACTCTATATTGGAGATTTGTGCAGACAGCGAAACACATGCACAGTTAGGCATATCTACAGTTTATTATTAGATATTATAATTTATACACTATACTAGGCCTATAATAAATTTCCCCTCCCCCTAAATAAAAAAAAACACACCAAAAAAAATAAAACAACATTCACACATAGACACAGAAACCCATAGCTGCACACAGATAGATAAGAAACATTTTGTGTTGATAAAACATTGTTTGAATGTCTCGCGCCCTGCATTGACTTGCATGCATCAACCTTCCAATGGCAATAATGTCCACCTTCCGTTGACCCTCTTTTTTCATGTTGGTTCAGACCGAAAGGCCGCTGGGTTGTGCAGCTAGGCGGGTTTACTTGCAGCAATACTAGGCCTTAATTCCCGTTGGACATGATCAAGGCAGGGCTCTGACCAGTTGGCCCTTACGTTTGTGTTGGTGACTCTTCCTGTCCGCTTTACACATTGCATGTTTGTGTTTGTGACTGGGATAGATAATGAACCATGCGTTTTAGTTTAGTCTTTTTGTGTGTGTGTGTTAACAATGGGATGGATTCTTGAAGGCGTAGCAGGACACATTGTGTTATTTATTGGGGCTTCTTAATACACATTACCTTGTCTGAACGTGTTTACTCTGTGCTAGATTTGTAAATAAGTGTGTTTACGTCTGTGATGGAAGTAAACGCCAGGATACATTTCAAATTTAATACAAGTCCAGGAGAAAACAACAATGATACTGTTTACTGTTTGAGTGAAAGTAAAATGATATAGACTAGTTGATATTTTGTTGAATGCCAACAATAGCTGCAGTAACGATGTGGACTTTTGATCAAAACATTTCTACTGCTGCTGATGCCTGTTACTTTCACAATAAACGATCTTCAATGGTTTCTCTGAAGCCAAAAAAGTGATTCTGTTGTTCTGGAGATTGAAATCACTGTAACGCTATGACCGGTTGAAGAAATATGGTCGAGCACCAGGATAGTCAACAATCTAGTATTAGTAGGTTGATTTTTTGAATATATAGCTGTTTACAGTGTTTGTCTTTCATTGTTTTGTTTTTATTTCATTGTCTGTTGTTGCTTTTTTAATGAAGGAATTGATCAGTTACTATATATATATATGGCTCCTGTCTCGCAAGACAATGGATGCGCCCTAAGGATACTATATTATGTATACATATTGTGTTAAACGTATATCCCTTTACGATAAAGTACATTAAAAAAAAAAAGAAATCTATCTCTGTAAGGTATATAGAGGTACTAAATGTTTTATTGTAGAAACGTTCTCATTGATAGCAAAGTATACATCGGAGTATCTTCTTGTAAGGGCAAAGTTCAGATTCGGACTGAGTAAAAGCAACAAAAGTATAAACATCACACGTGTTTCACCTTCACCACCATCACACCTGGCTCTCTTGAGAGGAAGGCATGCAATAATAGACATATGACACAAATAAGAAAAAATAGTTAAGGGGTAGAATTGAAAAGGCAAGTGAACGAAGAAGTGTTTAATTAAATTGTTCACTTTGAACAAACTTCTGATTATACATGGACACACATACACGTGATATACGGACACACTTGTTCAGAGTGTGAACTTTTAATAAAACAAGCATTAGACCAAAATGTCATTCTATATCTATATATCGTGGATCGGTGCTTATTAACTTTACTATATAGCAAGGAGATGAGACCAATCGATTGTTGGTTTAGTTGGTACATACGAGATCAAGACCATATTATTGGGTCATGATGGATGTTGACATACCACAAAAAATACCTTTTTTTAGTATAAAAAATACCTTTTTTTTAGGTTAAAAAATACTCGAATAAAACAAGATGCAATACTTTTTGTTTACTATTTGGTGACAATTGCGGGAAAACAACATACGATTGATTTACAGTTACAAAATAAATCTAAATAAAAAAATGGGGGGGGGGCGGTGTAAGGACAATCCCATTGGATAATGAAGTAGTCAAAACAAGTTTCCAATTGAGTCCAATAGATGTTGCATTTCTGTGGTGCTTGGCACTTTATAATAAAAATAAAATTGGCCGAAGCTATGAGAAAGGAAGAAGAGTTTTAAAAAATCACACATACACAAAATCTCCATGCATTGTGGAAAGTGTGTGCACTCTGGGAATGTAATTTCTGCAGTCAGACTGAGTGACACGAAAACAATGGACCCCTCGTTACACCGGCCAACTCTTGGGAATAACGGTGATTATAACACGGGTGGCCTCCCGTTCTATCCATCGGCCAGTCACATAATGGTGCGGTAAAGCTACTTCACCCAGCTAGCGTGCAGCTAGCCCCACTCTAACTAAGTCATTAAAGGTCTCTGGGGTCAGGCAGGGGTATTAATGGGGACACGGAATAATAAATAGGGTAATTCTGGTAGATTAAAAACACAAATGTTGAGTGTGTTAAAAGAGTTGGTCTTGAATATACTAGCCTATGTATTTTCCTATTCAGCAGCATTATATAAATGTCACCCACTCATCCATTCATAAGTCTATACTTTAAGAATACCAATAGCGTGTGCGTGTCTAAAGGGTTTTAGAATACAGTTGATATTCTACGGACATTTGTATCCCATTTCACAACGTTTCATCTGCAAGTGCAGTACTGTAACTGTAAATGCCCTTCTATTCATTTCGTCTGAGTACTTTCCCCTTTATATTGGATTTACGTCCCTTGAATGCTTCCATCCATCCCCTCACTTAGCTTTGTAACGGTAGAAATAGATCGATAATTTCCTTTTCGATTTTTGGGGGGTTTGTTGTTCTATTTTATTTCATTTGTAAAGAGATGCTTCTACATGTGAGCTACTTGCGCTGAACTCTAGACTACTTCTAAAAATAGATTTCTATGGTCGCCATTGCATGCAAATGTTAGACTTAAGACTATGTACAGTAAAAACAAAAAATACACAAATTTGATTCATATAATAGGTAGTTTATCGCGATACACCCATTCTACCATATTTGAAAAAGGCTTGAGCAAAAAGAAATAAAGTATCGGTATATAGTTAGAAATATATACTTTTCAAGACATGATAAAATGATACGTTTGTTGAAGTATAATATTGTTGGGTTCTGAAATACTTTGTGTGTATTAGTTGGTTGCATTGGTTATGCGTAGAGTACCGCTCGGCCGTCTCTACAAGTGCCATGTTTCTTCATGCCATTTACACCACGTCATGTGTCCTGCAAACTCGGGTTCTAGAGAAGATTGTCCCCCCGCTCGCCGTTCCCCCAGCCCCCGTCATCCTCCCAAGTCTAGCAGATTATCACTGGCTGGGTCGCTAGCCAGCCTCTCCCTGACTTTTCTTACACGCTGGAACTTGATGTACAGACAAGACTTGTGTTTTTATTGGATCTTGTCAGCCGTGGACTAATTTGATCTCTGACTGCTTTTGTTGGGATTTATAATATACATAAAAAAAAAAACACAATAGTGTTTGATACTTATAACTATTTTATTTTCTTGTTACCCGCGGATTACAATAATATACTGTGGTTTTATGTTGGATACGACTTAGGGTTCATCAAACAGCTGCTAGCATCAACCTCTGGATCGTTGTTCTACCACAGTGTTATCATCAACGGTGTATTTATTCAGGCTAGAACATGGATCCATCAACAGGTTTCCTTTAGCGTACGCATTGGGATAGAGCCGTGTCGTGAATCGTTCATCGAATTCCCTGTTATTGATTCCGCCAGTTTATACTTCATAATGTTATCAGACGTGTCTGTGAGATGTTAGCGTTTTCCAACAGTTTTAACCCGCTAGCAACGCTTTCACGTTTCATTTAACCACTTGATTGGGTTATATTTTTGTGCCTTTTGTTTTTAAGATTGCATGTTTGGGTTTATTGATGAGTGGAAGCTACTGGGATGACGATAATTTCACATTGTGATTTAAGCATTAAGATTTTAAGCGTTGATCCCGTCTTATAATTTAAAAAATTTAGTGATATAGTTTATACGTTATGAGCAAGAGATAATCCTAAATTCACAAAATGAATAAGGTTTAGGCAGAGGATATTGATTATTGCATTTTGTGTGCATAGATTTCTGTATAAATAAGTATAAGTATCAATGGAGAAATAGATTTCTGTATAAATAAGTATAAGTATAAATGGAGAAATAGATTTCTGTATAAAAAAATATAAGTATCAATGGAGAAATAGATTTCTGTATAAATAAATATAAGTATCAATGGAGAAATAGATTTCTGTATAAATAAGTATAAGTATAAATGGAGAAATAGATTTCTGTATAAATAAGTATAAGTATAAATGGAGAAATAGATTTCTGTATAAATAAGTATAAGTATAAATGGAGAAATAGATTGGTCTAGCAACCGTATTCTTGTGTACATTTATCAAAGTATTGTTAGAATTGTATAAGCGATATTCTGAGGTATAGATTTGTTTGACTACAAACTTTTATGAGGTATAGATTTGTTTGACTACAAACTTTTATGAGGTATAGATTTGTTTTACTACAAACTTTTATGAGGTATAGATTTGTTTGCTACACACTTTTATGAGGTATAGATTTGCTTGATTACTCACTATTCTGAGGTATAGATTTGTTTGACTACACACTATTCTGAGGTATAGATTTGACTACACACTATTCTGAGGTATAGATTTGTTTGATTACTCACTATTCTGAGGTATAGATTTGTTTGACTACACACTATTCTGAGGTATAGATTTGCTTGATAACTCACTATTCTGAGGTATAGATTTGTATCTCTAACTTTTCTGAGGTATAGATTTGTTTGATTACTCACTATTCTGAGGTATAAATTTGTATGTCTACACACTATTCTGAGGTATAGATTTGTTTGACTACACACTATTCTGAGGTATAGATTTGTATGTCTACACTCTTTTTGTAAGGTATAGGTTTGTGTGTCTACTTACTATTCTGATGTATTGTGTGTGACTAAACACTATCCTGGTGTAAATATTTTAATATCTACACACTGTTCTGAGGTAGTTGTGTTTATTTTTACAACGATATCCAATAGTAATAGATATCATTTTTCTTCCATATAATATACGTTATTTGTATTATATCTAGCCCACAAATGCTACAGTTGTGTTATATCTAGCCCACAAATGCTACAGTTGTACCCAGTTCTTTTAACTAGATCTGTCTTTGTAGCACATGAAAACATGAATGTACATGGTAGTCAGATGTCCTTTTAATCCTTTTGTCCTTCAGACAGTTGATCCGAACGGTTCATTATATAGTGTTGAGTTTTAAATCCTTTACACAGGTTTGTTTGTTGCTATGCGTTTTGTTTGTGTTATGTTCTATTCAGACGTGATTACTTCAAATAAACTTGAACTAATCGTATGAATGTAAACAAATGTAACACTGTTCGACTCTGGTGTGTTTAATTCTCGCTGTACCAGGCAATACTTTTGGATTGAAGAGGCTAATTCAATGATTTTGAACGATGTGTGGGGGTGACGGTCAGGAAAAACCAAAAGAACGAAGAGTCAATGTTCAAGGTAAATGCCCACTCCGGCATAACATTTAGGATGCCATTTTCTACAATCATGTTGTTGTATTTATAGATGAAAAGCTTACAATTATTGTACACTAGTGACTAGTGTCGTAGATGGGCGGGATAGTACAGGAGTAATCCTTTTTAAGTAGTTGTATTTACGATTTAATATGAAATATTTTCACGTTTATACAAATATTACATAAAGATGTATGTTTAAATTTTAAAGACCTATATTTCTATTTACTATTCGTTAAAAAAAAAAAATGCAAAAAAACATGGGGTTCATTTTTTTTTTGCATTTTTGTGTTGTTTTTTTTCTTTAAAATATTTGTGAAAAACAAAAACTACAAGTGTAGCCGCACTGCTTGAAAGCGTCTTTCTAGTGAAATTGATAGATGAGTTCAATTGATAGATGAGTTCAATCTAGTAGTATCACTTTCAGGCCATGGGACCGTGGAGTAGCGTTCACCAAGGCATACACGGGCCTTGTGTGGTCAACACAATGCCCAAATGTCATTACTTTCTTCTAAGTAATGTCATAGCTTAGGAAGACACAGAAACACCCTTAAATCCCAGAGCTAAAAAAATAACAACTAGGGATTGTACATGAATAGGAATTCGTAATGGAAGTAAGAACGCGCATCTGCGGCAGATCACTGGGTTGATGGACCTTGTATAATCTTGTTATTAATCATTGTGTATCACATGTACAAATATCACTCACAGTGCTCATTGTTATTGTATCTCTCCACCTCTCCCTTTCATTTACACCCACTTATTACTCCGTTTTCTATATTGAAAGCTTCTCATATAGAATAGGCATGGCCATAATATTAATCTGAACACTGAACTTTGTTGTATTCAGCGATGTGCGCAATAAAATAAAATGTGATAATATAAATTAGTGTGCCATATACAGAGCTGTTGTAGATATTACCTAAGAGGGATATTCTGGTTGGACTTCTAGGGTGAAGAAATGGTTACAAACACTGAATAACGAAAGGAACATTTCATCACAACACAATCGATAATAGAAAAAAAAAGGTGGGGAGGGATGTAGAGAAGGACAAAACTCTAGAGCTGCTGTGTTTAAATCATTATCTGGCGGAAATAACACAAATTGATGATTTTATAGATGAACTTTAAATATCGAAGTTATACATTTGTGTTTCTTTAATAGAGTAGGCTGCCACACGTGTTTTAGAATCTTCTACTACTAATCATTGGAATTTTTTTAACTGTATTGTCGTCATAGGCGTCTGTGGAAATCGTTACTAATTATTTTATATATATCAAGTTCCATGTAATTGTGAGTTCAGTACCGGTACTATAGCAATGATTAAACTCATACAACAACAAACCCACAGTGAACATTTAAGCCTAATATACTTCAAACTTTTTATATTCCAGCATTCAACTAAATGAACAGTTTCTATGAACACTAATTACTTGCCATTACATTATTGCAACACTAACCAAGTTATTTCAATCTAATGTGAAAGTTCATTTCTCGAAAATCATTCATTTGAATCAACACCCTTCTCCTTTTATTCCCTATCAAATTGCAACGTTTTAATGTAAGCCTAGAGCTATGTTACAGTTACAGATGCTGCTAGAGCTATGTTACAGTTACAGATGCTGCTAGAGCTATGTTACAGTTACAGATGCTGCTAGAGCTATGTTACAGTTACAGATGCTGCTAGAGCTATGTTACAGTTACAGATGCTGCTAGAGCTATGTTACAGTTACAGATGCTGCTAGAGCTATGTTACAGTTACAGATGCTGCTAGAGCTATGTTACAGTTACAGATGCTGCTAGAGCTATGTTACAGTTACAGATGCTGCTAGAGCTATGTTACAGTTACAGATGCTGCTAGAGCTATGTTACAGTTACAGATGCTGCTAGAGCTATGTTACAGTTACAGATGCTGCTAGAGCTATGTTACAGTTACAGATGCTGCTAGAGCTATGTTACAGTTACAGATGCTGCTAGAGCTATGTTACAGTTACAGATGCTGCTAGAGCTATGTTACAGTTACAGATGCTGCTAGAGCTATGTTACAGTTACAGATGCTGCTAGAGCTATGTTACAGTTACAGATGCTGCTAGAGCTATGTTACAGTTACAGATGCTGCTAGAGCTATGTTACAGTTACAGATGCTGCTAGAGCTATGTTACAGTTACAGATGCTGCTAGAGCTATGTTACAGTTACAGATGCTGCTAGAGCTATGTTACAGTTACAGATGCTGCTAGAGCTATGTTACAGTTACAGATGCTGCTAGAGCTATGTTACAGTTACAGATGCTGCTAGAGCTATGTTACAGTTACAGATGCTGCTAGAGCTATGTTACAGTTACAGATGCTGCTAGAGCTATGTTACAGTTACAGATGCTGCTAGAGCTATGTTACAGTTACAGATGCTGCTAGAGCTATGTTACAGTTACAGATGCTGCTAGAGCTATGTTACAGTTACAGATGCTGCTAGAGCTATGTTACAGTTACAGATGCTGCTAGAGCTATGTTACAGTTACAGATGCTGCTAGAGCTATGTTACAGTTACAGATGCTGCTAGAGCTATGTTACAGTTACAGATGCTGCTAGAGCTATGTTACAGTTACAGATGCTGCTAGAGCTATGTTACAGTTACAGATGCTGCTAGAGCTATGTTACAGTTACAGATGCTGCTAGAGCTATGTTACAGTTACAGATGCTGCTAGAGCTATGTTACAGTTACAGATGCTGCTAGAGCTATGTTACAGTTACAGATGCTGCTAGAGCTATGTTACAGTTACAGATGCTGCTAGAGCTATGTTACAGTTACAGATGCTGCTAGAGCTATGTTACAGTTACAGATGCTGCTAGAGCTATGTTACAGTTACAGATGCTGCTAGAGCTATGTTACAGTTACAGATGCTGCTAGAGCTATGTTACAGTTACAGATGCTGCTAGAGCTATGTTACAGTTACAGATGCTGCTAGAGCTATGTTACAGTTACAGATGCTGCTAGAGCTATGTTACAGTTACAGATGCTGCTAGAGCTATGTTACAGTTACAGATGCTGCTAGAGCTATGTTACAGTTACAGATGCTGCTAGAGCTATGTTACAGTTACAGATGCTGCTAGAGCTATGTTACAGTTACAGATGCTGCTAGAGCTATGTTACAGTTACAGATGCTGCTAGAGCTATGTTACAGTTACAGATGCTGCTAGAGCTATGTTACAGTTACAGATGCTGCTAGAGCTATGTTACAGTTACAGATGCTGCTAGAGCTATGTTACAGTTACAGATGCTGCTAGAGCTATGTTACAGTTACAGATGCTGCTAGAGCTATGTTACAGTTACAGATGCTGCTAGAGCTATGTTACAGTTACAGATGCTGCTAGAGCTATGTTACAGTTACAGATGCTGCTAGAGCTATGTTACAGTTACAGATGCTGCTAGAGCTATGTTACAGTTACAGATGCTGCTAGAGCTATGTTACAGTTACAGATGCTGCTAGAGCTATGTTACAGTTACAGATGCTGCTAGAGCTATGTTACAGTTACAGATGCTGCTAGAGCTATGTTACAGTTACAGATGCTGCTAGAGCTATGTTACAGTTACAGATGCTGCTAGAGCTATGTTACAGTTACAGATGCTGCTAGAGCTATGTTACAGTTACAGATGCTGCTAGAGCTATGTTACAGTTACAGATGCTGCTAGAGCTATGTTACAGTTACAGATGCTGCTAGAGCTATGTTACAGTTACAGATGCTGCTAGAGCTATGTTACAGTTACAGATGCTGCTAGAGCTATGTTACAGTTACAGATGCTGCTAGAGCTATGTTACAGTTACAGATGCTGCTAGAGCTATGTTACAGTTACAGATGCTGCTAGAGCTATGTTACAGTTACAGATGCTGCTAGAGCTATGTTACAGTTACAGATGCTGCTAGAGCTATGTTACAGTTACAGATGCTGCTAGAGCTATGTTACAGTTACAGATGCTGCTAGAGCTATGTTACAGTTACAGATGCTGCTAGAGCTATGTTACAGTTACAGATGCTGCTAGAGCTATGTTACAGTTACAGATGCTGCTAGAGCTATGTTACAGTTACAGATGCTGCTAGAGCTATGTTACAGTTACAGATGCTGCTAGAGCTATGTTACAGTTACAGATGCTGCTAGAGCTATGTTACAGTTACAGATGCTGCTAGAGCTATGTTACAGTTACAGATGCTGCTAGAGCTATGTTACAGTTACAGATGCTGCTAGAGCTATGTTACAGTTACAGATGCTGCTAGAGCTATGTTACAGTTACAGATGATGGGGGTCCTTTTGGTGGCTACAATTGGTTATAGGCATAGCGGAGTTTATTAAACACGAACCACTGTTTGATACATTTCGGCCATATTTTAAACACTCAGCCTAATTCTTGTAGTTTCTTAATGTGTTAATATAAACCTAATTGTTGTAGTTCTTTATGCGCTACAAACCTATTAAATAATTGTAGTTTCATAATGTGCTATAAATCTAATTGTTGTACTTTCTAAGGGCGCTATTCTAATTGATATAGCTTCTTATTTCAGACAATCGGCACAGAGATGGGCCTTGTGGGAAAAGGTGTTTTGTTGTGGCCACAGTCTCCTTGTTTTTATTTTTGACCTTCGTAGCCCTGCCGGCCGGTAAGTGATCAGTTATAGCTGACCTGTATGTTTAGGCTTGTACTGTTTTCTCTATACATCCACAGTTTGTGTAATATGATTGGTTTCAATATATTTACCAAAATATAAATAGGTCTATATATCTGAATGTGCTGTCTACAGCATTGTCCAACAATTGCGCTTCTGTCCGTCCCATCAAACATTGCGCTGTCTGTGCTTCAAGCAAAGTTTCATGGAAACACACAGCGCAAACATTCGAACACAGCAGCAAACATTGACAAACACATTCCGCCCCCTCCCCTTGTCACCACCACACCCCTCTTCTCCTCGGCCCGAGCCTTGAGTTGGTAGCTGGGGGAGAAGAGACTATTGGAAGTGAGATCAATAACTGTCGGGAGAAATTCTTCTGGTCTATTGTTACATCGGACACCTACTGATACATACACTTTGTGATAGGGTTGTCATAGACAACACGGACCAATACACTTTGTGATAGGGTTGTCATAGACAACACGGACCAATACACTTTCTGATAAGTTGTCATAGACAACAGGGACCAATACACTTTGTGAAAGGTTGTCATAGACAACAAGTACCAATATACTTTCTGATAGGGTTGTCATAGACAATATGCACCAGTACGCTTTCTGATAGGGTTGTCATAGACAACAGGCACCAATACACTTTCTGATAGGGTTGTCATAGACAACAGGCACCAGTACGCTTTCTGATAGGGTTGTCATAGACAACGTGCACCAATACACTTTCTGATAGGGATGTCATAGACAACACGGACCAATACACTTTGTGATAGGGTTGTCATAGACAACATGCACCAATACACTTTCTGATAGGGATGTCATATACAACAAGCAGTTATACACTTTCTGATAGGGTTGTCACATACAATAGGCAACAATACACTTTTTGATAGGGTTGTCATAGACAACAGGCAACAATACACTTTCTGAAAAGGTTGTCACATACAACAGGCAACAATACACTTTCTGATAAGGTTGTCATAGACAACAGGCACCAATTTACTTTTTTGATAGGGTTGTCATAGACAACAGGCAACAATACACTTTTTGATAGGGTTGTCATAGACAACAGGCAACAATACACTTTCTGATAAGGTTGTCATAGACAACACGGACCAATACACTTTGTGATAGGGTTGTCATAGACAACACGGACCAATACACTTTCTGATAAGGTTGTCATAGACAACAGGGACCAATACACTTTCTGATAGGGTTGTCATAGACAATATGCACCAGTATGCTTTCTGATAGGGTTGTCATAGACAACAGGCACCAATACACTTTCTGATAGGGTTGTCATAGACAACAGGCACCAGTACGCTTTCTGATAGGGTTGTCATAGACAACGTGCACCAATACACTTTCTGATAGGGATGTCATAGACAACATGGACCAATACACTTTGTGATAGGGTTGTCATAGACAACATGCACCAATACACTTTCAGATAGGGTTGTCATAGACAACATGCACCAATACACTTTCAGATAGGGTTGTCATAGACAACACGGACCAATACACTTTGTGATAGGGTTGTCATAGACAACATGCACCAATACACTTTCAGATAGGGATGTCATATTCAACAAGCAGCTATACACTTTCTGATAGGGTTGTCATAGACAACGTGCACCAATACACTTTCTGATAGGGATGTCATATACAACAAGCAGTTATACACTTTCTGATAGGGTTGTCACATACAATAGGCAACAATACACTTTTTGATAGGGTTGTCATAGACAACAGGCAACAATACACTTTCTGAAAAGGTTGTCACATACAACAGGCAACAATAGACTTTCTGATAAGGTTGTCATAGACAACAGGCACCAATTTACTTTTTTGATAGGGTTGTCATAGACAACAGGCAACAATACACTTTTTGATAGGGTTGTCATAGACAACAGGCAACAATACACTTTCTGATAAGGTTGTCATAGAAAACATTTTTGGTGACATGCAGGTTGTTTATCAAGGAAAAGAATAGTGGTTAATGTGGGAAATTGGATGTAAGGAAAATGGTTTATAACGAAAAATCAAATGTTTTGCTATTTGAGCAGACTTTAATGACAGCATATACCAGGTTATCCTATTAACAGAGAAGATAAAGAAGACTTTTAAAATGTTTGATATAAAATGTTTCTTTAATGGGGCTCTCCAATGTTACTATATTGTTTCTCTCCACAACTTCCCATTCACCCAATTATAAAAAAAAAACATTAGAAGAACATACAAGTAAAAAATTAAACATAGGATAACAGACTATTTAAACTCAGTAGCTGTTTAAGAATTTCAAGGGTTCATTGTAACCTATCTGAAGAGCAGTACAGTAAGGGTATACATGTAACAGTAGTGATTAGTGAACTATTGGAACTAAAGTGATTGTTATGTACAACTGAATGAAATGCCACAAGCTACATGGAACTCAAACAACTGGCCATGCACTGTTGGAACTGCTCTGTCTAAAACAAATAGCAAGTCTCCATACAATCAACATTGTCCATGATATTATGGCTCAATATACCCCTAAGATTGGGTTAGTGAACCCTCATCAGCACAGTTGCCAAAGTTTTGCAGCTGAAAACACCATGAATATTGTCTGGGCCATGAGACTAGTATCACATTAGGGTTCTGTTCAAATATTTATTGCGACATATAAAGGTCATATGTATTCACCTATTGGTCTAGTGTCTATCATTGTTCAGCTATAGATCAATGCAAGAATCTGTCAGCAATCAATAAGTACCTGGTTAGATAAGCCTTCTGGGTTATTCATTAATCAGTGTATTTATGTGGAAGTAATGAAGTCAATATGTTCAAAAGTACATTTCCAAACTTGTGTGAATATTGTCCATCTTTTATTCAACAGACAGGTATCTATGTCAACTGATAACTGAAATAACTAAATTACTGCACATTTGTAGTCCCCTGCATATGTTTATGTGAAACAGGCTATTGTGTCAATAGCCTTAGAGCTAATCAAAAACTATTTATTTGAATAGTGCAGTTATGATGTTTAATTATCAAATGCCATCAAGCACTTTTCTCAAAAACTGATCATCAAATTTTTTTTTCCAGGGGCTTTTCTAATAATTCATGGTCGTCACCAGAACAGCATTGCTTTCCAGCTGGGTGGCGCTGCTGTCGTTTGCATTCCCATTCTCGCTGCCATCATTCTAGCTATTGTATTTTTTGTGCGACGGAACCGACGCAAGGCTACCTTCACAAGTGTCAGCACAGCCAGGGTATAGCCGTGGTGCCAGGCTGGAGGTGTAGGACTAGTGCTGTTGTTTAAGTCTGTTGTGAAGATACAAAAAATTCTACTGCATAATGAACTAAAGACAATAAAGAGAGGATACATTACTGATAGAAAACGTATATGGCTTACTGCTAATTGATTCATGCTTGGTTGGTCACAGCAACAATGCATTTTTACTATGTTTTAGTGTTTTTTTTATACTGTGGCATTCAGTGAAAGAGAGGTGGTCAGGGTTTTACACTCCAAACTGAACATGACACTTACTTATATAGTCTCACTGTTTAATATGAAGACCATTCTAATTTATACTTCATTGTCTCTTCAGGCATTGCAAGTCACAGCCATATAGCACTCGGTTTACTGCATTTTCTGTTTAAGTTTACCAGTGATCTCACCCAACTTGGTCCTCTACCTGTGTATATACATATACATCTCTCAATATCCCATTGCATATCAACAGGACTCATAACATTATGAACTGTTTCAGCTAAGTGTAAACTTGTAAAGTAATGCCAGGCAGGGTTTATATAAACTAGCGCTGTATTGTTAGATATTTATGTTAGCAAACAGTGCTCAAATTCATCTTTGTCTTGCTTATTTCCTTTTTCAGGCCATTATGATTTACTGGGTGTTTCCACCTAAATCTGTGACATTTTTATTTAAAAATTTTAATGTAAAGAAAAATTGAAAATAAATCTCAACCTTGTGCCAACATGCTCAATAATGGAGGTTCTTGGCACTCACACAGAAAAACAAACAACCATTGTTTTGCCTTAGACAATGGTACCAACATTCTCATCATTATTTACTGAGTGACCTTGTTGTCATAAAAAACATAATTTTTTTTGGGTTGTAAATATCTCATTTTACATTGTGTTTAGATTTTATTATCATGTACTTGATTTATTTATTCCATTAATTTGTTTGTTTTAACATTCTGTTTCTCACTTGTAAAAATGTGTGTACATACAAATGTAAAGCACACGTTAATGTGGGCACACCATCTTAGGCACACTCTAATGTAGGCACACAAATGATGTGAGTTATATAGCAAGCACACGTTTTACCTGTTTTATTTGGCCTGAAATAAAAAGAGGCCTATTTTTATATATTTAATGGGCAGAGTCGGTTGCAGTGGTCTAGCTGATGTACATCTCGCTGAGAACTATAAAGTACTTAGTTTGAACCCTAGCATTTTTGTATATAACATGTTTCTCAGATCTGAAGACCCCCCTTCCCTTTTCCCAATACCACCAAACTCTAAAACAGTTTTGAAAGAGTAAAAACAAAATGACTAGGCATTCTAATTTCTACTTTGGCAGATACAAAGTTTCATTTTTTCTTCACTAGCACTTGAGCCAAATTTCTTTTCACTAATACAATATTTTATACACTCAAAAGTAATTACCGGTATTTTTGTATAATAATTAGGAGTAGAATATACACAAATAGATTCTATTGATCAAATATATGCCATCACTTTTCTATGTTTAATCTATGTACCTATTTCAATGCTTACATTTTTTGTGTGAAATGACCAATTTATTTTAGCAGCTAACTTATGACAATGTGTTGTTTATTTTCTTATGTGCAATGCTGTAAGTACACATGGTTTAAACAAAAATAATTTTTATGTTGCAATATGTTAAAATGATTAACTTTATATGGCTTTGTATTTTGTGACTTATTAAAATTTTTTTTTATTATTTCAAAGATATGATTTATACATGGTGCATTTGTAGCCCCTTATTTTAAAAATTATTTTGTAGTGTTCATGTTGGATGGGAAGTTTGTTGTTTGAAAGTGGGACTACTCACTGATGAGTTATGAAGGACAAATGATAGGCTTGTCATGTTTTTTTAATGTTTTAATGTTGTCTTTAATTGCAGTCAAAACCACACAGTATCTGAAGAGTTTCAGAGCTTTCGGATCTAATTCAACAGCCAGTTTGTTTATTCAATATAATTGAACATTTGTTAACGTGACATTCTTTGTATATTCAACAACGATATTGTAGATTTATTTTTATGTGTAGAGTTATTTTTCTCTTTTTTTTTTTTGTCTTCTTTAGATACTGGTAATATTTAATTAACATAGTAGCTTGCCAACTTTAAAATCTTGAAAAAGGCAGAAGTGACTGAAATAAAACAATAATGTTTGCTGCACCAGCTATTAACTCTTTTAGAAATGAGAGAAACAATCAAGACATTTGAGTGAAGTGAACATTTCAACATAACAATTTTTTTGTAACAGATTTGAAGGAGAAAATAACAGTCCAAAAGTAAAAAATCCCATTACAAAAAGTAAAATGACTACAGGTAGATTTAGTTTTTATTCTAAAGCAATTAGAGATGTCTTATGTTACTTTCTATGTTACTATGTGGTAAACTAATGTGTTTAAGTCAACTGATTGTATTTTGATAGTGTTTTTACTTCTAGTATAGATCAGAATATACAGTTATTTCCCTTGTTACACTTTTTCTTCACCAATGGTCTCACTCTTAAAAACATCAACAGAAACTTTGGGAGTTTGTCTTTTTACATTGTTTGTTTGTTTTCAATAAATGTTCCTGAAATAGTTTTTAAAAGCTTTAATACCTGAGTATACATTAAGGGAAATAATAGTTCTGTAGAAATATCCAAATGATTCTTTTCAAGCTTTTGTTTGTTTTAATGTCATTTAGTTGAATATGTTGAAGAAATTAAAGCGATATTATTAGACACTTAGACATGCACAACAAGTGTTTTTAGTTTTTTTTTGTATATTGTTTGTTTTGTTTTTTTACTGAAAAATAATAAAAAAAATATGTATATACTCTGTCACATACAGCAAATTAAAAGAATTGTGTTTAAGAAATAGAAAAGTAAAATGAATAATTAAGATGTGTAAAGCAGTCAACTTACAAGCTGGATTAAAAAAATAACTACTTTGACTACATGTTTAAGGAGGAAATTGCAGAGTAGCATTACTAAGTCTCAAATAATATTTAGTCACCCCAATGTACATTAAAAAAATTGTTGCCTCAACGACCCTAACTCAGGTTATGGGATAGGTGAAAGGTGAATGTACGAATGTATATACATTGATTATATTAAAAAGCAAAGAAAAATATAATTAATGTACAGAATTTTGATTAAAGAAAGAAATTCAAGATTTATCTTATGTGTTCTAATGGAAATAACTGGAAAGTCTCCAATAGTTATTCTGAGCATAGTTGTTTCCCTTTAAGAATAGTAACCTCTGCAAAAACATGTTAAAAATTGATTGCTCGAATACTTAAACTAAACCTATAAATTGTCAAATATTTGTATAGAATGGAGAAAAAATGTTCACTAAACATCATACTATCATTCTTTTCATTTAATTAGCTAACACAATTATTTATTGCTGAACAAAAAGTACATTTCACCATTTCCAAATATGTTTGTCATAATGATGATTGAATATGTTCGAGCACAAAGTTCACTGTTATATCAACTACAGCTATTATATTTACAATTGAATTAAGCTTTAAAAATAACTTTTTTAAAAGATACAAGCTTCGCTTAACAGGAAAATGTATATTTCAGACAAGCAACTTTAAATAAAAAAGGACAAGAAAACAGTAAAATCATGAAGCCCACAAGCATAACAATTCTTTCTTGAAAATTCTAGTCATAGGCGGTATAAAAGATATATAACAGGCTGACGAGTTGGGTAAACATCAATTCAGAATGTCGGAAAATAGTCTAGTTTATCACCAACAGTAACACGGAACATATTGTAGATGTAAAACATGGGTCGGCAACCTACACACTTGGCACTCAGAGCGATTTTCCCCAAAAAGACCCCATAAAAGGCAGTACAGTCAAGAAAGGGGCAGGATAACTTGAGGCTATTGGCACGCGGAATGAATATGAAATCCTACTTTGGCACACTATTATCAAAAGGTTGCCGACCGCTGGTGTAGAGTGTAGAAGAATGTATTTCTATTTCTTGTATTCAATAGCATAGCCATGATGGCAAGGTAGGCTCGAGGAGGGGGGGGGGGTAGGTAAAATCTAAACCACGTACATTAACTAAATCCAAAACTATTATCAACCTAATGGTTCTCATTTCATTAACATCAGAGAAAAGGGAACTGCGTTCAAACAAAATCCAAGCGTAAAAAAGAGAAACTTGTGCAGCTCGTTCCTACAGTGTCCTGGCACTTCTGTGGTGGAATGAACTTCCGAACACAATTAAACTAGCCGACAATAAAGACATTTTTAAAACAAAATTAAAAACACACTTTTTCGATTTATTTTAATAACATATGGTAAATGTAAAGCGCATTCTAAGTTTTTGTTATGAATAGAACTATATATATTTGTAACAAAATTAACAAAATGTTTATGTTATCCAGCAAAGATTGGTAAGTATGAATAAAACTTTAGTTTAAAAAAAAAACTACACAAAACTGAGATAACAAACTGTTAGTTCAAACAATCACTTCTTTGTTGCAATGCTAAAGTTATAACAGAATGTAGAACCACAAAAATATTTATTTGGTTTAAATGCAAATGCAATTTTTAAAAATCGGTTAAACTATCTTATATCTTTATACAGATGCCTCTTCTATGCAGAAGATTATTGTCGTTAAGGATAGGCCTGTTCAGTTTTTATTCTCAACCCCCTTTGTTACCCAAATAGAAAAACAAACCCACTTATTTATGGAAACAAAAGTTGTGTCAAATATAAGACATAATTAGCCGAAGCATGCGTCACCTTGCCCCCCCCCCCTTCACCTCCATAAACTACGCCACTGGCTGTATTAAGGTTGATGAATAAGACTGGGCAACCACAGATAAAATTTTACAATGATGGTGTCGACCCGCAGCTTAAATGTTACATTATGGCGAACCCAGCTAAATGTTCAGATTATGGCGACCCCAGCTGAACATTTTATTTATTACGAATTCAGCTAAATGTTCCAATTATGGCGACCCCAGCTAAAATTTTAAATTCTGGCAAACCCAGTTAAATGTTCCAATTATGGCGAACTCATGGCAGCTAAATATTCCAATTATAACGAACCCAGTTAAATGTTCCAATTATGGCGACCCCAGCTGAAATTTTAAATTCTGGCGAACCCAGCTAAATGTTCCAATTATGGTGAACCCAGCTAAATGTTCCAATTATGGCGAACCCAGTTAAATGATCCAATTATGGCGAAACCAGCTAAATGTTCCAATTATGACGAACTCAGCTAAACATTCCAATTATAACGAACCCAGTTAAATGTTCCAATAATGGCGACCACCAGCTTGATTTTTACAATTATTGCGACCCCAGCTCAAATTTTACAATTATTGCGATCCCAGCTAAAAGCTAAAATGTTCCGATTATTGCGACTCCCGTTGCATTTTTACAATAACAGCGATCCCGACTTGTAGGCCTACATTTTAGGCCCTCACATGGGGGGACAAAGGGGGGCATAGGCGACACTTCCAAAGTTGGCGGCAAATGTAGTCTAAATATAGCAAATATAGCACTAAACAAGCAGTTGCAGTATGCAAAGGGGCGACGCTGAAACTTTTGCCCTGGGGCGCTACATGAGCTTGTAAAGGCGCTGATACTGCCCCAGATTTCTTTTGACAAGACACAAGCTCTGGACTTAGGTTATCCACTAAATACAATGTTCTACGTGTGTCTGCATGATCTATTGACCACAGTTAATCTAGACACAAAGTATATAATTAAAATGAGAGAGAAAACTATGCCAAAGTTGCATTTCTTAATCATTAAGCGTGCCAACAGCCTTAATGTCATTCTGCTCTTTTATGACTTGAATTTCCTTTTTGGTGATCTTAAAAAACCGCTCGCGTGCTAGGTGACTGTGGCACGCGTGTCGTAGGTTGCCGATCCCTGCATTATATTATTATATAGATTATAGATCAACTGATCAACTACAAAAGTCTCAGTGGGATATGCCTAAATTTCTTGACACGACGATTTCTATTTGGGTTACTGTATCGTAGTGATCAGGTCCTAATCCAAGCCTTACAGTGAATGTTCTATAGTTTATAGAAGCCTTACACTTACAAAATATGTTTAGCACTTCCAACTTAACCAACTTAGCCATTGACTGGCTCGGGGATATAAAAATCTAATTATAATAGAAACTTCGTTAAACGGGTAGGCCTACTAATAACTTTAAAAGAAAAACTGTAAAAATCCACACAAGTGGCAGAAAGCGAAATAATTACACTATGCTACATTAAATGAAACAAAACACAATCAAGCAATTAGGGTTGAAACTAATTTGTAATTCTTACAACAATATTTTAATAAGTCTACATGTACAGATTGTCGTTTGTCAAGCGCGGCAACTTAGAGAGATAATAATAATTTTACCTTTATTTTTGAATGACCTTTTGTGGCCACAAGCGGCGTGGGTCAAAACACAAGTAAAGGCTAAAGGTCACTACAATTGGGCACAGCCAAGCAAAAAAAATTAAGGCAAAAATCATTGTAGAATGTAGAACTATATTGACTACAAATTATATTATATTTATAACAGTATACTCCTTTGGCCCTTATTAATAATGTATATCGATAATTATAGAAATTATAAAAAGCAGAGCCGGTTTGACCAATTGGCGAACCGAGTGGCGAATTTCTGGGGCTGCACTAGAAAAAAGCATTAAAATTATTAAGTATAATTATTTTCAAACATGCATGTGTGATGACATAATACAAACTGAATGTGTGATGACATAATCAAACTGAATGTGTGGTGACATGTACAAACTAAATGTGTGATGACATATACAAACTGAATGTGTGATGACATATACAAATTGAACGTGTGATGACATATATCAACTGAATGTGTGGTGACATATTCAAATTGAACGTGTGATGACATCAATAAACTGAATGTGTGGTGGCATATACATACTGAATGTGTGGTGACATGTACAAACTGAATGTGTGATGACATGTACAAACTGAATGTGTCAAGACACGTACAAAATGAATGTGTGATGACATTGAAATTGAGAAAATATTGCAATACTAACTTATTTTCTAAGTTATAGACGTTCATTTTACACAGAAGATTTTTGCGTCATTTACCATTATCTCATCTTCTTTGCTACAGACGCTTTTCTTATCCTCTATTAGGGGATCGGCCACCTAAAGCACGCGTGAAAGTCACGCGTTAGGTGTTTTTAATTGGTTAAAAAGAAAATAACAACATTTTCCGGTTCTGAATGAAAAAAAACGGACTGTTGAAGTCGATGTTTCTGAATGGCATAGCGACACATTTGAGTGAGTTGAACTTGCCCATTGTGATGTATTTGCATTGAAACTGGACATGCCTTGATGTCAATTTCAAAACATTAAATGACATGTACATCCCTATATTAAGTCATATTAAGATAGATGTTGGGCTTTTTCAGATGTACATTGAAGCACTCAATGCGAAGTTCTCTAACCAAAGACAAGAATTTCAAATTCATGGACTCATTTTTTTCATACCACATCAAGCCTAACTTGTTTGATATTACTACAACCTTCTTAGATGTGCATCTTTTTTAAGTGGAGGGATAATGGCGATTTTAAAATGTAGCTAGTTGAATTTTAAACATTTAGTAAATGGGCATCAAAATGTGCGCATTTGCGGGAAAAATCTGGAAGGAACCTGCTTATGAAAGTTATCTGTCTACACTGTCAATAGAGCGATTGCAATCACGTGACAAAAAGCGCGTGCTGTTTGTTTACTTTGTCTAGTGGTGACAAATGGCAGCTGTATTACCATAGCCTTTGGAAGGTTTTATTTTTAATTTCATAATTTCAATAATATGACGTAAAATATATATAAAACACTGTCAGGCGATGAAAATAAACATTCAAAGCTAAAATTTAAACCATTTAAAAATCAATGGAATAAGATCCGTAAGTGCAAAAAATTTAATTGAAGATGTCGATTGTTGAAAGTTGACCTATCTTAACTTACTATCTAAAATTAAAGCATAAGGTAGGCTGTGCAATGTTTCACAAGAGCTTTTGAAAACTATAAAAGCCTCAAATCTTGTTTACTTCGTGGACGGACTACTAAGGACTAGTATCACGGTTAAATATTAAGATTAATGCAAACAAATTCCATATATTTTGCGTGTAAAATATACATGTTACAAAAAATGTTATTCCCCATTATCACCATCATGGCCGCTTTTTACATAATTACGTCACTAAAAAACCTAAGCCACGCCTATTGCAGTCGCTCTATAAGCAAAGACCATTCAAGACAAGCGCTCATAAATTGATACAGACTAATTATATTTAAAATAGTTTTATGCTCAAGTTCTTTAATTAAATATAAATATAAGTAATTCTAAAATAAATTTATTTGTATTGTTGATTTAATAAATAGAAGAGACTTATTTTCTGTAAGTTCTGTAATTATTAATATTTAAAAGATAAACTCCTAAAATTAAATTAATTTTTTTTTTAGTTTTTTGATGTTTGACCTCGTGGTCTTAAATGGACAAACAATTAATGCAGGAAATGTTTATTTACAACGGTTTAACGTAATTATTTTAATCCTGTAGTAATTAAATCTTGCAATGAATACCATAATGTTGGATTTATATAAAGATTAGTCAGTAGTAGTTGTTATAAGCTTATTACAAAACCTAACTTGTTTGGCATCACTATTGAATCAATAAATGAGAAAAGTGTTTTTTTAATTAAAGGGAGATAATTATAATTATTTTTATAAGTTTCTTTTTTTTTCTTTTATAAAAAAAAAAAGAAACGGCTTACAATTTATAACTTTGAAATTATCAAACTGTAAAAAGTATTTGAAAATTACATAATTATTATATGATTAATGAACTTATATGTACGTTTTAAAACATTACATTAACTACCCAGTTCGAATGATTACCACATAATATCTATTTCGATCATAGTTATATGGAGAAAATATAATCTTTGTATTAAACTAAAGAACTCTTAATTGTGATCAAAATAAAAACAGTTATCTTATCTTATCATATATATTACAGACGCTCCTTCTATAAAGAAGATTATTGCGTCCTACGCTCATCCGTGGTCCGAGTCTAGTCTTGCATTTTTATTAATGTTTTAAATGATGTTAAGTTACTGGTTTTCCTGGTTTGTTCAGGCAACCCATTTCATGCCCGAATGCCAATCGGGAAGAAAGAGTACTTATATGCATTTGTTCTCGCATAAGGGACAAGGAAAGTGTTTTTGTCTTTATGTTTATCTGAGCTTTGCAACAGGTTGTTATTGTGTTGTATCTCTAAATTAGAGTTTAATGCCTTATGTATTATTACTACTTTACTCTTTGCCCTTCTGTCTTCTAGCTTCAGTTGGTAAATCCTTATCTTAGCCACTATCCAACGATAATGTTTACGTAATAAGTATCATATAATGTGAAAGATTGGTAAAAATATATTGTATTTTATACAAATGCAAATAAAAAGGTTGATATTCACAAACACATTAATTTTGTATTAATTATAAAACGCTTTAACGATTTCCATTATAAATGTACTTCGCATTTGACCCTTGGTCTTGCTGCGGAGTTAAATTAATTGTCCTATTAAAAAGTATAGGCCTAACAGAGCAGGTTGAATTGAAGGCTGTTGGCACAATGAATGATTTAGAAATCCTTGTTTGGCACACTTTAGCAAAAAGGTTTCCGACCCCTGCACCATAGTAGGCCTACATACAATAGTTAAGTATGGAAAATTAAAACTCCATGGTTTTGGTATAGTCTTGCCTTGCATTTCGATAAGCTTTGTAAAAGTTGCTAACCCATTCAATGCCCGTTTGTTCTTGCATATTGAATAAGATAAGTGTATATATCTCTAGATCTAATTCCCTTGTATTTGAATAGTTGATTGCGTTGTTTCTCAACCTTAGAATTCAATGCTTCATATAATATAGCCTATTATTCCACTAAGTATGAATATATTTTATTTAATTTTGTATGTTAATTTTACATTTCGATATCACAGAAATCTACGTGTAATAGTTTCCTCCCTACATGCCATTTATTCATCGCTCTATCAAACCTTTGTCACAGAAAATATTTTAACATTTAGCTGCTGCCGGAAATTATAAGAAAAGAGGGCCGGAGGAGGGGCAGCTTTCCCATTTAATATAAAGTTTGGACCCTAAAAAAAAAATTTCTTCTCTCCAAGTTAAAAAAAAAAAAGTAAAACTCGGGGCAAATTAGAAAATGGATTAAAATTTAATTCCATGAATCCTCGGTTTGGCCATGGGGAAGTAATCCAGGTCGGAAGAGCTCAAATTAAATTGTTATGCCCTTCAAAATACTGTTTGGAAAAAAATGGATAATAAAGACATACACACATTGTACAGACACTGGGCAGATACACATACAGGCCGCACTTACACACGCAGACACACACAGGCCGCACGTATACACACAGACACGCATAGGCTGCACTTATACACACAAACATACACAGGCCGCACTTATACAAACAGACACACACAGACACACACAGGCCGCACTTATAAAAACAGACACACACAGGTCGCACTTATACATACAGACACATACAGGCCGCACTTATACACACAGACACATACAGGCCGCACTTATACACACAGACACACACAAGCCGCACGAATATACACAGACACGCACAGGCCGCACTTATACACACAGACACACACAGGTCGCACTTATACAAACAGACACACACAGGCCGCACTTATACACACAGACACACACAGGCCGCACGTATACACAGACACGCACAGGCCGCACTTATACACACAGACACACACAGGCCGCACTTATACAAACAGACACACACAGGCCGCACTTATACACACAGACACATACAGGCCGCACTTATACACACAGACACACACAGGCCGCACTTATACACACAGACACACACAGGCCGCACTTATACACACAGACACACACAGGCCGCACGTATACACACAGACACGCACAGGCTCCACTTATACAAACAGGCACACAAAGACACACACAGGCCGCACTTATACAAACAGACACACACAGGCCGCACTTATACACACAGACACATACAGGCCGCACTTATACACACAGACACATACAGGCCGCACTTATACACACACAGGCCGCACGTATACACACACAGGCCGCACTTATACTCACAGACACACACAGGCCGCACGTATACACACAGACACACAAACATTTGTCATATCCAATTTTTCAGTTGTAAAATGACAATTTTTTAATTATTTTGTTTTTACATTTGTTAAAGCATGCATTTACCAGGGTGTTAATGTAATGTGAAAGCGCTAGAGCATAGGTTCTCAACCTTTTTTCGGCTCACCGCCCCCTTTTACATTTTTTTTCCGCTCACCGCCCCCCCCCCCCCCAACTTTTTTTTGCGCCATCTCTCCCCACCCAATCAATATAGTTTCTGCAATTTTTTGGGGCTGACTAGATTTGTGTGCTTATTTATCGTCTTTAAAAAAAAATGAAAAGGAAACATATTGTAAGAATTAATAGATAAAAAAAAATACCTAAACAAGAGGCTTAACAAGAATTCAATTTTACTGTGAATCGTTTGCTTGGTGTGTTGCTAGTAGTTTGTCTAAATTTGTTTCAATTTTCTTTGCAAAAGCCTTAGGTCTCCACGCTAAACAATTTGCAGCTTGTCTTGTTTTTCTTTCTTAACAACCAAATGATACTAGCATAAAATCCACTTTCCACATACGAGGTTGATAAGAATGCAATATAAAATTGTTGCCCAAACTCACACTTTGAGAAACTGTTTAATTTTCTCCCAAAGAATCGCATTTGCTTTTAAAAAACTAGAGCACTGAATCCAAGTCTCATACATTATATTTAAACAGTTATCTTTTGCTAACCAATGCGCTTCTGTGTGCAGTAGCCATCGCTTGTAGTCCTCGTCAATGAACAATGAGCAATATTTATTTTACCACATAGTACAAACAATAAGAACAATAAATAGGCAATAAAGGCATACATAAAGACATAACAAGATAATTATAAAATTGGCAAACCATTAAAAATTATATCGATACATAATAGTTTTTTTATTAAAGGGAGATAATTAACCCGTTTCATTTGAGCTAATATTTCTAATGTTTTTTTTTCTTTTATAAAAAAAATAATAAATTGCTTAAAATTTATGACTGAACAAACTGTAAAAAGTATTTGAAAATTATATAAATATTATATTACTAAAGAATGACTAGGCCTATGTATATTTTCAAACATTACATTAACTACCCAGTTTGTGTAATTACTACGTATCTAATCCGCTTAACATTAATATTTAGATATCACAAAAAGCATACATGCATTAAATAACATCTCAGTAAAACTGAGATAATAATATCATTAACATTAGCAGCCTAGATACTTAGCAGCGTTTACATCACATTTCATTTTTTTTTACATAATCGATTCAATATGTTTGGAGTTGAATTCATATCAGGTACTTTGTACCGCCCACTTGCCCTTTACCGCCCCCCAATCGCCCCCGGGAACGTTAGCGCCTCCCTAAAGCTGCTCACCGCCCCCTGGGGGGGGGCGAAAACGCCCCCGTTGAGTACCTATGCGCTAGAGGAATAGAAGGAGAGAGTGAGAGAATATATATTTAAAATTTCATCAACAATAAAA
Source organism: Anisus vortex (assembly GCA_949126835.1). Classification (NCBI taxonomy): domain Eukaryota; kingdom Metazoa; phylum Mollusca; class Gastropoda; family Planorbidae; genus Anisus; species Anisus vortex. Next base: position 22,168,987 of record OX421496.1, read on the forward strand.
GTTATTGTTTAGACCATAGGTTCTCAACCTTTTTCGTCTCACCGCCCCCTTTTACAATTTTTTTCCGCTCACCGCCCCCCCGCCCTTCAATTTCTTTTATCGCCCACTCCCCCCTCTTCCTTTCCGCCCGTCTGGACTATAGTTTCCGCAATTTGTTTAGGCGGACTAGACTTTTTGTGTGCTTTATTATCTTTAAAAAAAAACTGAAAATGAAACATATTGTAAGAAGTAATAGTTAAACAAATTGCCTAATCAAAAGGTTTAAAGTTTAAATAAATCATTATTAATGTGAATCGTTTGCCTGGTGTGTTGCTAGCAATTATTGGTCTATTTTTGTTTCAATATCGGTTGCAAAAGCCTTAGGTCTAATAATCAGTAATATTTGTTATATTACAAAACAGAACTTGTTCGGAATCACTATTGAATCAAATGTGGAAACATTTTTTAATTAAAGGGAGATAATTAGCCCGTTTTATTTGAGCTAATATTTCTGTTTTTTTTTCTTTTATAAAAAATAAATGGCTAACAATTTATAACTTTGAAATGATAAAACTGTAAAAAATATTTGAAAATTATATAAATATTATATGACTAAAGAATTTTTAATGTATATTTTCAAGGATTACAATAACTACCCAGTTTGTATGATTACAACTTATCAATATCGTTTAAACTTTGTTGTTATAATTTTCGTTTCCGAGGGTTTCAAACTCTTTAAGGACATCTCGGTAAAACTGATCATAATATCATTAATATTAGCAGATGTTAGAGCTAAATCGGTCAGCAGGGTTGACAGTCCGGTGAACCAACCAGAGGACCAACCAGCCGCACACCATATTTGCCAAATAGGCCTACTGACCCGTACTTCATCGACAAGTCATTGCGATTCCTATTTCTTATTAATCAAATAATATGTAGGCATACTGTTGGGGGATATCGATGGGGATATCAGATATTTAGCAGCACTTGCGTTAAATCACATTTCATACAAAAACGAATCGATTCAAAAAGCTGAGGTGTTCAAATTATATCAGGTACGTTTGTACCGCCCACTTGCCCTTCACCGCCCCCCAATCGCCCCCGGGAATGTCATCGCCCCCCTAAAGCTTTTTCACCGCCCCCCGGGGGGCGATATCGCCCCCGTTGAGAACCTATGGTTTAGACTTAGCTTCATTTACTTCAAATTTTAAAATGTTTTCAGCTTGTTAGTCAAGTATTTTTTCCCAATTAAATTCAAATTATTTGCATACAATTTACAAAGAGAATCATATATTCCAAATGTAATTATTTTCTTTCATTATCACATTTATATTACTACATTGCCACTGTGTTCTAAATAACTATATTAGTTTTAATGAAGAATGTCGGTGTTCGCAATAACCGATTATTTCTATTTAAAGAAAGTTTCCCCTACAAGCCAATATGGTCTATGTGACTATTGAAACAGCGTTCACCAGTTTCTTTGGCCAATGCATCACAAAGGCACAATGCCCGGTAGCCTCTAGTTTTGCTCACCCGCTATCCTTATTACATATTAAAATTGCCCAACATAAAGCCGATATTTCAATATTGTCGGAATTTTTGGACCAATAACGGGCAAATAAGCCTATTAGTGCGCGGTTAGGGCATCTGGTATCAAATGGATTCAGGAACACTTTCCATACAATAAAAACAAAAAGAAGGCGGTGTATTTGTACAAACCTGGATTTGAACCAGAGACCACATGCTGTCTTGATCACCCAATCAACAAGGTATATTTTTTTTTAGTATAAAGTGTCAAAGGTCCTATTATTCATTTTTCAGAAGTTAAAAAAAACAACAACAAAAAACAAAGACAAAAAAAAGGTCTTATAATTATAATGTTAGTTTTTTTTTAATGCGATATAAACGAGTTAATTATCATTAGATAGCAAAGTATCACCTGCATATTTTACTACAAGTCACCAAAGGCATTCATTGTTAACTAAACAAAAAAATACTTCATAATAATAGATACTCACTGTATAGGTTTAAATAAATCCAATCTTTTTGGTGGAAAAAGGAAAAACCCAGCCACTGCAACTTATAAGACGAAGACTGCAATGTGCGATTAGAAATATTCAACATCTATCATGAAACAGACAAGATAAAAAATATTGTATTCCACAAGCAGACATACAAATTCTGCAGGATCTTCGTGCAACTTTTGGGACAAAATTATTACTCCAGGTCAAGAAACAGGTAATTATAATTTTGTGCCCGTAAATGCGCATGACTTGACACAGACTGTGACGCCATGTCAGCGAATTGTGAGGGGGAGGGATATAAATTACTGTTGCTGATGGTTTATTGCAATTTTTTAACAAATGTGTATGAGACCGAGTCAAGGAATGTATTTTGTATAGGCTACTGGCCAAAACCTATTTTTTAAAATGTAAATAAAAACAGAACTTACTTATCTTAAAACAGAAGGATATTTGGCTTACGTAGTTGATATTAAATGGGCAGAACCGACCTATTAAACTTAGTTGATATGAACATGGCCCGCATATTTGATAAGACGTTACAGCGCCCTGAAAAGTTCAGTACCTACATATTTAAAAAAAAAAAGAAAGCATAACATACCTATTTAAAAAGGGCACTTTGAAAAGAGCTGAAATTACATAAGATCATAACCTATATATTTCTATTTCATAAGTGAAAGACCTCCACTTTTTTTAAAGCTAATATTTATTATATTATTTCTGTGTCTAGATTAACTTTATATTGTATCATTCTAAAATTGGTATACTTTATACTCAATACAATACATTTTTTTGTGATATGCCTTATAGTTATGTTAAATGCATCTATCCTGTAACATACTTTATCGACTTATATTTAATATATCTCTCATGTTATATAGTTTATAATTATATTTAATACATCTATCATGTTATATGTTTATACGTATATTTAATACATTTATCTGGTGCTATACCTTAGACTTATATTTAATGCATCTTATTATGCATCTAGCATTTGATAATTTAAATATATTTCTTATGTTCATTTAAAACACACAAAAAGGGGGGGGGGGTGAAAACATACAATTTTATGTCATGCAAAATGAACATTTCGCCATTGATACTAGTAAGTACTTTAAAAAAAAATAATTAGGCATTTATTTTAATTAATTAATTAATAATGATATTTCTTTTTGTGAACAGCGACCCGTAGGGCTTTAATTACTTACTTACGCCTACTTTCGGGGCATAGGCCGCCAACAAGGGCTTTCCAGCCATCCCGGTCCTGAGCAAGTCTTTCCAGCTGTCACCATTAGTGATATTCTGTTCTCTTGATATTGGCACACAGGTCTCGGTGCCAGTTGTTACGGGGTCGACCTCTTTTCCTTTTCCCTGGGGGGGGGGGAGGGGTCCTTGATAAGGACTGTCTGTGTTAGAAGCCAATTTTCTAAGTGTGGGCCTTAACCATCTCCATCATTCTTTGTATGATTTCCAAATCGTCGGCCTGTTGACCAGTGCGACTCCATAGCTCAGTGCGACTCCATAGCTCAGTGCGACTCCATAGCTCAGTACGACTCCATAGCTCAGTACGACTCCATAGCTCAGTACGACTCCATAGCTCAGTACGACTCCATAGCTCAGTACGACTCCATAGCTCAGTACGACTCCATAGCTCAGTACGACTCCATAGCTCAGTACGACTCCATAGCTCAGTACGACTCCATAGCTCAGTACGACTCCATAGCTCAGTGCGACTCCATAGCTCAGTGCGACTCCATAGCTCAGTGCGACTCCATAGCTCAGTACGACTCCATAGCTCAGTGCGACTCCATATAGATATGTTAATTAATTCGTCTGTCTCTTCTAGCGCTTCATCATTAAGAGTGATAGGTGATGTGTTGTCTAAGTTGACTGTATGGCTTTAATTGTTGACATGGAATTCACGTGTTTGTGTATGGGCGTGGGGTGTACTTCCAAAAACACAAACAATTTTTATTATAATGAAGTTGCCCCTCCCCACCTCTCCCTCCCACACACACATAATTATTATCCTAATAAAAAAGATTGTTAGTCAGCCATGGGTGCTGATCACAACGGGGGATTCGTTTAAGTCATTAAGAATTGCTAATTTTTATTTTTGAAATGGTTTCGCCCAGAAACACAATCAAGACATTAGTTTTTTAATTTTCTAATTTGCTCGCTAACCTGCGAGGACAAAGTTTTTTTTTATCGCTCTGTCGGTCTCTTCGCCAAAGAACAATTGCTTTTTTTTTCACCTATACATCCATAATAACAAAAACAAAACACAAAGAGAACATGAATGGGTGGCTAACCGAAAACCCGGTTGAAAATCGGTTATCTAGAACCGAAAATTGGTTTTGAAAAAAACAAACAAATGATATTAACATCCCTAGTTTGTATCACTTATCATATCTCCCCAAAACTAAGGGACCTCCACTGCGAATAGAGTACAAAATTATGTCCATTACATACGGATGCATAAAGGGCATTGCTCCTTCCTATCTTCGAGAACTTATATCAATGCATTAGCCATCTTGGGAACTGCGCTTTTCAACACAGTCACTCCTCAAAACTCCTAGTTTGGATGGACACAGAAAGAAATACCTGGGAGTGTGCTCATTTGAGTCAGTGGCGCCTTCTCTATGGAACAGTTTATCTCAGACACTGAGAGAATCTGGGACAAGAGAATCTTTTAAAAAGAACTTAAAGACCTTTCTCTTTGGCTAATACATCTGCCACTGCAAATCACACCAAGAGCGCACTGAGCATGCTAATTTAATAGCATGGATAGAAGCGCTATAAGAAATACCCATTCTTATCTTATAGATTAGTTACCTGTGATTTGTTGTTACGTAATTAAAATATATAACCTGATTCTATGTCTATGACTGTCTTTTGTTTTGTAGTTTGCTAACAAGATAAAATACAGATTTAATTATATTCTCGTATTAAGAGATTACAAAATAAGATTAGGCCTACACATTATTAATTTTTATTTATATCATGACATATAATGTTTCCATGAGTGGTCTGAAATGTTGTGGTAATTTTGGCTTTTAAAAAAATATTTTAGTTTGATTTTCTAAATTCTGAAACATTATGAAAAAGTAAACTTGAAAAAATAAGTTTTGTCTTTTTTATATTACGCATTGACTATTAATTTGGCACAGACTTATGATTTTTATTGTAAAAAGAAGCAAATAAAACAAAAGTTTGCATATTGAAAAGATTAGCATTTTCGCCCAAGTAATTCTCCCGTTATTCTTTTCTAATATACTGGAAAAGGAAAACTTCGGCCCATATAGTGAAAATGTCCGTATAGGCTACATGAGATTCTCTTCAATAAACATAAACACATTAACCCAATAAAGCTATAAAACAACAGTTATTGCAATGATCTTCTGAGCACATGACGACGATTAATTATGAATGTAGGCCTACAAAATGTTACGTGGAAATATGTGAAATAAAATTGTCTCAGTTGACAACAGTATGTTTTAAAGTGTATGCAGTCCATTGTTCTAATTTCTATTGCGGCAAAAAGTATCAACTACTACCTACCAAGTATTAAGGAAAGTGGGTAGTTAGGTAGGTAACTAGGTGAGTGGGTGGGTAGGTAGGTATGTGGGTGGGTATGTATGTAGGGAAGGTAGGTAGGTAAATTAGGTTGGTAAGTGTGTAGCTGGGTAAGTAGGCTGGTAAATAAGTAGATATGGAGGTAGGTTAGTTGGTATTAAACATTTGTTTAGTACGTAGTACGCAACAAGATACAATAATTTACGATGGAAACATTTACAAAACAATAATGTTTACCAATAGGCCTAAAGTGTATCGATTTTTTTAACGAGCCGCGAATTTATGGCCTACTTTAACTTGATGCTCTCATTCAAGTTATTCTTCATTTTACACATGAGAACAAAAAGCAGGCGTGAGAAAAAAAAAACAAGGACAGTACAGGTAAATTGCACGAGCATGTTAAACTTGAATGTCCTCCTGCAAGATTTATTGCATGCGCCAGTCAATCTTTGACCTTACACTACACTTGGACTTTGTCTTTGTATTCAAGTCCAATCTAGCTCTAACATTTAGTAGTCACACAGCGAGAGGGCTTTTAATTATTTTGTGGAACGGTCATATTGTTATTCGGTGGTAAAGATCTACTTACTGGTATCTATAAAAATTCAAAGTTTATATAGTCAAAATGTTCTCAAATATACCGTCTTTAAAGTCGTGGGGTGATACATTTAAAACAGGGGTAGGCAAACTTTACAGACCACTATAATAGGCCATAAGGGCCGGTGTGTGTGTGGGGGGGGGGTCAAGGAGGCTCAAACAGCCAGAAAAAATCAACAACGTGTTTAAGAAGATAGTGATGTATTCAAAAGTAAAACAGTTATGTGTTACATAAGGGACGTCACGCAATTTTAACCCTCCCCTAACTCCCCTTCCCTTTCCCTACATCGTCACTGGTTGTAAGAAAAAGTCAGACCATCCATAATATGACGACACAAAGTTCTGCACCCACATTCTCCAGCCATATTTTCTCAGTCAAAATTAACATCTTTCAATTCACTTTTATTGTCACTGTCGTATCATTCATTACAAAAAAAATATATATATATATTTATGTTTTAATGAAGTAAAACTTGTTAAAGTGGAACTTTCCATTATCGATGCACATTTTGTTATGTAAGGTTATAGTGTTCAAACACCTCATTCCCCTCGTCACATTGGCCTACTGGTACAAAAATGTGTTCGCACCATCCCTCCCCTAGGTATTTGACGTCATTCATGGAGGCCCCGCACTGGAGATTATCGGTAGGCCTAAGCTGATGGCTTTTGATCAGAAGTTATGTAAGAAAATAACAAGCTGCAAGAAAAAGTTATATTGTCACTTGTTCAGCTTGTTTTTGTCTTTAGTGTGTTTTTTCTTTCGAGTTTTTTTTTTTTTTTTTTTTACAAAACTTCTTCTTAGAGAACAGTTTTTACACCAATAAGTGATGCCAAATATTGTGATCACAAACTTGGCGCTGGTTAACTGGATTGGAGTCTCAGCACTGAAGAAATAACGACATTAGTGCAAGAAGAAAACTTGGACAAGTAAACTTGAGTACATCACTTACTTGAAGAAAACTTGGACAATTAAACTTGAGTATATCACTTACTTGAAGAAAACTTGGACAATTAAACTTGAGTGTATCACTTACCTGAAGAAAACTTGGACAATTAAACTTGAGTATTTCACTTACTTGAAGAAAACTTGGACAAGTAAACTTGAGCACATCACTTACTTGTAGCTTTATGTCAAGTTCGTTAAAATGATAACTCATATTAACATGGAGGCCAAACCAATTGTACCAAGCCAATTCAGTGATTTTTTTAGAAAGGTGATATCTGAACTCCATTTCACGCAATGAAGGGAAGGATGGATTTGGTGGTGGTGGACTGCTAGGGGCACGCATACAAATCATTTCAATGTGGGCAACAGTGCAGAAATGCAATTTCGTCGCATTCGATAGGGACACTTCATGGGAGGCTTGGGTTGTCTGCTTATTGTGGCGGGCTGCTTTTGAGCCCACTGTGACTTGAATCGTACGGCCTCAAACTTCCACCCAACTGTAATGTAGGTTTAGTTCTAGACCTATGTGCGTACCCCTGCTTGACAAGAAGATGCCCTGTAGCAAACGTTTTTCAAACTTGTGTTTTTTTGTGACCCGCTTTTTTATTTCCTTTTTTTTTTTTACTTTTTGACCAATTTACATTTTATCGACTTTACTAACCTATAAGCAACAAAAAAGACATGAATTTCTAAACATTTTTTCTTTATTTCCAAGACCCGTTATTGTTGCTTTTGTAGCCTGGTACGTGGCCGCAAAATGTAGGGGAGAGCGGGGCTAGTTGTCGTACTAAAGAACTAATGGGTCAATTTCTGTAAACTTTATATTATTTAGAAGTTTATTTTCATAGTTGCTTAAAAAGTTGCTTTATACTAAATTATACATCTTTAAACTATTCCAGAAATAAATTTGATCACTTTTTCGGAAGGCTTCAAAACTTACCCCATGGGTGGGACAGGTTGTCGTCCATTGAGAGGCAAGTTGTCGTGATAAGGTTTTGTTTGAGATGTAGGCTTATACAGCAAAATAAATTGGGAAAAATTTATAAATATACACTGAATGAAGAAAACAAGTATTTTATTCATTATTTAATTTTTAAAAACTTCAATAATCATACTTATTCAAACAATGGAAGTCTGCAGGAACTTGTGTTCAAAAATTTTGTTTTTAGCACTTTTATTTTTACTGGATTTTTTATATATTTATATCCCAAATGCTAAGTCTGATAATGTAACTATTTGATCTTTTTTTTGGTGGTTTATGGTATCAACCATACTTTGCATTTCTGAATAGGAGGACTCCCTTTCATCTACATGTGCAAAAGACAGAAATGTGTTAGAAGGTTCAGCGAGAGTTGCAAGCTTGTGCAGTGGATGAATAATATACTATTCATCTAAGCTTATCAGAAATGCTGCTTTCAGTTCCCGATTGTTGTCTCTGTCTATTGCATTCATTTTAAAAATTTATTTGAGACGATATAACATAGGCTACACATCAGGAGAGGTTGATACTTTTTCACGCGAGAGTTGCAGTTGCAGTGTTGCTTGGTGAAAAGGAAGCAAAAACTCTACGACATCACTAAAAAGCTTTTCATCCACATTATTTAACATCTCAAGCTTGTCAAACTGTTTCGCATTAGCAAGAACTGAATTAAGGTAATTTAATTGAATTGCCAAGGACTGCAGCAAAAGAAATTGACTATTTTAACGTGTGGCAACATCTTGCTTAAGTGTGTACTGCGGTATACTAGTTCCATATTGTTGCCACTATGCTTAAAGTATGCAACTACTTCTTTGGAAGTCCTAATCATTTCATTGATTACTTCACCATTATATGATTTTAGGGCGTTTTCTACAGGTAAGTTACAATTGTGGCCAGCACAGCTAATCTTAACTTCAATGCGATAAGCAAATTTCATATTGCTTCCATTATCAGTCAAATAAACCAAATTTTCACTAACAATATTTGGTGGCAGAATTGACAAGTCTTAACGTGTATGCATGCATAAAAGTTCACAAGAAAAAAACATTGCCGGTCGAATTCGATCATTTTATTCGAAACATGTCTGTGTGCTAGGTTACTGGTTGTACGAACATTTGTTGGGGATTAAAATTTCTTTAATTTCCAAAACATGTTTACAAAAGAAAACGATGTATTGTGAAAGTCCGAAGTGAATAATCACCTTTTTATACTATCAAACTTATTGCTTAATGCAAAATAATTTGTTATTTGTTTTTATGAATTTACGCATTTATTTGTCTTTCAATAACCAAGAAAATGCAACTCTTGACTAATTTATTTTATAAACAAGCTACATGCGACTAACACTTGAGAATTAATTATCGCCTACTCACTTTTGATGTTAAAAACGGATTCCTCATAACAAATATTGTATCCTTTGTATAATTCTAAAAGACTAGAACTAGCCGTCGAGGTTGAAATCAACTGTCAATAGCCACCAAAAGCATGCTTTTTTGTTTACGAAAATGCCTAAAATAATTAAACATTTAAAAATAGAACCGAAGTTCACGATCACCCCAGTTCATCCCAGCCTAATTAAGACTTGTCGATACTACTAAGTATTTGGGTTGTCTTTGTTTTTACAGCTATACCTGTTTCTGAATCAGGAAATTCGTATATACCCAATGCATTTGCTAACAAGGTCAAAGTTACCATCTACATAATGTAGTGTAAAACTGTGTAAAGCTCTGATAAGAGTTTTTAAGAATGGGGACGTCCATTAATTACGTCAACAATTTTTAGGTGATTTTTACCTCCCCCCCTCCCCATTGTCAACAACTGTCAAACTTTCAGAGACCCCCCCTATATAATTACGTCAACAATTGGTTACCCCCCCCCCCTCAAAACAAGTAACACAATTTTAGACGCTTGTTTTTATGTTTAAAATAGATTTGAAACAGATAGGTCTATACTATAATTAATTGTAAAACATTTTAAAACATGTTTAAAAGATTTCAAATTGACTATAACTCTCATAGGCGTAGCCACGAAGAGGGTGTAACATGGTTCCTACCCCCCTCACTCACCCCTCCCACATTTTTTTCTAATCCCAGAATTTTAACAATATTTCTTTTCTTTTTGTTTAGGCCTACTATTGTTCTTTTCATAGAAATATTAAATAATTTCTAATTTTACGTTTCACTAATTGAGCTTTAAGTACAAAGTTAATAGTTAAATAGTGTAGGGGTATGGGCACAGTGGTCGAGCAGCAGCGCGTTCGACCATCGATCCGAAGTTTCTGGGTTCGAATCCTGGTGCAGGCTAGGATTTTTTTCCCGGGACTTGAGGGTGTCCCTGAGTCTACCCAGCTTTGATGGGTACCTGACCTTAGTTAGGGTAAAGTAAAGGCGGCTGTGCATAGTGCTGGCTCCACAATCACCTAGTATACCGTTGCCACACAAACTGGTGGACGCTGCTTCACCGGTCCTATGGAACAATTTGGTCAGACGGGATACTTTACTTTACTTACTAGTGTAGGGGGAAATTGTGCATCAGTTGTTAATTATAGCCTTCTATTTTAACCATATTACATGTTCACTATTATTTCTTGCATTATTGTCCACACACATTATACAAGCTGTATTTGCCTTCCCTGTCGCCTACCTCTCCTACCTTGCCATATTTGCAACACACTGATACTAATACATTTTTATCTCATACAATTTTGACAAAAAGTTAGAAATTAAAACGTAAAAATTACTAGATAGATCTATGTAGCCTAATCGACCTAATTTTAATGTTTCACCTATTATAACGTAGTCAGCAGACATATATTAGTCTATATATCAGAATTAGGGATGTTAAAAGGAAATAAGGTACACTAAGTATTCCGTACTTCATGTGGTGGCCACGAATTATTTTTCTGATGGAAATATTTTAAAATAACCATGTTCGAGATTCACACAATACACTTCATCCAATGCTTTGCAAACATTACTTAGAGCAGGGGTATCCAAACTTTTCAGCCCGAGGGCCGCATTTACTATCAAACATCAGTTTGGGGGGCCGACGAAAATCACTTGAGGTCCAAATAAAAATGTGTAGATGTTGTTTTTAATTATTAATTTAGTTGTATGCAGTTATTATTTAAAAACATATTAATACACTACACATGAACACCTGCATTTAGTGGGAATGGTAAAATAATAACGGCGGCTGATCTTGTCAGGATACAGGTAAATTTCCTTTTTTTTTTTTCGTAGATAAAAAGGTCTCTACGGGCCGGATGAGAGGGCTTTGCTGGCCGCATCTGGCCCGCGGGCCGAAGTTTGGAGACCCCTGGTTTAGAGTCTCAGAGAGGGCCTATGTTTGTTTTTATTTCTATTGCCAATCCCAGCCATCGCTTACATGGCTTATATAACGAATGCCAGACTCTGGCGCCTAGCCTAATTTAGATGAACTGAGCGGCAAAAAAACTGGGTTTCTGAACGTTCTCTGCAGACAGTTTGTTGGTGTGTTTATGTTCCTTTGTTATTCCAGCCACCATGTCTCGCTAGACTAGGGTTGCCAGACGTCCGGCAAAAGGAGGACATGTCCTTCTATTTATACTATTGTCCTCCGTCCGGCAGGCAAAACACAATACCTTTCAAATGTCCAGCTTTTGTAATATTTTATGTTTTGTAGGCGTAAGGACAAATACATTTTAAAATTAGTATTAACATGTTAAGAATATAATTAATAAACAGGTGATCATTTGTACAAGAAAAGAATTATCCGTTTTTTTTAGAAGACTCGTGCATGAGCTTTAAAGTTGCCCAACCAAATGCAAGCTGCCTTTCAGCCTACATTGAATTTAGGCTATATGTTATTTTTAACAAAACTGTTTCTTGCTCAGTTTACAAATACACATTTAAAATTAGTGGCAGCTCTTGTAATAAAATTATACTGATAGCGGGCTAAATGCGAAACTATGCAATTGAAACACAATGTCCTCCTTTTTGTCTCTCGATGTCCTCCTTTGACACCCATGTGTCTTGCAACTCTACGCTAGACAGCGAAGGTGAGGTTTTCTACAATTGGTCGGTCACTTTGCCTTCCAAACAATTGCATTAGTTTCCACCCATACATAGATCTACAAACTAACAAGATGGATACAAAAAGGACATATTAATTGTAGTTTCTATAATTGTTATATTTGTATTAACGTAAAACTATGTTGCTAATGTTATCTATGGACACATGTAAAATTTAGTACTAAATTTTTTATCATTATTTACTTCATAAAAAGTAACATTGTTGACGTCAACTTTTCTTGACCTCCCCCCCTCCCCCATGTCAACAATTGTCAAACTTTTTCAGACCCCCCCCTCCCCCCTATTTTGTTGACGTAATTAATGGACGTCCCCAATGTCATCTGTCCAGCAGTGGTAATAGCAAAATGAGTTATCCCTACAAGATCACGTGACACTTGATGAGCACATTCTTTGACTTTGTATACAATACAATTATATATGGTAGCAATGACTTTGAGAGAGTTATTAGATAACACATGATGTCTTCGAATGGCATAGACCCATACTTCGCACCAATGTTGATAATAGTTTTGGCAAAATATCTGAAACCATCATCTTCAATGCAGGTAAAGGGTTGGATGTCTTTTGCGATAATGTAGAGGGCGCACGTTTGGTTCATTTCTCGAACATCTTTAGGCACCTTTAGAGAAATGGATAAAGTAAAAATTAATTAGTTTATGGGCAAGATTCCACTAGTGTTAAGATTTTGCGCGTTAGTATCGCGGCATTCCTATTTCCCACATCTGAGATGTACATGAAAGATTAGTTGATAAAAGAAACTGAAATATTGAATTATTTACAAACAAGCAAAGAATTATGGCGGATTTATTTTGCGTCTTGCGTTGGGTGTCTACTAAGGAAATCAGAGATGCAGTTGTGCTGGCCTAAGATATACTCAATATTAAAGGAGTATTGAGATAGAGTAATGGAATCGTTTATTAAGTTCCTATGAGGATGAGAGAAATGTCAAAGGACGGTTGTCTGTATGCAGTGTGAACAGTTCTTGATATAAGTAAACGTGGCGCTCTTCTATACCCCATGCTATGCGATAATTCTATTGTTACAGTAGTTCTTCTCTGGTCCAGTCGTAACGGTGTATTCATCACAAATGGTAAATAAGCATTTCTCTTCCGCGTCCGGTAGAGGGTGCCTATTGATGCCACTGAGACTTGTTCATCAAGGGGCGTCCACCCCTTGGCAGATCAGATTGACTTGGAATATATATCAGGGGGAAAAGTCACACATTTATTTAACATACTTGGCGTTCTTGCCAAACAAATTCAGAAATAGTCTTAATGGAAATGTCGGGGCGGTCCAGGTCGTTTTCCCAGATAAACGGAAAGAAAAGCTATTTATGTCAGTGATGGTGCCGCTGTCTAAGCTGCCCATCCATAACAGATGGGGGACGCGGTTTGTGCCCCAAAGCAGATTTCAGAGCATTGAATGCGGATTCGTGTTCTGGCATTAGAGTTATGTTCTCTGATAGGTCACTATTAATCAAGTCTCGCAGCGGTTTCGTGAGGTCTTCTATGTTAGGGATAACCTTACGATAATATCTGAATTGCTTGAAGATATATTTAAGATTTTTCTGTTTTGTGGGCAAAGGGGCATTTCTCAATTTGTCCTTAATTGACATCTGCTTGGGGGCGCGATTTGTGTTGCGATCAGTGTACTTTACTGTGTCTACTCTTGACCTCTGAGTGTGAGCGGATGCAGTCAGAAATGGGTACTTAGGGATTCCTAAGTGGACAAAGGGGGAACCCAAGATGTCATATTGTGCGTCCTTAATTACAGCTGCTAATATTGACCAATTACATAGGCAGATTCTATGTAGACACGTGCTACGGGGAGTCTCAGAGGGGGCGCGGAGAGGGAGGGTCCACGGAGATTAATGTGTTCTCCAGTGAGATCACAGGGTCGAATTCTGGCCTCATTGACAAGCGATTGAAAACTACAGCCCGTGTCATAGAGACAAGATGCTGGGAGGCCATTTCACTATTTCATTTACATAGGGTCTATTGAGTGCTTCCCGATTCGGTTCAGGGGTATATCTGTTAACATTGAGAGCGTCAGTGTCCAATGTATTTGACACTTTGTCTGCCACTGATACATAATAAAGTGTATGGTTTGGCACGGGGTCATTTGTTCTGTGGTTTCTGACTATAGGAGCGGTATGCTGATAAGGGCGATGATTATGTGGGGCTTTGTGATGGGGTTGCTGGCGATGTGCGTGATTATTTTGATCTAGTTGAGCGTGTGGGCGATCTGAATGTTGCCGCTCCCCGCGGGGACGGTTAGGTGCTGGTGCAGTTGTGTTTTCTTCTCTATGAGCTGAGGCATACCTGTCTGCGAGTTCTACTAATTTGCCAATCGAGTCAACCATATTCTCATCCAGAAATATTTTCATTTTGAAAGACATATTTTGTCTCAATTGTTCAGCTAAAATAAGTTCAGCAAGACCTTGTAATGTTTTTTCACATTTCGCAAGACTGGCCCACTTCATTAAGTAAGACATGAGCCTGTCTGAGTATTGAGCATATGACTCATTTTCTCCTATTCTAGACTCTCTAAACTTTCTATTATATGATTTTGCTGTCAATTCATACTTAGTCAGCAGTGCATTTTTCAAGGCGTCATATGTGTCACCTTGATAAAAGTCTCAAAACCCGGACGAGCCGAAGCTCTAGAGCCGGGGCGTAACGCATTAGAAGTGAGTTTAAAACTCTGTCCGGGATCTAGCCACCCCACGGCACGCCGAAGGCGTGGCGTGCCATGTAAAAGGGAAGGATTCCGCAGGCCAGCGACCGTTCGCTGCGGTTCCCCTAAGGATCATTATCGTGGTGTCTCTCCCGTATATCTCCATTGTCACCCTGTAGTACAAATCCTGTACTATAGGCACAGGCATCCAGGCACCGGGTGGGTCGTGAGACTGGGTTGCAGCATCCATTGCTTCCTCCCCACCGAGACCCCGTGGCCTCTCGGCATTGCAATGAATCTCGGACATGCTGCGGGGGCTGTCCCCCATGCGTTAGCCCGCCGGTGTTTTCAAAGAAAATTACTGGCGGTTTACACACTACGCCGTGAGGCCCATGGGTACAGCGCCTTCCGTCGAAGGCAATTTGTCGTAAACGTCATAGGCCTGTCCTCTTAATGATTGCACTAAGTGCCTTAACCATGACTCCCTAGGGGCGTTATGGGTTTCTGCAAGGTCCTCAAAGCGGCTAAGAAAGACGTCAATTGATTCTACTCTAGGATCAAAGAGGTCAGTGGTAAAGAAGTATGTACTACAGTTATTGTCAGATGGTGAATCATTTGATCAGAGGGGAGAAGTGGATAAAGAATTGGACATTCCAGTCCCTGCTAGTTCTGCTTGCCTAAGTTGAACTGTCTTATCTGCCTCGATTTGCGCTAGTTTAATATGTTTTTCTGCTTCTATTCTTACTAACTCGGCCTCCCTATACTCTGCTACCTGTTGTTTGATATATTCTAGAATTGCAGTTCCAGTAAGACCTGCAACTTCAGCTTCCTCCCCAGCAATTTTCTTAATATTTACTATCTCGGCCATTTTTTTATTTTTAGTTATTGATTACGGTAATAGGTTGACACTAGTACGTGTAATGGCTATGACAAAATGTATGTAAAAGGCACTTACCCGTCTGCACTTTATTGTCTCTTTATGAATTAATACACTCGCACAGATGCACACTAAATTGTCAACAGAATTTCAGTTTATTACTGTCCTGTGGACTTCTGCTGTTCTGCGGTTTCAAGTGTGGCTCCTAATTTGCGTGTGAATGTGGGTTGGCTGTTCACTACGTCTGGTGCTGCTCCTAGATTTGTCTTCTCTCGGGTTGACGGCTATAGGTTGCCTACTTAGTATGGTTACTGGGGTTGTCGAATCTCTCTCGGGTTGACGGCTACTGATTGGCTACTTCGTATGGTCTGCTGCGGGTTTTCGAATTTCTCTGGGTTGACGGCTACTGGTTGTATACTTCGGCTGCTGTCGGTGGAAATGTGAGCCCCCAGTAAGATGACGAATGGACTGTTGTATACGTCTGGCGCTTATGGGTAAATATTCCGGCACTAGCTCCAAAATATGTGGCAATACAGTGTTATTTGCAAACAACTGTCGTCACATGTAAGTGTGAGTCATGGAATCACACCCGTGGCTGGTTGTCAAGGGGTACGATAGACGTACAGACTCTTCATCAGTCTTACAAATTTATATTTGTCCACTCTGCCTTTGGAATCTAGCGCTTGGCGAGGAGGGAAAATACCAGTGTCACAA
This sequence comes from Anisus vortex, assembly GCA_949126835.1. NCBI lineage: Eukaryota > Metazoa > Mollusca > Gastropoda > Planorbidae > Anisus > Anisus vortex. The sequence continues at coordinate 22,185,431 of OX421496.1, forward strand.
TCAGGGCTGTGGAGTCGGAGTCGAGGAGTCGGAGGAAATTTGGGTACCTGGAGTCGGAGTCGGAGTCGGCAAAAAATGCACCGACTCCGACTCCTACTAAATTTAGATTGGAAAAAGACATGGCTTCATTGATTTTAAACAACCGATCAATAGGCCTACAGAAATTAGTGATATGAGAAAGTAAAATATCGGTTTCTTCCTCTAAATCCCCATTCCTACTCAAGATCCTATCCCTATTGTCATACTATAGCGGGTTGACACAGAAAAAAAGTCTTTTGAACTAATTTGAAATGCGTCATTAGACTGAACGTCATTTAGACTGCTATTGATGATGCTATACAAGTGCCCAAATTACTAATTACCATTAACATTGTTTGTAATGATTTCAAATGCTAGGACATGGCACGCGCGATTTTCTCGGAATGCTAAACACTGCCTTAGTAGGCTATAGGCCTAGGCCATAGGGCCTAAAAAACGCATCTTAATTTAGCTACTAGTGTACAAGCATACCTTTATTGGAGGCCTAGAGAGGCTTTTACACGTTTACGATTCTTTCCATAATGTAATTTGCGTTCAATAGGCCTACAAAAAAATGCCGCCTTTACGACTTATAAATGCGCTACGCACGCAACGCACAATTAGTAATGGCAATCAGTGGCGTATTTAGGTATGTTTCACATGTTCCGTTGGAACAGGGGCTCCTACACAAAAGGGGCCCCCACACATCCCAAAAAGAAATGTTTGAGTGACATCCCCATATTTCGTTGAAAATGTAAAATAAAATTCATTTATTCCCATACAATTTAACCAAGTTCAACCAAGCTACGTGCAACATAAAATGTATGATTTTACAGAATGTAATATGAATTAACGGCCCTTTTCTGAGGTAGGCCCTATGTGGAAGGCAGGGCGAGACCACGAGGGGCCCCACATACATTTGGGAACAGGGCTCTCACAATCCTAAATACGGCCCTGGTGGCAATATTTATACTTTTCATAGTGTTGTGCTCTGCTTAAAGATGTTAAACGAAAACCGGAATACCAGATTCCGGTTTTAAAACCGAAAACCGGTTTTGATTTTCAAAACACCGCGTCTGTTCTTTATTATTAACGGCACTATTAAATACACATTCTTTTGATTCTCTTTCAACACATTATTTTACAAGTTACCATAAATATATGCCTCTTCATATGCTACTTAATCCTATGGTCAACGATAATCAGTAATTTGATTATCACTGATGAAAAATAGAAAGCTATTATCGGTTTTAATCAATTGGCCCATATTTTTTTAGTTCTAAAGAATTTGATGGTAAAGAGTAAAAAATCATATTATATTCACACAAATCAACCCCTTGAATGCACTGCAAACACTAATTTTTCAAATATGCCTACAAAACTACGCACATTTGGCTGTTCCGGCATGTGACTTGTGACATTGCGCGGTGGGTGGGGGGAGGGGGAAACCGAAATCCGGTTTTAAACCGGTTTTATAGAACCGATAACCGGTCTTAACATCCTTAGTTCTGCTGTTACAGGGAACGCAGCGCCTTTATATAACCTAGCCTCTCACTGGTAAGGGATTAACCGTTTGCTCCTTAGAGTCGCCGATCGTGACCCCTACTGATCAGGCCCCACGAGGGGGGGGTACAGCCAGTACGCCGTACCGGGGCCCTCAAGAGTTTACGGGGCCCATGAATATTTAAAATTAAATACAGTAGACTGTTGGCTTTCCAGCCAGTAGTCCTGTGGTAATGACACGTAGATGTATGATGCCTTTCTTTCCTTCAAGAAAAATACATTTGCATATTAATACAGAGGAGTCGGAGTCGGGGAGTCGGAGTCGGAAGTAAAAAAAAAATGAGGAGTCGGAGTCGGAACATTTATCTACCGACTCCGCAGCCCTGGTCACAATCAAGCTGCTAGACTAATTGGCTTACAGCACACCGCGAATACACGACAATAGATATTTATGTATATCAACACACAAGTCTGAAGAAATAGTTTTATGTATAACACAAGTCTTTAATACTAGAAAATGTATGTATATATATCTGGATGAACTGGAAGAATTCAATAATAATGTAAACAATGCTATAAGGCGATAATGTCATACACAATGTTAACACCCAGTGGTGAATATACTAGGAAAACTTTCACTGTGCAGTGAACGATAATAGTAATAATACGTGACTTCTGTATCACGGAGTAAAACGTTTCCGTTCCACAGAACGGGCTCAACAAACTCAATCTGGGAAGCGGTGGGCTTTATATACACATGGGCAGTGAATTACTAGAACTAAATTAAACATGTTTCAAGAAGATAAATCTCTTTCTAAGGAAAGGGCATGATTATTTACAAAAGGGGTAGGGGAACAATTTACGGCTGAGACGTGTGGTATCACTATCTGGGTGGGAAATTCTATCTCTCCTTTTGTTAGAGCGGCGCTATATAGTTTCTTTTTCCTAATTAGCTATTAAAATGGCCGGAACGACCGAACTGGCCGGGTCTTTGTTATAGCGTTGCCGTGTATTTTTACGGTTAAAATGGCCGAGCCGAGCTACATTGTTACACTCGGCATCAGTGAAGCCAGATGGACAGATTCCGGCCAGAAGAGGCTCTCTACAGGAGAGCTACTCCTATACTCAGGTCACGAGGAGGAAAATGGACCCCCACACCCAGGGAGTGGCCTTCATGCTCTCAAAGGCGGCCCAAGGAGCACTCATTGGTTGGGAGGCACATGGTTCAAGAATCATCAGTGCATCTTTCAGAACAAAGAAAAAGAATATCAACTTTAACCTCGTTCAATGCTATGCTCCTACGAGTGACAGTGAGGATTCTATGAAGGATGAATTTTACGGTAGGTTGCAGAGCATCATTCAGATGTTTCCTGGCAGAGATATAACCATGTTGATTGGAGACCTTAATGCTAAAATAGGAGACGACAACACTGGTTACGAAGAGGTTATGGGTCGAGAGGGGTTGGGAGAGATGAGTGACAATGGAGAGAGGTTTGCAGATTTGTGTGCTGCAAACAGCCTTGTCATTGGAGGTAGCATCTTCCCCCATAAAAAGTTACACCAAGTCACCTGGCTCTCCCCAGACCTCCACACCGGGAACCAGATAGACCATATATGCATCTCCAAGAAGTTCAGGAGGTCCCTGCAAGATGTACGTGCTAGGAGAGGAGCGGATGTGGCTTCTGACCACCACCTTCTTGTCGCACGTGTCAAACTTAAACTTAGAAGGAATTGGACAGGCGAATTAAACCAGCGAAAGAAGTTCAACACAATATATCTCAGAGACCCAACCAAACGCGAGGAATTCAAGCTGGCACTTGCCAACAAGTTCCAAGTCCTGCATGAAATGATGGATGAAGAAGTAACATCAATAGACAAGGAATAGAGAACAGTGGAAACAACAATAAAGACAGTCTGCCAGGAAGTCTTAGGCCCACAGAAACGCAATCACAAGGAATGGATCTCAACGGTCTCTCTGAAGAAAATAGAACAGAGAAGATAAATGAAGGCAGTACTAAACAACAGCCGGACACGTGCAGGAAAGGCCAAGGCACAGGAACAATACATACAAGCAAACAAGAGTGTAAAGAAGAGCATCAAAGCTGACAAAAAGACTTATGCAGATGCTCTAGCTGCAGAAGCTTAGGAAGCAGCCAGAAATGGAAATATGAAAGACTTGTATACCATCACCAAGAAGTTATCTGGGAAGTTTAGTAAACCTGAAAGACCGGTGAAAGATAAAGAAGGAAAGCAGATAATCGATGACGAAGGACAAAAAAGAAGATGGGTGGAATACTTTGAAGAGCTACTCAACAGGCCAGCCCCACCAGACCCACCTGATATCCAGCCAGCAGACATAGACCTGACGATCGACTGCAATGCACCTACAAAGGAAGAAATACGCCAAGCCATCAAGAAGCTTAAAAGCGGCAAAGCACCTGGACCAGATGATATCCCTGCGGAGGCACTGAAAGCGGACGTGGAGACTACAGTAGAGCTCTTACACCCCCTCTTCCAAAAGATCTCGGAAGAGGAGCAAGTCCCAACAGAGTGAAAAGAGGGACTACTCATTAAATTCTCTAAGAAAGGAAATTTAAGCTCCTTCTCTAACTATAGAGGAATTACCCTACTATCAATCCCAGGAAAGGTGTTCAACAGGATTCTGCTTGGCAGAATGCAGGATGCTGTTGATACGAAGCTGCGAGATCAACAAGCTGGTTTCCGCAAGGATAGATCCTGCACTGACCAAATAGCTACATTGCGCATCATCCTGAAGCAGTCGAACGAGTGGAATTCCCCCCTATATGTCAACTTTATTGACTATGAAAAGGCTTTTGACAGCGTAGACAGGGAATCACTTTGGAGGCTGCTAAGACACTATGGGGTACCTACAAAAATTACCTCTATAATTAAGAATTCTTATGAAGGATTGAAATGCAGAGTTATCCACAGAGGCCACCCAACAGAGGCATTCCAAGTACGGACAGGAGTGAGACAAGGTTGTTTACTGTCGCCATTTCTGTTTCTGATAGCGATAGACTGGGTAATGAGGACATCCACATCAGATAAGCGTAATAGCATACAGTGGGCCCCCACATAAAAGGGGCCCCCACACATCCCAAAAAAAGAATTTTTTTAGTGACATCTTCATTCTTTCGATGAAAATGTAAAATACAATTCATTAATTCCCCTACAATTTTTAGCGCCCCAGTCCAACCAAGCTAAGCGCAAAATAACATTTATGATTTTACAGAATGTAACATGATATAACAGCTTGTTTTCTGATGTACCGGTATGTCGAAGGCAGTGTCGAGGCCACGAGGGGCCCCCACATAAATTTGGGAACAGGGCCCCCACATAAATTTGGGAACAGGGCCCCCACATAAATTTGGGAACAGGGCCCCCACATAAATTTGGGAACAGGGCCCTCACAATCCTAAATACGGCCTTGCCTCCGACGTCCACTAGGCCTATGGCACAGCACGGACAAACCACTCCGACGTATTAGTGGCGCAACTAACTGCTGCCAGTCTACATCGTGGTCCTCCTCACGTCTCTTTATCTTACTAGTTTCCTCCACTATACACTGGCCGTCAACTATGTTACGGCCAAAGCCCGAAGTCGGCCAGATCGCGATCAGTCAAATTAGTTTATTATAGTAAATTATCCATCTTTATTTATACTAAATTACAAAATCAGTCATGTTAATCTATCATAGTACATTTTAGATTTATATTCACTTGTTACAACTAAAATCCATAAGGAAATAGTGCTTAAAGTCGTGTTATGGGGCGTTTTTACACAAGGAAGATCTACCCACCAAATATAACATGGACCAATGAGAAAGGAGTAAGTGGACTTTAAAGTCACGTATCTCTCTCTCCCATCCCTTTGTCCAAACATTCCAGTCGCTTGTGGCTTCGAGAGTCCGTCAATGGGTGGGGCTGGGAGGGTGTTTTCCCGGTCGTCGGTGTAGGTCACGAGAACAATGATGGCCCTGCCCTGTACAGTGTTGACACTCCCTCTCTATCTCTTTTCATAAAATCAAACACGCTCTTTGTCATTGCGACTGGCTGCCCCACCCATGTTTATACAACACATGAAACATTGCTGCCATCCGTCGCTATCTGTCCAAGGAAGCTTGTTTTAAGCTTGTCATCTCTTTCCTTTTTTCCCGCTTGGATTACTGCAATTCGCTCTTGGCTGGCCTCTCGACCTCCTCCCTTCAGGGCCTCCAACGTGTTCAGAACTGTGCTGCCCGACTGGTCCTTAAGAAGAAGAATTCGACGCATACTACTCCTCTGCTCCGATCTCTGCTCTGGCTACCCATTAACCACCGGATCTCATATAAGCTGGCGTCTCTATGTTACAAGTGCCTGAATGACTCTGCCCCCGAGTACCTTCGCTCATGTCTCGAGCTCTATACACAATCCCGTCCACTCCGCTCGGCTTCTGATATGCTAACTCTTCAGATCCCTCGTGTGAAACTGGTGTCCGCTAGCGAACGGGCATTCTCATACGTGGGCCCGTCCGCATGGAATGCCCTCACACTACAACTTCGACAGTGCCCTAGCCTTGACACTTTCAGAAGCCAGCTGAATACCTACCTATTTAATTAACAGTTTATTATTTTACTATTTTATTATTTCTCATTTATTATAGATTTTTGTCTTTTATTCGTTGTCTGTACTATGTCTGTAACTGTTGACAGCGATTAGAACTGTTTCAAACGGGATATGCGCTATACAAGTCTTATTATTATTATTATTATGAAACTAGTCCGCGCGGACAATGGCTAGATAAAAATACGGTCGCTCCTGCCTGACCTGACCACCTTTGTGGATTATCAAAAGTCAATCCTCTACTCACAGACACCATCCAGTCAATTTATGACGCAAATGGTGTTTTTATCCAGTTTGATAGTTTACTAAATCGTGTGATAATCTATTTCCTTGATAATTAGTGACCACTTCGGCAGGACTTTCTCTGAAAAGCAGAAGATGAACAGAAAATTATCGTCACAGCGTATGTATCACTGTTCTTGCTACCTTATGCAAGCCGCCATCACACCTGTGCCGCCTACCGAACATTCTTGTATCAGCACATCGGACATTGGCCAGGGATTGCCAGCCACATCGCGAAGTGGCCGGCCAAAGTAGCGTAAACACTGGCAATTTCAAGCACATCGGACATTGGCCAAGCGCCTCGGCCAGATCGCGATCTGGCCGCACTTCGGGCTTTGGACGTAACATCTATACAAACATCAAGCCTCTTAGCAAAATTTCTGTGCCGTAAAGTCAGTCTCCTTAAGTTAAATAGTCTTGCATCGACTCCCCAATTTACTAGCCTGTCAGTTTCCACATTCCATGTAAAAATGTATGTCCGTGTCTTGGCCAACCTTGATTCCCCCCCCCCCTTTTTTTTTCCCTTTAGCGCGCTATCCGTCTATAGTTACCCGCCCCTAGGTAGGTCCCTCTACGTCGACTCTGTTGTTTGTGCTAAAGTTGCTGTGTCGTGGGCGACTAACTCTTACTTTTTCCCCACATGACATTGTGGATTTGATAAAAGCCACCGCTTTTTGTAATTTTGATGCATACTCTGCAATTAAAGTAAAGTAAATTAAAGTCCACCGTATAAAAAAAAAATATCTAAATTTTAAAATAAGCATATTTTTTTCATTTTTTTTATTACCGGGGTATTGCCATTGACCTAAATATTATACATTACAGCGACGCTTGATCCTTATACAAAGAAGATTATTGCGTGGTTTGAGTCTATATATTATAGCCTATACAAGTCCTGTTACATTTCTATTAGTGTTTTAAATGATATTAATTTAAGTTACGGTACTGGTTTGTTCAGGCAACCCATTCCATGCCCGGATGCCACTCGGGATGATTGAGTACTTATATGCATTTGTTTTCGCATAAGGAAAGAGTTTTGTCCTTATGTTTATATGAGCATTGTAACAGATTGTTATTGTGTTGTATTTCTAAGTAAAATATAGGTATATTTTGTTTAATGTATTATTACTACTTTACTATTTGCACATCTGTTCTCTATCTCTAGTGTTTCTAGGTTTAGTTAGTTAACTATTGGTCTTACTCTTGTTAGTTGTGAATATTTGCTAGTAATTAAAGGAACCTTGCAGCTCTTTTCTGAATTTGTTTTAATTTTTTAACGTTCTCTTTAGTTTATAGGTATGGGTCCCATACTATACTATAACATATTCTAGTATAGGTTTAACTGATACTGTCGTAAAGGCTATGTAACGTATAAGCTTAGTCATCATTAAGTGAATACATGTATTTCATTTGAATATGCAAATATATATTTATGTGACTTTACGTTTTTTTAACACCTTCTCCACCTCGTCACAAATTGTATACCTCTTCCCTACCCTAGGTGCTTGACTTCATTTATGAAGGTAACATATTTTTTTAAAGCAATAACTACTTTCACATTATTGTGTTAAATTATATCTGCTGATAGTGGCATAGTCAGGACATGAATAGTAAAAGGTATATTGTGGTCGGGGTGGGGATAATCAAAGTGTGGGAGATGGGGGGGGGGGCGGAAAGGTCCTGTGAAAAACATTCCGTTGCCAATCCTACTATTATCAAAAGGTTGTTGACCCCTGGTCTGGAGTACTATTTTTTTTTTTGTTTTCAAAAGTGTTTATTCAATGAAACTGCATTTACATTATCATTGTTCAATTTTACATAAAGAAATAAAGGGAGAGAAGAACAGTTTATACAAATTACAGTGGATAGAAGACAAAAAAATGTTTTTCAACAAGGAGAGTTTCTAACTAATCTAATTTAACTTTCATTCATTCCGTTTATTTTAGTTTTATCCATTTATTCATAACTGCCATACTTACTTCATTTATTCATAACTGCCATACTTACTTTAACACAACTTATCATATTGAAATAATGCATTCAATTGTATCATATTTTGGAAACCATAAATAGGATGTACAAGGGTGTTCAATTTAAGTTATGTTCAATAATTACTTATAAGTAATGTGGTCATTTTTTTGACATAGTAAGTTTAGCCTATACTTATGTTATATTTATAAAATAAAAGAAAGGATAATGTAGAGGAGGCATTGGCATGGACAAAAATTACAAATTTATGTTAATAAAAGGAGGAAAACATAAAATCTAAAGTAATACGCGTTTGTGTTGAACTGGCATAAAATGGGACTCAGTGCGTTATAGGGAACGATGGATATAGAAAATAGAAGCTCCTTCTGTTCCCCTTGCAGTTAGAGCGATAAGAAGACAACAGAGTAGGGGAGGAGAAAGGTGGGCGTTCTGTTACAGTTCGGTGAACCGCAGCGAAGACGCGAGGTGGGAAATAAAACAAAAGTTTTATTTAAAATTGTCGCGAGATGATGATATGGTCAAAATAGGCAGGGTTAAAGTATAAGAGGTTTACAGATTGTCCAAGGTGTAAAGGTACATGAGAGCTTTCAAGCGTACATTAAAATTATTGTTCATTAATAACAAATACAAATATGGCATGGAATAGTTATATAAAGTATAAATGAAACAAATCGTATGAACAAATAACATAGTTTTTGTGCGGCAGTATAGGAGGGCTCAGTGTGCTACCGAGTTTCTCTCCCCTGCACGACGCATGGCAACCGATACTGTCTGTATCAGCGTGACACAGAGTCGTTGGACTGGTTTTTAGTCGAGGCGAGTTCGTGACTGGTGTGTTAAGTTGGTCGTATTAAGTCACTGTGATACAATGTTGTGTTATGCATGGATGGTAATAGTAAAATTTTAGGTGGGTCTTAAAACAGCTATTAAAAGGGTTGTTTTTATTTTGTATTTACTGACTGTTCTTTCTTTAATAAGTTATTTTGTGTGGGAAAATCGTTTCATAGTTTAGAAGAGGTATGGATTTACTTGTCTGTATCTATCAGAAGAGGGGGAGGAGTTTTATCGAGGTCTATCTCTGCTTCTTCTTCCTCTGTCTCCTCGGCACACGAAACCCGTCTATGGTGTGGTGTGTCTCCATGAGTCTGTTCGCAGTCTTCCGGTGGCTCCTTGATTGGCCGTTGCTCATAACTTGTTATGTCCCTTGTATCGTCCGGTTCTGGATTGTCTATTATTTCCTTCTGTTCTCTCCTGTATTCGGTATAATCAACACAACATGTCCCAATGGTTTTCCCTGGTGGGGTTCTTCTTCCGGATGCTTTAGTTACTCCAAGAATTCTTGATTCTGTGTCTTTAATTGATTCTGTAAGGGGGTCAGTTGGAGGTGTGGTACTTGGGCATGTCGGTCCATTTTGGGTGGATTTACTTAGTCTTGGCCGTTTTTTCTTGGGTGGCCGTGAGCTCAGGGGGGTTCCAGAGGTTACTTGTGGGGGAAGGGGGTCGTTCTGTTGATTGGGAATTTCCGGGGCGGGGTCGTTTTGCTCATCAGGGGACTGTGTCTTCCTGTTGGTTTAGGGGTTGAGGCGCTGTGGAGAGGCATTCCTCTTGTTGACTGTGTGAAGGTTTTCCAAAGATGGCGGGGGTTAATTGGGTTGCCCCAGTATTCTTGGTCTGTCTGTTAGGTTCTTCCGTTACTGCAGGGGGTGGTAGTGGATGGTGGGTTAGAGTGTCACCTATGGGGGGCTGGGTGCTGATGTCCATCAGGGGACGGGGAGGCCCTCTAGGTCGGGCTGCCGCTTTGGCATATGTCCTCCTTTGTGGGCACTGGTTTGGCCAGTGGCTATCTTCCTGACAGCGATAGCAGCGTTGGCGCCTCCCAGAGACCGTCAGCAGAAGACGATAGTGGCGCGGGTCTCCCTCATACTCGATAGTTAAATAATGAGGGACTTCGCGGTCTTCCCGCGGTTTGATCTCCGCCGTCCACTTGTCTGCTGGGGAGTGTCTGGGCCATTCCACTTGGAAGTTTGTATTAGGTTCTGTGAGGTCAGCGAAAATTTTCCTAACAAAACCTTCTTTAATCTCGGCAGTAAGCCAGTGTATTGTGATCTTTATTAGATTTGGCTGACGCGGCTTTATTCTTATCATGAAAGCTTCCTTGTCGCCAAATTCTTGGTAGATTATTTTCTTCTTTGTTTCGGGAGTAGTTTTCAGATACCATATTGTCGGGTTTTCGAGTCTGTATAGGGCTTTTACCTCCTCGGCTTTTAGACCGATGGTGGACATAACGCGCTCCATATTGCTCAGGCGAGCTGCGTTGGACCCTGTCAATTCAATAGTAGCACACTTACCCCTCAGCTAACAAAACAGGATCGTCTCGTGTGTTGCCCTGTGCGGTTTCTGGGGGGGGGGGGGGGGCGCTTCTTGGTCTCCGACAGCGTGTGACGTCACCAATGTTGGTCACGGTCCAGTAAGTGTTCCCAGGGGGGGGGCGACCAGGGTTGGCCACGTTTGCCGTTCACCGGACTTCTGGCGCTGCCTAATGGAGGTTGCACTTGATCTAGGATGGCTTTCGACCAAGGTTAGCCGCGTGTAGTCGCCGAGTGTCTCCGAGGGACGACCAAGCTTGGCCACGTATGGATCTGCACGTGTCCGGAAGGGGGACGACCAGGGCTGGCCACGGTTCGGTAGGTGTTCAAAAAGGTGTGGTAGTACTGATGCTATCAGGTTTCTTTATAGGTGGTGATGATCAGCAATTTGTAGAAAGTGACCGAGAGTACATTATGTACTCATCTGCACCTCACCACACACAACGGGAAACGGAAATCTTTAGTAAAAGGCGAAAGATTTACACGTTGTGTGGGGAAGCCAGAGTCTGGAGTACTATACTAAATTTTTAGTTGAAGCTGACCATAGCTTGATGAAGAACTACATTTTTCTCTTGGAGCAATATTTGCCTACATATGTTCTCTCTCTCTATATATATATACACTGTTTATCAATCTACATATTTTCATTTAGAAAAGTTCAATCTATACACTCTCAAAACAAAACAGCAAAATAAAAAAAAAACATCAATAAGCTTGATCTCAAAGAGTAATTGTAATTTCTGAACATAAAATAGATTGTTACAAGAACCAACGTTGGAACTATAAAAAAGAAAACTATGTTGCCATAAATGTACAAAGTAATAGAATCTTTTTGTTTGTTTTTGTTGTTGCAGGGCAATGTAATAAAAAAAATATTTTTCAATTTTCACTCATAGACTCATTGCACTGAATTGCAGTCACAACAATTATAATACACAACCATGAAAAAAGGGAGATGATCATCTGTCAAAACAGAAAAGGCTTAAACGTAAAGACTTTAAAGAGTTGTCTATCCTGTTTCACAAAAGACAATAGACTTATAGACTTCCAGACACCCAAATACTACACAGAAAGTACACATAAGATACACAGGTAGAATAGAAATGGTAGTAAAACAAAAAATTAGTTTTTAAGTTTTTTGTTGTTTTTTGTTTAGTTTAGTGCTGGTTAAGCAAACTCTAAATCATTAAAGAAGCATTACAAAATTTAAACATTTAAATTATTACAAAAAATTAACAATGTTGGCAACAAAATTACATAAACATCAAAGTGTTTCTATATTGGCAAATAAAATAAACAAAATGAGTATCTATTACACATTCGGTTACATAATAAGTAAGGCTTTAAATAATGAAAAAAATAATTTTACAATAATTTATTATAAAAGAAAAAACAACAACATTGTGTTTAAAGTGAGAGATTGAACACCTAATTATATATGCTGAAAATTACACACAGGTATTAATGACAACAACCAAAACGATTCATTATATAAATATATATGATCTAAAATTTAGGCCTATATATTGGCATGGAAACTATTGCTACTATCTACTGATATGTTCATTAGATTAAAGAAAATTACAAACTAGCTATGACTTAAAAATCTTACAAAATTCATTCCCACTACAAAACCTCTGCTAAAATATTTCAACAAGTAATACAAATTGTAATACAATCTCTCCCGAGTCACATCATTTGAAAACAAAATATATATTACACAGAATCCAACAAAGTAAATCTGAATTTTCATACTAGTATGATCAACAATATTATAGTTTCTTAAACCTTACTAATTGTTAAATTAGGAATGAAGCACAATCATACAAATACAAGTATAGTTTGTCAATGACAAAATCTGTCCTTTTCAATAGAACTAAACAAGTACAAGTCTTAAGACGTTGTGCCCTTCCCCATAGTTTTACTTCTATAAAGATATTTTTATTTCTGAGCAAGTGACAATTCACAATTCAGTGTCTTTCACTGGGATGAAGTTTTTGGTGAAATTTCAAAGATGATTTGGCCGAAAAGGTTTTATGACATATTTTACATTCAAATGGCTTTTCACCAGTATGAACAACTTGATGTCTCTTTAAAAGTGAGTGATGAATAAATGCTTTATGACATATTTTACATTCAAATGGCTTTTCACCAGTATGAACAACTTGATGTCTCTTTAAATATGAGTTCAGACCAAATGTTTTATCACATGCTTTACATTTAAATGGCTTTTCACCAGTATGAATTACTTGGTGTGTCTTTAAATGTGAGTTTTGAACAAACATTTTATCACATGTTTTACATTTAAATGGCTTTTCACCAGTATGAATCAGTTGATGTCTATTTAAATGTGAGTTTTGATAGAATGCTTTTTGACATATTTTACATTTAAATGACTTTTCACCAGTATGAACAACTTGGTGAGTCTTTAAATATGAGTTTCTAACAAATGTTTTATCGCATGTTTTACATTTAAATGGCTTTTCTCCAGTATGAACAGCTTGGTGTGTCTTTAAATGTGAGTGCTGATTAAATGCTTTATGACATATTTTACATTTAAATGGCTTTTTACCAGTATGAATAACTTGGTGACTCTTTAAATTTGACTTGTTAGCAAATGCTTTATGACATATTTTACAATTATATGTTTTTTCACCAGTATGAACAACTTGATTTGTCTTTAAAAAAGAGCTACAAGAAGGCATCTTATGCAAGATTTGACTACGACTTTGTTTTTCCAAAATATGCAATTTTATGTGTATTTTGATTTTTTTCCAATAATTAAAATGCTTTTGGCAAATCAAACATTGGAATGGTTTCTGTCCAGTATTCTTTCTTTGCTGACTTGTCATATGTGAAGTTGAAGATGATTGGGATATTTCTTTGCTACATGTCTGAACAACTTGATTGTTTTCAATGGGAACTTGTCTGTTTGTTACCTTGGAGAATGTTTTTGAATGAATTTGTTCTTGTTGATATGATAAGTCTATTTGGCCCAATCCATCATTTAAAGCTTTTCTCTGTCCAGATTCTATGTCACATTTCTGTAATTAAAAATTATTATACTTTTGATTAAAGTGTTTAAGCATACCATGTTTTCTATACATTAATAAATGAGTAATCTAAACAGGAATTTTAGCTTTTAATAATTCTGAGTAACTGTGCGTTTGACTTGCTCGTGGTACGTCACATTCCATGCGATATGATGTCTCCTTGATTTTCAACACCACCCAACAAATCTGAGTTGATGGATAATAGTAACTGTTGTTGACAATGGTCAATAGGAGAATGACCAATACCATAGAAATATCTCTAATCCAGTCAAGGTTGGATTACTGCATCAGTTGCCTGTGTGGTTTGTCCCAGAACCAGCCGCAGAGACTCCAGAGGGTACAAAACACTGCAGTATGTATTGTGTTGTGGGTAAAGGGGCCAGAAAATATCTTCTACAAGATCTCCACTGGCTCCCTGTGATGAAGCGTCCCAAAATTATGTCCCTTAACAATGGGTTTATAATATGGCACAGCACCTTCCTACCTTCATGAACTTATATCAAAGCATGTGCCATCAAAGGAAATGGAAAAGGAAACTCCTCATCACAGTCACTCCTTAGAATTCCCAATGTGGATGGACAAAAAAACAAAACAAAATCTTTTGCAGTGCGTTCTTTTTAATATGTGTCTTTGTCTATATAGTACAGCTTGCCTCAGACAATGAGTGATTCTGAGACAAAAGAGTCTTTTAAAAATAGTTTAACGACCTTTCTCTTTAACTAGTGACTGTGTGCCTTGAGCAATACATCTGCCACTGCAATTTATACCAAGAGTGCACTGAGCATGCTAAATGTAACGGCATAGATACAAAAGCTATATAAATAACCTGTATTTTTATTTTATTATTATGATAAACTGTTTGTGGTGGTGAGGTAACCTTTAAAACATCCCATATTACAGCTTTTAGGGACTGTAATACTTTGGTAGTCAGTCAAGGATGAACATTTAAGGAAGCAGCATCAGTCTTCATCACAGTTCTGTGTAATCACATACATAAATAAACTAATGTAGGCCCTACAATTTATTAAATGAACATGATTGTATGGCTGTCCAAGAGAGTGCTTGAGTGATAAAAATTATAACTACTTTTTACTATAATAATAAGAAGACGTTCCTAACTATAGTGTAACAGCTAACATGAGTCTGACTTAGGGGCCTCCTATATATTAAAAGTAAGTAAAGTATACCCGTCGGACCAATATGATGCAGTGCCCATAATTTTCTGTGGCACGGCATTACTAGGAGATTGTGTGGCCAGCATACTTTTTCACTTTTCTCTAAATAGTCTCAACTCATGTACTCATTAGAGCTAGGTAGACTTAGGGACACATTCCAGACCCAGAAACAAACTCTAGCCATCAACAGGATTTGCACCCAGGTCCTTCGATATGCCAGCCGAACGTGCTGCCGCTCAGTCACCCTGTCACAGACACATATAAATATAGCAAAATGAAGTTCTTCCCGGACCAAATTGATCCATAGGGCCGGTGAAGCAGCGTTCACCAGTTTCTGTGGCCATGGCATACTAGGCGATGTGTGGCCAGCACAATGCTCAGCCACCTTTACTTTAACACAACTATTGTCAGGTACCCATCAGAGCTGGGTAGACTCAGGGGCACCCTCCGATCTTGGAAAAAAATCCTAGTCTTCACCAGGATTTTAACTCGGGACTTTTGGATCACCAGTCAAACGCGCTGCCGCTCGGCTATCATTCCCCCCATACTATATATATATAGTAAGCTTATTACTTACTTGTTCTTCAAGGAGTTTTTTAGAATTACTCAACATGTTCAATGTATTACAAACTACTTGAGAAAACTGAGTTGAGAACACATCTTTCGCCACCTCTATTATTTCTTCTTTTATAGTTCTCAACTGTCCTCTAAAATGAGGATCTATTCCATCCATATTTTTCTGTTAAAAAAATACTGTAAATAATATTGAAAATATTTATGTAAATGATGTACTGTAAATCCTTCTTATAAAAGATAAAACAAGGTACAAGGTCTAAGTGTGGGTATGTGTGTATGCATTGCATGTGTAAAAGTCCATAAGAAGACTAAAAGGTATGAACATGATAAATGTGTTCATTTCAATAGGCCTACCCATGAAATATGTCCAGAATAATATGTAGGTAAAGGGCTATAAAATTATCCATGATTTGATATAGACATAATTTCTTTTTACAATGTAGCTAGCTCTATTATAGTACTCAAACACAAATATACTTATAAAAATATACATGCGCACATAGGCCTACTCAGAGCAAAGCCATGAGGGGTTGAAGTATTTTTGAATAAAAAACAAAATTTTTCCTAATAGTAATACAGTAATACTCAGTAATAGTTTACCTAAGAGGTTCCAAGAAGTGGCTGAGAAACTAGTTGTTGTCGCGCTAAAGCCCCATTTTAGTCTTTTTCATCTTACGTTGTCTAGCCTAGCTATACTTAGACTAATATTTCTAATAGTAATAGTATAGACCTAATACTAGTAATAGTAATTGTTCAAATGCTAATAAAAATTTGATATATTTTTTTGTCATGCCAAAGTTCAGCCCTACCTAAAAAAAAATGTCTAGCTATGCCATGCGCATACTGGCGGCACATACTTTCAGTATCATACCATTTCATTTAGGCATTAGGCTAGGCATATTAATTTATCATACAAGTTACAAGAAAATGTATCATTTCAACATTTGAGTTACATTTGGCATGATTTGGACTTGGAGTCAGCTATTTCTGGATGACTGATGACTGGCGATTCTATAGCACTGACATTGGTACTAAAGAGTTACTCAATCTCTTTGTGTTTTGCTCTTATTAACGTATTATTATCTAATATTGAAATCATATTGACATTGAAAGAAGCCGACTACTTCGACTGATCATGTCACATGGCACATGACATGCCGTCACATGGTGACATGTCTGATGTAATTGTTACTAATACTAATTGTAGCTGTCGCGTAGTGTTGTGAAGGCCTATATTTGTAGTTAGTTGAGACCTTACCTTTTTTTTTGTATTTTATTTCGTTGGGGTAAGCATAGGTCAATGTGAAAACGGTAAACTATTTAATTACCTTTAAGCTCACGAAAGATAAAATTAAATGCAGTCTAAGTAAACTAAACTAGAAAAAAATAATTCAAGTTTGACTTATTCAACTTATTGTAGTAAGCTACTATTTGAGCTTCTTGTAGTTTCCAATCACAAAGAGCACTATTAGTATTGTGATGCCAAATGCAATTCCGGAAAACCTTAGAGAGGTAGTGATTCTTGGCTGTAAATTGTAGTTTAGCAGCTGGACAGTGCCCTCACATGGGGGGGGGGGGGGGGGGCAGTGCCCGGGAACGACACTTCCAGGGAGGCGGCAAATGTAGTCTAAATATAGCAAATATAGCACTAAACAAGCAGTTAGGCCTACAGTAGGCCTATGCAAGGGGGCGGCGCTGAAACTTTTGCCATGGGGCGCTACATAAGCTTGTATTGTAGCCTACGTAAAGGCTCTCTCAGAGGGGGCATATGCTCGGGGGCGACACTTCTAGGGGGCGGCATGTATAGGCCTAGCTTAAGTTCATACCAGAAATTTAGGAGAGTTGATGGGGAAATAAAATGTGTAACGCAACACAAATTGTAAACAAAAGGAATAATGAATAAAAGATTGGCTCATGTAGAATATTAGTAATAAAAAATTATATTTTAAAATTTCTTTAATCATTATAATTAACTAAGCGCAGACACGGGGGGGGGGGGGGGGGGGGCTGATGTCCGAATTTATCAAATGTCACGTGATGAAGTGATATCGAGTATATTGTATGAGTAGTCAGAGTAGGCCCTACCTAAAAACTTTCAAAATTTTACATATTGTTGGGAGTCCACACTACCTGACAATAATGAAACGTTATGGTTTTTTTTTTATTATAGAAGGGAACATTTTGCCAATTTCGTTAAAGATAAAAAGTTAATTAAGGAGACTAAAGGTAAATTATAGGCCTATTACTTTAACTTTAACTAGAATATTTTTTAAGGGAAAAAAGAAATTCTTCCATCGACGATATTGTATCTTATCATATCTTATCTTAAAGGCCTACATTACAGACGCTCCTTCTATAAAGAAGATTATTGCGTCCTACGCTTATCCGTGATCCGAGTCTAGTCTTGCATTTTTACTCCCTTTCTATTAACTTGTATTTTCTGTCTGTCTGTCTGCTTGCTTGCTTGATAGCAAAACTTTGCATCGATTTTTCGACCATTTCCCGTCGTCCAATCAAGCCGAAACTTGGCCGGCAGACTTGTCCCGACTAACAATACATTCTATCAAATTTTCAGCATCGTAGCCCTTGGAATAGTTACGAATACCTTCCACCAATTTGCGAATCGAGGAACATAATATACGAAAAAACATGGCTGCCTTTGACGGAAGTAACTAAAGTTTTCGGATATGTTCGTTTTTACGAAAAAATATGAATGAAAACGACAGAATGTGTTTGTGACACAATGTAGCCGAAACAAAGCGAGTTATCTTTTTATGGTTTTTGCGAGCCAAAGCTATAAAAATAAAAGGATGCGCAAAAGCAAAGCCACGATCGTGGCTTCAGGCATGAAAAAAAAATTCGCAATCGTTATAATTAGCCTAGATATGTATTTGCCGACATTACCGATTCGAAATTTAAGTTTTGTAGTGAAGTGGAAATGGTAAACTTAGTTTACAAAGAAAGGGAGTATAATAAAAACCGTGTTTGTATGGTTTTCTTGTTATTAATGTTTTAAATGATGTTAAGTTACTGGTTTTCCTGGTTTGTTCAGGCAACCCATTCCATGCCCGAATGCCACTCGGGAAGAAAGAGTACTTATATGCATTTGTTCTCGCATAAGGGACAAGGAAAGTGTTTTTGTCTTTATGTTTATCTGAGCTTTGCAACAGGTTGTTATTGGGTTGTTTTTCTAAGTTAGAATTTAATGCCTTATGTAGGCTACTATTACTTCTTTACTCTTTGCCCTTCTGTCCTCTAGTGTTTCTAGGTTTAGTGATTTTACTAATGGTGTTACTCTTGCTAGTTAGGAATATTCACTAGTTATGAACCGTGCAGTTCTTTTTTTTAATTTGTTCTGATTTTTTAATGCTTTCTTCAGTTGATGGGTCCCATACAGATGCTGCATATTCTAGTATATGCCTATGGTGCTATCATAGCTTGATTTCGTAATTAAAGAAATGTGTGCAGAAGTATTAGATGAGTGTGATTCATCGACAACATTAATTCGCTAAAAAATCTCAGTTATCGCCTGCATCACTCGAGATTGCATTACTTTTTAGAATAATGAGGATACAAATAGTTTTTTACTACCACACAGGTACGCTGGTCATCTAAAGTTTAAATATAATAGGCCCTAGGCCTATATTTATTGTATGGATCTTATTGTTTCGATGCAGGGTTGAGAGAAAATCTCATAAAATTTAAAATTGATATTCCTTATTAAACTGAATTTAAAACGTTTAAAAAAAATGATTTCGGGGAATTGACCTTAAGAAGACAAAGTGTGTTATTTTTATTTTTTTTAAATTTTTTTTTTTGCATTTATGTTAAAACTTTTATTGTACACGCATAACTTTGGACGTAGAAATCTTGAATTTATAAAGAAAAACTGACGAAGACATGCTTACTTCAATACATTGAAACACTTAATGATTACTTCATCATACGATTTAAATATAGGGCCTAATATTACAAAGATGAACATCCCTGATTGGTTTCTAGACCCTTGGTTCTAATGCTGAAGTATCAAAATCAGCCCTAGGCTAGACCTTTAGGCCTACAACAGCAAGAAGAATATTGATTGAATAAATAACCGATAAAGAATACAAATTGAATGTAGAAATGGGCTATAGGCATAATCAAGACTTTTGGTTGCAAAAGGATATCCATCAATTTCTCTATAGGTCTTTTGGCTTTGGCAAAAATTGTTTATTGCATTTCCACACCCTATTTATTGGAACGTAGTCGAACTACTAGCAACATACCAGGCATGCACAAGCTTCACTTTAATATTGAATTTTTCCAAAACCTCTTTTGCAGTAGGCCCCCTATATTTTTTTTATTATTATTTATTAAACAAAAATTAAACAAATTTATTCATTTCAGCTCTTTTTAGGATGATAAAATTGCATACAAATCAAGTCGGCAGTCGGCCTATACAAATTTTATGCGACAAATTTGACTCATATTATTCAGCTTCGGATTGGGGGAGGGGGAGCGGTGAGAGATACAAATTTGAAAAAGGTGGTGGTGAGCCGAAAAAGGTTGGGAACCTATGCACTAAACAAAGCAGTTACGTATGCAAGGGGAAGTCGCTGAAACTTTTGCCCTGGGGCGCTACATAAGATAACATGAAAAATATATTTATATAGCCTACATGTAAGTTGCTGGCCTTGTTCACTGATCTATAAATACTACTGGAACAAAAACAATATCAAAAAGTATATAGGTCCGTTTTTTATGCTTAGGTATCTTCAAACTTCAAACACTAAAGAGCGAAAATGGCGACAAACAGCGATGGAGATAAAACTTTGAAAGCAAGATTAGAAGTGAGTGTAAAGATTAAAATTAATTTTAGTCAGTAGGCCGCCTATCCTATGTCTAGGTCTAATTAATAGTAACAGGGATCGTTATGAATGTTACTGATTAATTGTTAGCGAATAGTTCACACAGTGCATGGATGTCAGAAGACTGAGAAGACGAAGAAGTTCACTCAGTCACACTCACTACTCACACCATTCCATTGAAATTGATGTCCATTGCCATTACTCAATTACATACAGTAAATGAATACAGTGCCCTTAAATAGGGGAGGGAAGAGGGGGTGTAAGTCCGGCGGCGACACTTTTAGGGGCGGCAAATATAGCCTAAGTTCATACCAGAAATTTTAAGACAGTTGAAGCCAGTTGAAGGGGAAATAAAATATAATATTTGAAACACAAATTGTGAACAAAAGTAAAAGTGAATAAAGATGGTAGTAGTTAACCTCTTATTTATTTACACTCAAACTTTTTTTTTACAAATGTTTCACTTTTAATAGGCTCACGAATGTTTCATAAAAGATTGGCTCAACTAGCATATGGCAGGTTTCACAATAAGGTTTTCAAAAGTTCCCTTTTTAAACAAAATATATATTTCAAGCTTTGTAACTGTATTATATATCATTTTAAAGCCTAGAAACTGAGGAATCCGAATATGAAGGTTAGAAAATCAGCCGACTTTCCAATGTTTTATAATTAATAATTTTAAGATCGGGAAATTCCGTCTGGCACAGTTTTGCCGGCGCAAAAAAATACACGAGACTAAACAGCTGCAAAATATTATAAAAACGTACAATATTGTGTTTTTTTTTTATTTTTATGAAAAATAAACTTATAATACTTGAAATATCATCATTTGTGTTGTGTTTTGTTATTAATTTCACAAATAAACTAATAATTTTGCATCCTTAGGTCATTAGGCCTAGGATATGTGGTACCGGAAAAAACAACAACATGGCGGCCATTTTGTACTTAAAACGTGGTTTTAGCGAAAAGCATAAAGAGATATTATTTTTATGTTTAAACAATTACTGTTCGCGTAAATTTAGTTGTAAAACATTTAATAATATTGCGATGTTAATGAAAATCGTATAGAAATAAAAAAATAAATGCGTAAATAGCGTTTTACTGTAAATTATCGATAACGGCCGAGCATGCGGTCCTCGGCGGTGTTACGAAACCCTAATGGGAACATAACAGACAGACACGAGTAAAATAATTATATCAAATCGAAAAACGCATTTTTAAAGTAAAAAAACGCGTCAAATAGAACAAAACGGCTATCCGATTGGATTTATATTTTAAAATTCACTCGAGCGCATTTTAAAATTAATGAAAAATCGATTCAACTTTTTCGGGGTAACGTAAGGTTCTCTTGACAGAACAAGTTTTTGTTATGTACACCCGATGGTTTTTAGCAAATAAAATAAAATTTGTGGCTGAATATTTAAAAATAATACCGTTTTTATGAATTAATATATATTGGGATTAAATTTGGAGAGTTTTAGAAATCTACAATGACTAATCTATTTTTAGTTCGAGTTTTAGGCCTAGCCTAGGGAATAAAGAAAAAATTCCAGACACGGTGTAAAAAAACTAAGAGATTTGAAAAATTGTTTTAAAAAAAAATAAACATATGTAACGACTTTCATTGCAAGTATAGCATATTATAACATATGCATGAATGAAAAACATCCAGAAATCGCGTTAATTTTGCTTTTTAATACTTTTACTTAAAGCTTTTCAAGTAGGTACAAAAAAAGGGGAAATAGGATCTGCATGCTTTGTTACGTTACACTGCATAAAAAATATAATAAACAACACTAAAATAAAATAAAAACTCACAATATTGAATTTGCTGATACTTTTATTACATATAAACACAAACAAGTAAAGAAAACAACATTTTGTACATACATTTTTTTTTCTTCAAATATTCAAAAAAAGTTGACCATTTGGTGGCCATTTTGTGAAACCTGCCTATATTCTTTTATTACATGTTTAAACAGGGCTGTGGAGGCAGGTTTCACAAAATGGCCACCAAATGATAGAGATTTATTGTTTATTTAAAAAAAAAATATTGTTCTTTTTTACAAACTCAAAAACTGCATCAAATGGAATTTTTAAGCTATCTAATCGGATATACATTCTAAAATTCGCACGTGTGCATTTAAATTGACAGTAATCTCAAATCTTGTTTTGACAGCACACGTTTTATTTTGCCGACAGAAGTTTGTTTTGTAGCAATCGATTTTCATTTATTTACTATTAAAAGGAATTCTTCAGTTAAACATTTAAAACAAACATTCTTTTTATGAAAAGAAATATATTTCTGGTTAAAATTAAAAGAGTTTTACAAAATTACATAGATCTAGATAAATCTAATTTTAGATCTAGTCTCGGTGGCAACAAAAAATTTCTATGTATCATAAAAATTAGGGCTTTTTAAAACACGTTTTTTCAAAAGATAAAAATTTTTTTTTGCTTCTAATGGTCGCCGAGGGAAAATTAACATGTTTATGGAAGTTAAACCTTAAAAAAAACTTTTTATTTTGGCTTTATTTATTCCTGATAAATGATTATCAAATGTATAAGAAAATTCTGGGAATATAAACACATACAAGTAAAAAAAAAACATTTTGTATCAACAATTTTTATTTTTTAAATAAACAATAAATCTCCATCAATTGGTGGCCATTTTGTGAAACCTGCCTTAGGTCTCCATCCCCATACTTTGCTGGATAAGGAGAGGGAAATGTGTTCTATATTTTCTGAAAAGGAGTCTGGCAACCCTAACAGTCAGTCTACGAGTAGGGATGGTAAACAATAATGTGAAATTGAAAATTATTGTGAAAGATTTCAAAAATGGAGTCTTAACCATATCGCCATATGTGAGAATTGGAGTGGAATAAAAACTATTGCCTTCAATAAGAACAATCTTTTCAAGAATCCTACTGATGAGAATGAGATCACAAATAGTAATAGAGAGAGTTTTACATGAAGAACAAGTCAGCTTTAGAACTGAAAGATCATGCAACAATCAAATCTTTGTATTGCTTTCCATAGTGGAACAATTCTTGGAATGGAACTCCTCTCTATGGTCAAAAAGGCCTACCTAAATTTTGAAAAGGCATGTTATAACATCTACCACTTAACACTATGGAACATTTTTAGAATCATGGGTCTTCCCAGTAAAAGTCATTATTAATAGTAAAGACATGTATACTGGTAACCTGTACTGTGTATGTCATGAAAACCAGCTGATTGAATGGTTCCAAGTGAGAAATGGAGTTTGACAAAGGCTGCATAATCTCACCTGTCATCTTCCTAACAACATTGGACCTGGTCATGAGAAAGGCCTATAGCAAAATCAAATTTTTTTTTAAGGATAGAAAGAGGCTTCCTAACATAGCCAAGATATAATTACCTTTGGGAAAAAAAGAAGAGAAAAGATCAGTAGGAACATAGAGAAGAACCATGGACAAAGAAGAGAAGGCCATTAACAATACCTGGCATGAAGTTAGTTGGACAGAAAGACAACAGTGGAGTTTTATTTGCTGCCTTATGCTCCCTGAAAAGCTTCAAAGAATAATAGAGTGTACATTAATAGGGAAATTGAAGATTGTAGTAGTAATAATAAATATATTTTCTCAGTTTCAATCAGTCAAAATGTATCCTTTCCATTTCTTTTTTAAAAGCTACATGTTATGTTGTTTAAAAGTATAAGATGTTTACCTTATTTTATTTATATACAAAATATTAAATATTGTGTCTAGCCATTAAAAATTCTTCTCTTACATCTGTTGTATTTTTTCTCAGGTTCTGGGATGTCCTTATACTGAAGAAATGGATGAAGCCACCATTTTAAACCTTTTGACAAATCCAGGGGAAATTCGTTTAAAAGTTTTTCATTGGCTGTTTTCTCAGTAATTTATTTTTCACAATTAGCTCAGTAAATGTTTATGAACTATATTTGGAATATTACTTTATTATTGACTTGATTATTCTAAATAACCTGCATCTAGAACAGTGGTTTCCAACCTGTAAGTAGTAACCCATTTGGGTGTCAAAAAATAATTTCACTGGGGTCTCCTAAGACCATCGGAAAAAGCATATTTTTGCTGGTCTTAGGAACCGAGACACCGCTCATCTATCCGTCTCCAATCATCTACTTTGTTGAAAGCAGCAGTATTGGAGGTGGCAGGATTGGACCATACTGTATTTATGATGACCAGCTACACATGTTTAGAGTGTAGCTACTTTGTTGAAAGCAGCAGTAGGCTATTGACGGTAAAAAATATACTAATAGATATGTAAAAAACAACAACATCAGGAATTAGAAATTAATATTTCACAATATATAATTAGATATTGTTTTTATGATTAATCACTATGCTTTAATTGTAACAGGAAGATACCTGTTGCATATATCACATGTTTACACTACAATTCATAACAGGAGCAAAGTACAGTTTTAAGGTAGCGATTAAAATAATTCAATGGTTGGGGGTCGCCACAACATGAGGTGCTGTAGCAAGGGGGCACGGCATTAGTAAGATTGGGAACCACTGATCTAGAAAATTAGTACTTGTATGCATTATATTGATAACTTGTAAATACTATATATTATATTAAAGTTGTGTATATATTTTAACTAATGTACTTGATAATGTTGAGTTGGGTTAGTTCTGGAACTATTTTGCCATGTTCTATAATTGTTTGTCTTGTATGATTAACAGAATCTAAGAGAATGAATTTGTTCTATTTCCAGCTATGATGTAGAACTTTCAGACTTTCTGGAACAACCTTTAGGAGGTCGAAGTGACCTGAGAATACAAAGTAAATACCAGTATTTCATTTGATGCGTTGGAAATATTTGTAATAAAATATTATACACATTTTTGGTGATATATTTGAATAGAAATAGAAGTAAAAAAATGAAATAATCTTTTAATTTTAACTTGTGTGGTTCAGGACTCCTAAATGCTGCTAATGCTTTGTGTCTGTGTAGCAGTAATAATTTAGAACTTATTCAAGTAAGTTTTTTTTTTTTTTTTTTTTTTTTTTTAATAGTTATAATTGCAGTAATTTTAATATAGGCTAATGATACACAAAGGAAGCATTAAGTTTAAGCCCGAATATTTCCTGGTTTAGATTGTGTTTTAAATAGCTCAACGTAATTTCTGCTGAAACTAAACTCAAAACATATATTTGTCTAATCAGGGCAACGCACCTGTAGATGAACAGCAAGTGTTTATTAACAGATTGCTGGAATTGGTCTGCTTCAGAGAAAAAGCATGCTCACTAGAAAATACTTTTGACTCAAGGTTGGAATTATTTTTGATTTGATTTAGATACCTTTTACTATTCACTCAACTTTTAATGACCTGTGACCCTTTTTTTGTTTACTTTTCAATTACATTTTGAGTTAAGCCCCTCTACTTTCTTTTAAAACAAAAGTTAAGTATTACTTTTGGCCGTGATGGCCCATGGGGCTGATTTTAGTGGCCAGGAACTACAAAGGGATCCTGGGTCCAGCACAATGCCCTGCCACCTATACTTTCCAAAACAACTGTCCATTTCATATTTGAGCTGGTATGACATGGACGTTGTTCAGACCTGGGTAAAATCCTTAGCATTTTTCTAAGCTGGATTCAAACCTGATACTTTCAGCTGCATTTCAATGCAGTGGTGCTGGACAACTGTGTGCCATTTTTTATTATAACTGTATGGGAGACAAGCTGTTGGTGTGATGGGGAAACATTTTTATTTCCCATTCATTTGATTAATAGACCTGACATTTATACCACAAACAGATTTGATTATTAGACCTGAAACATATACCACCAATACATTGGATTATTAGGCCTGACATGAGTACCACCTCCTACTCATTTGATTATTTAACCTGACATGAGTACCACCTCCTACTCATTTGATTATTAAACCTGACATGTAGACCTCCAATTCACTTGATTATTAAACCTGACATTTAGACCTCCAATTCATTTGATTATTAAACCTGACATGTAGACCTCCAATTCATTTGCTTATTAAACCTGACATTTAGACCTCCAATTCATTTGATTATTAAACCTGACATGAGTACCACCTCCTACTCATTTGATATTTAACCTTACATGAGTACCACCTCCTACTCATTTGATTATTAAACCTGACATGTAGACCTCCAATTCATTTCATTATTAAACCTGACATGTAGACCTCCAATTCATTTGCTTATTAAACCTGACATGTAGACCTCCAATTCATTTCATTATTAAACCTGACATGTAGACCTCCAATTCATTTGCTTATTAAAGCTGACATGTAGACCTCCAATCATTTGCTTATTAAAGCTGACATGTAGACCTCCAATTCATTTGCTTATTAAAGCTGACATGTATTCCTCCAATTCATTTGATTATTAGACCTAACATTTATTCCTCCAATTCATTTGATTATTAGATCTGACATTTTTTCCTACAATCTATTTGACTAGACCTGACATGTATGCTTCCAATCTGGACATGTTGGTTACACAAGATGGATTCATGAGCATGTTTGACAGCCCAGGGTCATTGTTACCAAGAGATATCTCCCTAGAAGTAGAAAGTCTGATGTTGAAACAAGACAAGAAGGAGAACAAGTGAGATAACTTAATGAGATAACTATAGAGTTTTGGTTTTTATATTTTCACTTCATTGTTTTCAATTTTTTTATATTCCCCTGAAATCTCGTGTATAGATTTTGGCATAGTTGAAATAATTTCATGTACTGGGAATATATAATGAAAGCTTTGTGCTCTAATCTTTGACCTTTCATATTTTGCTTCATTATTTTCATGTACTGGTGGTATAAAATGTTCCTTTTTCCATAACTCTTCAACTTTATGTAGATATGAAATATGTATATATGTGACCCCTTCTCACTAAATGATAGGTAAGTAAGTCACTGTTGCCCATATATACACTATGCGACCAGTCACTCTGGGTTATAATTAATTCATGTCAGTGCTAAAACCCTTTCTAACAAGATTCATTTTATTCTTCACACAATCTGGCTGCAGGGCTGTCCCACTACAGTTAATGCCAGATGGAGATATTTTTTTACATGTTGTAGAGTGTGCTGGTAACAGTAGTTTTTGGGGGCAATAATGCGTGTCTCAGATTAGTTAGATTTGGACATTCAAGAATGGAAGTGATCTACTATTTCTTGTGGGTAGGAGGCAATGTCTGCGTTTGGTTCGTTGTATTTAATTTATTCTGTCAAAGTACCAGTTAAAGGCTTTCTCTATACAGATATACAACTCCACTTGATGGAGAAAAGCAATTGTTTTTCATTTGGAAAAAAAAATATTCTTAAGCTTAATTTATTTATCTAGTGACTCTACAGTTTTGAAATCAATGTATTTATCCACAGACCACAGTGCCTGCAAGAGTTGTTGAGTCTCTCAGATAAACTAAATGATGAAATACAAAGTGGTCAGCTTACATTGAACCAGTTACAGAAAGAGGTAAAATAGAAAAATAACTCACAATCTCTCTGCATGCTGACATCCAGCAATATAGTGTGGTTTTTTTTTACAAAAACACGCAGATTATAAAACTAAAGAAACCATGCAGCAGCACAATACTTTAAAAAAAAAAAAATGTTTAAACCCAGAAATATAAATATTGATATTTGACACTCGAAGGCCTATATAAAAACAAGGCTTGAACAATCTCTACCTGCACTTTTTTTTAAATTATTTTATTTCATTCCTTGGTCCATCACTCTGACTATCTTCTTCATTTAAATATATCCAAGTCATATAAACATGTATATATATATTTCACCAACTATCCCTTTGTATATAATATACAAGGTTCCGTTTGACTTCAGAATTTTTAGGAGCTTATATAATTCTGAACATTGAATATTTTGCATAAAATGTTCAGAAATTTGGCTTGCAAAGTTCTAAAATATTTTGCTTTTAAGGTGTCATTAATTGACTTTTTTGGTGGGTTGAATTGGGCAAAAAAGAACAACACATTCTATACTACTTAGACTACAAGCTTATGCACATTTTCAATTCTTCTAAAATCATGTTTTCTGATCAAGTAGAAAAATATGCCTTGCTACTCCTACTAGTCTAGGTTTATTAGACCGATCTTACATGTCTCAAAAAATACCGGATGAGCCTTCCAGCTCTTTAATCAATTAATCCAGGGCATAATGTGAAGAGGAATGGATCGAGGGCACACCAAGATTCTGTCAGATATGGCATGCCTCGTAACAAATTGTATGGTCTCTGCAGTCAGATTGACCTGATTCTCTTGAATCTAATGTTGTATTGTAGATTGAACTAAATTCTCTTTAATCTATTGTTGTATTGTAGATTGAGCTAATTCTCTTAATCTATTGTTGTATTGTAGATTGAGCTAAATTCTCTTAATCTATTGTTGTATTGTAGATTGAGCTAATTCTCTTAATCTATTGTTGTATTGTAGATTGAGCTAATTCTCTTAATCTATTGTTGTATTGTAGATTGAGCTAAATTCTCTTAATCTATTGTTGTATTGTAGATTGAGCTAATTCTCTTAATCTATTGTTGTATTGTAGATTGAGCTAAATTCTCTTGAATCTAATGTTGTATTGTAGATCGAGCTAAATTCTCTTAATCTATTGTTGTATTGTAGATTGAGCTAATTCTCTTTAATCTAATGTTGTATTGTAGATTGAGCTAATTCTCTTTAATCTAATGTTGTATTGAAGATTGAGCTAATTCTCTTAATCTATTGTTGTATTGTAGATTGAGCTAATTCTCTTGAATCTAATGTTGTATTGTAGATCGAGCTCAATTCTCTTAAACTATTGTTGTATTGTAGATTGAGCTAATTCTCTTTAATCTAATGTTGTATTGTAGATTGAGCTAATTATCTTAATCTATTGTTGTATTGTAAATTGAGCTAATTCTCTTAATCTATTGTTGTATTGTAGATTGAGATAATTCTCTTTAATCTAATGTTGTATTGTAGATTGAGCTAATTCTCTTAATCTATTGTTGTATTGTAGACTGAGCTAATTTTCTTTGATCTAATGTTGTATTGTATATTGAGCTAATTCTTTTAATCTATTGTTGTATTGTAGATTTAGCTAAATTCTCTCGAATCTAATGTTGTATTGTAGATTGAGCTAATTCTCTTTAATCTAATGTTGTATTGTAGATTGAGCTAATTCTCTTTAATCTAATGTTGTATTGTAGATTGAGCTAATTCTCTTTATCTATTGTTGTATTGTAGATTGAGCTAAATTCTCTTAATCTATTGTTGTATTGTAGATTGAGCTAATTCTCTTAATCTATTGTTGTATTGTAGATTGAGCTAATTCTCTTTAATCTAATGTTGTTTTGTAGATTGAGCTAATTCTCTTAATCTATTGTTGTATTGTAGATTGAGCTAATTCTCTTAATCTATTGTTGTATTGTAGATTGAGATTATTCTCTTTAATATAATGTTGTATTGTAGATTGAGCTAATTATCTTTAATCTATAGTTGTATTGTAGATTGAGCTAAATTCTCTTGAATCTAATGTTGTATTGTAGATTGAGCTAATACTCTTAATCTATTCTTGTATTGTAGATTGAGCTAATTCTCTTAATCTATTGTTGTATTGTAGATTGAGATAATTCTCTTTAATCTAATGTTGTATTGTACATTGAGCTAATTCTCTTAATCTATTGTTGTATTGTAGATTGAGCTAATTTTCTTTGCTCTAATGTTGTATTGTATATTGAGCTAATTCTTTTAATCTATTGTTGTATTGTAGATTGAGCTAAATTCTCTTAATCTATTGTTGTATTGTAGATTGAGCTAAATTCTCTTAATCTATTGCTGTATTGTAGATTGAGCTAATTCTCTTTAATCTAATGTTGTATTGTAGATTGAGCTAATTCTCTTAATCTATTGTTGTATTGTAGATTGAGCTGAATTCTCTTAATCTATTGCTGTATTGTAGATTGAGCTAATTCTCTTTAATCTAATGTTGTATTGTAGATTGAGCTAATTCTCTGAATATAATATTTTAATTGTAAATTGTAGATCAGTGTACAAGATGAGACTAAGCACCAAGAAGTACTGATGATGTCACAGATGTTGTGCTCAATGCTCAAAGAACTCAGGCAGCTATCAGAAGCTTTCAGTCATTGCTACGTGTCAAACCTGAGCCAGTGGTGTAACAAATCACCGCCAGAGCTTTCACAACTTGGTGCTACAATGAAAAGGGTTCACGAGTCTTTACAGGGCTTAACTCAGGTAATTTGTGGGTCATTGGAATATCTACAGTTTAACTGATGCAATTAGGCCATTTAAATATCTAAAGTTTATTTGAGGCCAAGGGGTCATTGAATATTTACAGTTACAAAGTTTAACTGAGGCTAGTGAGTCAATGGAATATTTACACAATTTAACTGGAATTGAGATTTTTCATTTTAAGTGAGATAACTGGGTCATTTTAATCATTATAGTTTCACTGAGGTGAGTGGGTCATGCTTGTCATTAGAATATCTATAGAATGCCACTATATTAAGCTCTCGGTAGTCTTCTTGAGAATTTTAGATATCTACTTAATTTAACTGGGACATACTGGAATCTAACAGCATAAAGTTTTAGTTAATAATAATAGTGGTTATTTATATAGCGCTTCTATCCATGCTATTTTAGCATGCTCAGTGCGCTCTAGAATATTATTAATCTGTGAGAGATTTCACTGCTGCCTGTTAGGCGACTAGTGATAACAACTCACTAATTAAGTCCTATAGTCCCAAAACTCCTGCACGGCGACAGGGATCTGTCAGTGGCAGGGATAGAACCCGCGACGTGTCAGTTGGTTTTTGGTTGACAGTCCGGTGAACTAACCGCTAGACCAGCCGGCTTCACTTGCCATTCTAAAGGTTAATCCTTGTACCCCGGTATTGGCTGGGCATTTTCACAGGTCTGTAAGTCATGTCTGTCTATCCAGCTCTGGCAGTACATTTCTGACATTAGATGGTGGAACTAGAGGCAGCTGGGGATATTTCTATGGTGGAACTAGAGGCAGCTGGGGATATTTCTCTGGTGGAACTAGAGGCAGCTGGGGATATTTCTCTGGTGGAACTAGTGGCAGCTGGGGATATTTCTCTGGTGGAACTAGAGGCAGCTGGGGATATTTCTCTGGTGGAACTAGAGGCAGCTGGGGATATTTCTCTGGTGGAACTAGAGGCAGCTGGGGATATTTCTCTGGTGGAACTAGAGGCAGCTGGGGATATTTCTCTGGTGGAACTAGAGGCAGCTGGGGATATTTCTCTGGTGGAACTAGAGGCAGCTGGGGATATTTCTCACTTTTTTTTTAAACCGGTCAACTTAACTAAGCCCCAAAAAATGGTCTGTAAGGGCTGAATTTTTACACACTTTTTATTAGTCTTGAATATCTGAGAATTAAATTTGTGTAAGTTTATCATAGACTAGTTTCCACTAGAATTTCAATGTGTCTTTTTATTGTGATAAAAATGTTTCAGTAAAAAAAAATCTTTCATAATTACTTGACTAAATCAAGCAAACTTGTATCAATTCAATGTACATAATATGAATAGACTTGGTTTTTGTAGCTTTTTAATATATGAATAACTGAATTAGTCATGCCAATGTTTAGCTTTACCAATGTAAAACTTCATCAATGTTTAACTTCAATGTTTAACTTTAACACTAATGATACTTAAAAAAAACCCTTCACTTTTGCAGTCCTTGTCCCATATGAATGAAATTCGCCAGACTCAGACCAAGCTCAATAAACTAGTAAAGAAAGAATACACAGTCTGTCCAAAAATAATAGGTAAAGGTAAAAATAACTAAATTATCCATTGGGCCATATTAAACTCTCAACTTTAAAAGTTTATTTTTTCATTTGAAGATTATCTTCAGAATCTAGTACATATTAATATTAATCTCAAAACTTGATGCATTTTTTATCGTTGTATTTTTTATGTAACTTTTTATTTAAATAATAATTATTTAAATTGTATCTCAGTTTTATAATTAGAGTTTTTTTATATATTTTGGCCTAGACATTGAATTACCGTACTTTGACTTACCACTAATACCACTACTGTCTATCAAATCAACATCATGTTTTATTTTTCTTCTAAGAAATCTCAGAAAGTTTTCAACAGTGTTTGAACATATTGGAAGAGACGCTACACCGGTGTGAGTCAAGATTTATATCCAGCCAGCCTACAGTTATCTCTGTATAATTTATCAAACACCAAGTATCAAATAAGGTTGGTTTTATTGGATTTTCATAAAGTTAGCAGTTTTTTTTAATTATGTTTGAGGATTGTCTGCACGTCCTTATAATACAGTAATTGTTATCTATTATCACTCCGGTTAAAAGACCATTTGTCACTTCTTCGTTTTGGAGTCATGAAGTGGTTAATATTGGACAAAACATACCATATATATTATATAATCAAGAATAAGTCGCACCGGTGGATAAGTCGCACAACTAGTTTAGCTTTCTTATATGTTGTCATTGACTCGCGTATAAGTCGCACCCAGACTTTTAGGGGTTACACTGCCTTTTAACTTCTCAAAAATGCATACCTTTTAAACATAAAAGTTACTAAATGTTCACCCTAATTTGGAAACTTTCCTTAAAAATACTTTCAATCATGCATAACCAAACAAAATCAAATGAAGCTAGCGTGTCATTTATTTTTAACAACCGATCAATACAGCCATTAGTCACATGGGAAAGTTTTTGTAAGGTATCTGTTTCTTCATCTAAGTCCTTGTTCCTATTCAAGTTCCTATCCCTATAGTCAGAATTGTTCCAAAATGTCCTGAATTGTGTCCGTTGGACAATTGTAGTTTTTGGAAATATTGCTAAGACATGGCGTGGTTTTCTTGGAATGCTAAACACTGCCTTTGTATAGGCTATAGCCTCTAGGCCTAGGCCATAGGTCCTAAATAAAACCCATCTTAACTACTAGTGTACAAGCTACCTATATTATAGGTAGCGTTAGACTTTTATACATTACGATTCTTTCCTTTTTGTAATGTGCTTTCAATAGGCCTACAAAAAATTTTGTAAACTTATAAATACTTTTTACGAATATGCTATGTTTCGGCAATACAAAATCAAATTGGTCCAAAAGCTCAAAAGAAAAATCTAAAATATTTGTCCATTTTAATTTCAATTGCCTAGTAATTCTACAGCATAACAACCACCGATAAGGGTGATATTCGCAAATGAATGACAGTGTTGGGTGTATAAGTTGCACCCCTACTTTTGATCAAAATTTTTAGTAAAAAAAAGTGTGACTTATTTGCAGGTATATACGGTACAGTTCTTTAAACAACAAGTGTTTTGAGTCTGGAGCAGAAATTCAGAGTCTGGATTAGTAGCAAGAGGGAAACCCCAAATGTTTGCAAGCAAAAATAATCTAAAGTCAAGAACACCATTGCGGTGGTGCAAGTGTGAAATAAAACACATTGAAGCCATTTCATCATGGATCACAAAAGCTGACTATATCTGGCTGTCGATGCATCAAAATTCACTCATTTTTTAAATAATTTGTTTATTATATTTTGATTTTGTTAGTGTTTTTTAAAATCTATTTTTAATGTAAATAAAGGTCACTAGACAAAAATGAATTACATTTATTCTATCTTTTTTTATATCTTATTTGCTGTTGAACTTGTTTGATTTTAAAACTATAGGTGTATGCCCATTTTGAAGACATTGCTCATATAAACATAGGCAAAGTCGCAACAATTTGTACTTTTCTCTGAAGAGGATTAGCCAAGATATAATAATTAGATCTTTATCACAATTCATTACTTCAAGTCACAAACAAGCTCAAATTTCTGATTAATAACTCAAATCTTTTGACGGAAACCTAAGGCTAAAAACAAACCTTGAATATTCTTGAATATTGTTCTCTTATATTTTAAATAGATAACACTAGGGAGGGGGGGGGGGGGGGAAATAATTTTGAATGAACATTTTTACCCCCAATTGCAAAAGTTGTGTTGCCAACCTAGCTAAATTGCCCCCAAGTACATCATGAGAACTAATAATGTAGTTATTAGTCTAATAACACAATATAAGTAGCGTGCACATAATGTGCTTTATTCAAGCACTAATTCAATGTAGAATGAAAACAAAAAAACGTGTGTTTTTAAATATCTTTTTATTAAACCCACACAATTTCACCTCAGAATTAAAAGAGTTCCCCCACTTGCATTGATAGCAGTCCAAAATAAAAGTACAGTTGCAAAGTGTTAAAAAAAAAGGAAGAAATCAGACTTATAGAATTGACAATACAAATAGATTACAAATGGATTATACAAATGTTTATGAGTCAAACTTTGATGGGGTTTTTATTTGTTCATGCTACTGGGCAGCATACATATTGCTAGCTGAACATTTTCAACATCAAAAATGAATGAATTCAATGTATTCAATACAAAGTTTATTCATTGGGATAATAATAATAGGTATTATATCAATTATATCTCATATAAATTGAGTAATGATCTACTCCTTAAAATGATTGTCTATAAATATAAATGATAAAATTATCTCTCACAGCTCCATGTGCAATTAATTACATTAGATGAAATAGAAACAATTAAAACTTCACAACTTTGTTTTCATTGTAATTATATTATTTATATTATATCAAATTATTGGTTATTGACAAGTCTTAATTAGGCGTAACCTTTTCAAATGGAAGAGGTCACGTGCTTCCGTTGACATTTCCCGCCATTTTTGTAAACAAATACCATGCTTTTGGTGGAGTTTGACAATCGATTTCAACCTCGACGTCCAATTCTGGTCTTTTAGAAAAATATACAACGGCTACAAGATTAGCTATGAGGAATCCGTTTTTAACATCAAAAGTGAGTAGGCAATAATTAATACTCAAAGTGTTAGTCGCGTTAGGTTAAATTTACCTTTTTGTTTATAAAATAAGTTAGTCAAGAGTTGCGTCCTTGGTAATTAAAAAACTAAATGTGGAGATTTATAAAAAACAACAACACGAAAATTCTTTTGCATCAAGCAATTAGTTTGGGATTATAAATAGGTGATTCTTCAAATCTGACATTCACAATCCATCGTTTTCTTTTTTCGCCATCTTTTGGAAATGAAATAAAAATTTAATTATCTACATATTTTCGTACAACCAGTAACGTAGCACACAGACATGTTTTGAAGTAAATGATCAAATAATACCAGAAATGTCTTTTTTTGTCGAACTTTTATGCATGCATATTTGTTAAGACTTGTCAATAGGCATAGTGAAATAAAATTTACAATATTAAAAAAAAAGGACATGCATATTCATGTGACCTTTTAATCAAATTTGGTTGGGGCAACTGAACTATATTTTTCTTTCATTTTACATGTATAAAATATATCTTTAAATATTGTGCCTCAACTCACTCTGATCAATAACAACACAAAGTTATTTAAACCTTCATGTTAACAAAACAAAGGGAAATAATATAATTACAAAGGAATTCATGAAATGAATCCAAGGAATAATGTAAGTATTTACTCAAGAATTAACATGATCAACTTTTTAATGCTGAAACAATTACACAATTCATGCCCTTGTTTTAGTACAAAATATTGTGGAACCAGTTCCACTTTGAAAGTCAATAAATAAAAAATGACATGAAAATGATTATTCAAGGAATAATTTACCAAACATACAATCAAGGTATCAACTGGTACATGAACACAAGGTACACTAAATAAAAAATCTGAACCCATAACTAGTACCAGCCTATTTAGTTCTCTTTCTATATTCTTTCACTATAAATAAGAAAGCTATAAATATTTTGTTTAAACTCTCCAAAATACATTTGTTTTCTTTTTTTAATTATTGTAGGACTAACATTAACCAGGGATATAATAACTATACATTGAAATTAAACCAGATTTTCTCATAGAGGAGATGTTTATCAGTATGGTAACTCCATGAAGACAAGTTATTTAACACTGATTATTCCTATTATTTATAGGAAACAATAGAAACATTTCTTCATTCCCATCAAGTTAGCATTATTGGAAGCCTAACCCTAACATTTAGCTGCTGTCAGAAACAGCAAATGGTGAAACACAACTTGAACCATGCAATGAATCCATATATTTAATAGTTGGTGATCTATGAAGCCTCTACCCTATATCTTTTCAAATTATATAAAATTAAAATGTATTTTTTGGCAAATTGGATAATATATAAATACAAATTAAGCATTACATTTTCAATAAACTTTTTTTTATATAGCTTTTTCTTGTATAACTCATTAAAATATTTTTATATCTTCAATTATTCCAGCTTTTGCCGGGTTAAAATTTTCAATCATTATTTTGCTGAAACATAGATCACACAGTCAACAACATAAAGATACATAGATTAAACAAAGTTAATGCAAATGATATTATGGAAGCTAAAATTAAATAGAAGTTAGGTATTGAAAATGGTATGGTTTGGTACAAGGCAATAAAACCAGAAAATCTATTAAACCCACCAGAGAGCCAGATAACCCAAAAGTCACTTTTGTATATATTAATTTACTTCATGTCTATTTCATGTAAAATTCAAATTTATATATTCTTTAACAAATACACTGATTAATAAACAGCCATAAAAAGCTCATTGTCTTTTACTTTTTTTTAATACAAATTAGGCAGTTGATGGAAATGTTTGGTAAACATTTTAAAAACATTACTTCAAAACACTTTCTATTTTAACAAAGAATATTTACTTAAATGTTAGTAGTTAGAATATTTGTGTTATGGTTAGTATTGTAATGTTTTCTTTAGTAGCTCTAGATAGTTAATCATTCTAATCATATGTTGGCAGCTTTACAGTTTTCTATTAGAGGCTATAGGTAATACCGGTGATGCTTGAACTTCATACTTGCTGTACACATAGACAGCCGCAATGACAAGCCCTGCTCCGAAGGTGAACTCCATTGAGAGTTGAAAGTCAAAGAAATACATGGACACCACACACGAGCATATGATGGCGGCAGACATGGCAAACCCTTTCAGTATGTTGTCTGCGTACTTCACAACAACGGCCACCAGCAGACCACCAAACGACTGCAGACAGACCACAAACCAAACAATAGAGTCGTAACCATTGAAGAAACCCTTGCTGGTGACTTTATCTCCATCCTTCACAAACATTGTAATCAAACCAATGAACACTCCCAGCACGCCAAGTTGGACATTCCTCAACCAGACAGACTGGCGTGTGCCTTTGAGAATCTTCTCAAAATAAACTCCAGCAAAGCCGGACGTGAAGCAAGATATGATGACGGCCACGAGCCCGACTACAGGATTCTGCTTGGTGGCCACTTTAGATTTCTTGTCACCATCAGGCTGCATCTGTACGATGGCCACGCCCACAAATAGAATTATCAGTGATAACCATTGGAGTTTGCTTAATACTTTCTTGAGCAAAACTACTGAGAAGATGGCAGTGGTGAGAATTTTAAGTTGATAAGTTACCTGTGAACATATTTATTCCATGACTCAATAACATAGTAAACTTACTTTGAAATGCATAAAAACTGTTTTAAAAAAAAACTACAACTAAATAAATATTTATGAGAAATATAAATTAAAATTTTAATTGTACATTGATATTGATATTTACCTGAAACGTTGCAGCATCTAAATTGGAGACAGCTACATAAGTCAAATTATTCTGTAAAACATATATAATAGAAGGAACTGAAACTTCAACACAGCCCATTGGTTCCTTAATGATGTCATCATAAAGTAGTTTCAACCATGGCTTTATTCCTCCTGACTGTTGAAGATAGAGTAAAAACAACAACATATATAGTATTAATTAACATAATTTTTGTATATTTGTCTATCTCTATATTATATGTGGATCAATTAGGTCAGATGGGATACTTTACTTTACATTATGTTATAAATGTATACCCTGAAAATGAGAACATATTGCCAAAGAACTTACTATAAAATACAATTGGTCTAAAAACATAAACTGATTGTGCTATTGAAGCAAAGCTAATGTTTCATTGCTAACTCAAGTACTGGATTTAATAATAATTACAAAGCTTTGAGTGCTAAATCACACCTGAATGAGGATGATTCCAAGGCAGGCCACAAACTTCAGTGCCTCAGACACTATGACAGCAGTAGTAGCCACAAACATTTCCCCTGGTCTTGTCCGCACATAACGCATGACAAGTATAACCAAAGCATTTTGCAGAGTCAGAAGAACAAGGCTGATGTATTTTAAACCCACTGGTGTCTTAGCCTGGGCAGTTTTGAATTCTGAAATGAACAAACATTATGTTAATTGATATATAATTGGCACTTTATTTTATTTTTCTTTCAAACATACAAATCCTACAAGAACATAAACCTATGGGTATGATTTCATATACTGGGTAATATGTCTAAATTGAAGGAAATTCTGATTATAGCTTTTAATGTTATATTAATAAAATATTATTTAGCTTCCATGGTTGGCTCTATTTTGCTTTGATTTTATTTAGTAAAATGCTATTTAAATTTAGTAAAATGACAGAACATGTTCCATCACACAGAATAACATAACTCAAACTAACAATGCTAAGTATCTGGGAGTAATAATAAATGATAAGTTATCTTGGAACCCTCATATTGATGAAGTAATTAAAAAATCAAACAAAACATTAAGGATTCATAAAAAGGAACCTTTACAAATGTAATAAGAATATAAAACTAAAATGCTATCTCACATAACTTAGGCTAATACTAGAATATGCAGCATCTGTATGAGACCCATCAATTAAAAAATTAATAAAACAGCAGCAAGATTCATAACTAGAGTCTAGTGAATATTCCCAACTTATTAGAAAACAGAAATACAAAATTGTACAGTAGACAAATTGTTTTATTTTAAGATTTCAAATAGAGAAATTTGTATTTAAAACTTAGTTTTTGATAAAAGCAATTTAGCATATTTAAAAAGTGTTTTCAATAACATTAGGCCTAACATGAATAATTTAGTAAAGATTCACACTTATTAAAACCATGTTAAATTAATTAAAGATTAGTTCTACCTTTAAATATTTTTTTTTATATCTAATATAAATAAATATTTTATGTTTCCTCTAAGAATGCAATTTGTCAGTATAATATGAATATGTATATCAAATATTTTTTGTGTGAATGCATCCAATTACGCAACAAACAACGGATGTGTTATGGGTACTTTAGTTTGCTCGGAGTAAATAGTACAGTACATACAATACATAGGCTACTTTAGTTTATTTAAAACCACTTAGTTACTGTTTAAACTATTCTTAAACTACTATTCCATCATTTCAATTGAATGAGGCTGGTCATCAGACAAAAGAAGCATTAAGCTTTATACAAAGTACATATAGGCCTATATCACAATTTCTTAAAAGTAGCTATTTAATTTGTGTGTGTGTGTATTCACCTCTACAAGCGCAAAGGCAATCGGCTAGCATGCGAAAACCATAGGGGGATATCGCTTCTGTGCATCGCAGGCAAATCCTTGCAATGATACTCTTAAACATACTTACAGCTCACCTCGACCAGGGTCTATTGCCTGAGAGCCAGTGCGGTTTCAGGAAGGAGAGAGGAACCATTGACATGATCTTCGCTGCCCGCCAAATGCAAGAGAAATGCCAAGAACAACATGTACCTCTCTACGTTACTTTTGTATACCTGACAAAGGCATTTGACACAGTCAACCGCGAATCATGGCCAAATTTGGATGCCCAGACACCTTCATTGAAATGGCCACGACGGTATGCTTGCCAGAGTCCAAGACCAGGGCAGCTTTACATGATCCTTCCATGTGACATACGGCGTAAAGCAGGGATGTGTCTTGCTCCCCCCCCCCCCCCCCCCCCCGTCTACACTCTTTAGCCTCATGTTCTCGGCCATGCTGATGGATGCCTTCAAAGACAGCGATGTAGGGATCAAACTCCGGTACCGCTTTGACGGTAAGCTGTTCAATCTGAGGAGACCGTAGGCCAAATCTAAGACCCGCATTGAGACAAATACGGGACGTTTTGTTTGCAGATTATTGCGCCCTCTACGGCGGCAGACATGCGTCGCAGTCTGGACCTGTTCTCAGAGGCATGCACAAAATTCGGTTTAATTATCTCAACCAATAAAACCAAGGTTCTGTACCAGCCTGCTCTTGGATGCGAGAACACTGAACCTACCATCACTGTAAATGGATTAAAGCTAAATAATGTGGATAGGTTCACATACCTCGGCAGTACCCACTCCTAGTCTGTACATATAAACGATGAAGTTAATATCAGGTTCGCCAGAGCTAATTCCTCCTTTGGAAGAATGCGGTCTAATGTTTGAAATCGGAGAGGCATCAAGCTGCAAACCAAACTAAAAGTTTATGCAGCTGCCGTTCTACCAATCCTTCTCTATGCATGTGAAACCTAGACCGAGTATAGCCGTCACGCCAGGGCGCTAAATTACTTCCATCTGATTTGCTTACGACAGCTGACACAGGTCAGCGGGCCAGACAGGGTCCCGGACGCTGAGGTCCTCGCGCGGACCGGCATGCCAAGCATGTACACCCAACTGGAAAAAGTCTAGCTCAGATGGGCAAGCATGTTGTAATCATGCCAAAAGGATCTTCTATGGCAAACTAGTCGCAGGAAAGCGCTCGCGAGGAGGGCAAAAGAAAAGGTTCAAAGACACCCTGAAGGCCTCCTTAAGAATCTTTGAAATTGATCCTAACAACTAGGAGGGTATAGCCGAGGACCGATCCTCATGGCGCAACATGACCAGAACTAGAGCAGAAGCTCACGAAGATAAAAGGCGAATGGTAGCTACTGAAAAACGACAAAAGAAAATCCAGAAAAGACATCCTCGCTTCTACCGGCCATCAAGTGGCATCAAGCCACGATTCCAAATGTCTACGTTTTCTGCAAGTTTCCCAACCTAGGATTGGTCTTTCGCTGCCCGGGACAACA
Source organism: Anisus vortex (assembly GCA_949126835.1). NCBI lineage: Eukaryota > Metazoa > Mollusca > Gastropoda > Planorbidae > Anisus > Anisus vortex. Next base: position 22,226,870 of record OX421496.1, read on the forward strand.
CATAGCACTGTTTCTGTATTATTCTGGGCGTGTGTAAAATGAGCATAAAAAATGCCTACTACTGGGATGGACGAAAGATCACCATAAGCCCGGATAGTTTTATTCGAAGCCCGTAACACTGGTTTGGGTGAGATGCGGTAGAAATTTTCATGCGATAGTAATAGTATGTCGAACGTGGATCCCGAATCAGCCAAGAATCGAAATTGCATGCCATTCACTTTTACATTGAAATGGGGTGGGTCAATGCTGCGGCTTATAGTGAACACATTGTCAGTTGTTTCATCATCTGACCTCACACTGTTGACATAAGACTCATTCAACTCTTCATGTTCCCCGTCATCTATAGTGTAGATATGTGGTTTTCTGTTGAAACGGCCTCCTTGTGTTGTTGACAAGGGTGAAGACAAACATACAGAGGCAAAATGTTGCGGTTTGTTGCATGACCGACACGTCTTGTTTCATGCTGGACATTTGTTTTGACCTCCATCATGGGGCCAGTCACCTCCACAGTTTCTACAAGAATCACGTGCTGTATAAGCTTATTGGCCTTGTTGCCTTGTCTGTGTGAAAGGGGTTTCTTTCTGGTGATTATCCGATTTTCGTTCCTGTAAGCGATTGATTACAGAATTGGATTGTTGTGGATGCATACTTTTCTTCTGGGCAATTGTTACTTGTAATGTATGGGCATAGGCATGAATTTCAATCAAAGACATATTGGGATTTAATAGCCCTTTTTACGTACTCTGTTAGATCGACAGCAAAGTGATTAATTGTGACTTGATCTCGATGTCTGCGTCCTTGAACCCGCACGTGGCGGCTAACTGTTAGAGTTCGGCGTAAACCTCTTCAATGTTGCCTGACTGCTGTTCGGTTTTCCGAAATAAATACTTTTGAAATTCTATGTTTGTTTGTGGATTGAAATAACAAGTGATCGCCTCGCGTAAATGATCAAAACTTTCATCCTTACCTTGTTTGGGTGGAAAAGTGTCCACGATGTCATTTAGTTCGTTCCCCGCGAACGTCAACATAATTGCACACTTTCTTTAATATGCATTAAAATATGTGTGTAAGCGAGTTACCCATTTGTTCCACCGAACAGCACGACCCTCCTGGTTGCAATCGAACTGTGGATAGACCGGTAGGCCTGTGAATCTCGCCATCCTCGTCGCCAAAAATGGTTACATTAACTTACATATTGTTAATGTTGAACAGGAAAGAAAAACGACACGCCCCGTTGTGTACGATACGATCGTCTAACTCAGGGTCTCCAAACTTTTCAGCCCGAGGGCCACATTAACTATTAAACTATTTAAACAGCAGCTCGGGGGCCAACTACACACTCGAGATCCAAAGAAAAAAAAGAATCAAAACATGGATGTTGTTTTTAGTTATTTATTTACTAGTATTGTATTCGGTTATTATTTAATAACACATTGGTGCACTACACTTGAACAGCTGTATTAGTGGGAATGGTGAAATCGTTCCCTGGTTGCAGGCCTGGATTAACCATTAGGCACACAAGGCACGAGCCTAGGGCACCACGCGTTTGGAAGGCACCACAAGGCCTCAAGAAAAATGTGTATATTGTAAAAGCTAAGAGCAGAAAATTAACGAATTATTTAGTTTCAGTTAAGCAACAGGTGGCACAGGATTTTACTCACACAACAAATCCTCAATTATGCGCCCCCCCCCCCACCTAACTTTGCGCCCTAGGCGGCCGCCTAGGTTGCCTATATGCCGGCACTGTCTGCTGATGATTGAAGCAGACTTGTAGCGCAAAATTTACTTTGATTATGTAGGCTACTCAAATACTTTACCAGATCTTAATCTCGAAAAAATAACTTTAAAATGTAAATGAGTGCTATCTCTGATTATCTCATCTATTTGAAAAGTGACAGTATTTTCGTGTATTATTATTACAAAATTAATTAACTATTAATTTTAATACAGAAATACCTTATTGTAGGTTTTATATGTGTGATAGTAGCACAAACATATGTGTTAGGTTTTTCTTTGTTAATTTTTTTTGCATAATATTGAACATACCAGCGGTCAGTGGAGGAGCGGGGGTCCGGGGAAAGAAGGGGGCACCCATGTGGGTTTGTGCCTAGGGCACCAAGATGGCTTAATCCTGCCCTGCCTGGATGCCAAAATAGAATACATTTCTGGCTTAAGATTTGATGTCCCTAACATCAACATTGACCTGAGATTATCATCTGACAAGTTTGTTCTCAAATTGTTCTTTACGTTTTTCATTCTTGAAAATGTTTGTTCACACAGGTATGCTGTTCCAAAGATTGAAAGGTACCTTGATGCAAACGTTTTGATATTGGGAAAGTTTTCCTTGGGGTAAAAACTGGTAAAAAACCCATCAGTCCTTTTTGAACTTATCCATAAGGAGGTCTTTAGCTTGCAACTCAATGACCTCCAGCTGCAGTTAATCTTGGCAACTGGCCACGTCTGCTTCAAATGGGTTTTGAAACGGTCCCAATTCTTCTGTCTTTGAATCCAAATCAGAAAACCGCTCCTGAAACTGCAGCTGGAGGTCTTTGATGATCTCGCATGAAAATGACGTGGAAAACTCAACTGTTGCTTCAGCCATGAATACCTTGCACTGCTGAAAGTGCGTCAAGTTGTTGGTCTGTACTTGTTCCAAAAACAAGACAAGTTTTTATCTGAAGGCCTTTATGTGGGTGTATAGATCAGAAACTAGATTTTTATCTCCTTGTAGTTGTAGGTTCAGAAAATTTTAATGACTAATTATGTCTGTAGCAAAGGCCAATTTCCTTACCCACTCTTCATCAGACAGTAATAACTGTGGCTTGCCTTTACTTTCCAGGAACTCACCTATTTCCTTTCTTAACTTAAATACTCTGCTCAGAACTTTCTCACAACTTAGCCATCTTACTGATGTGTAATATGGTAAATCTTTCGATTCTGTGTCTGTATCTTTCAAAATGTCTCTGAACTGTCGATGACTGAGCCTATGTGACCTTATTAAATTGACCATATTTACCACATGATTCAGTACACTGCTAATGTCCATATATTTAGCAGGTTGTGGAATGTTTGTTTTATATAACACATCTGCTTCACTTGTCCAACCAAGCCTTTATTTATGACACTCATGTTCTTTCGTCCATCAACAGTCAGGCAACTGAGGTTAGTCCAGCCCAAGTTATAATCAGTAAATGTTTTTTTCAACTCATTGAATATATCCTCTCCGGTAACAGTGTCATACATGCTGTATAGGGAAGTCAGCTCTTGTGTTATGTTCATGTCTTCATCCACACCTCTAATGAACACACGCATTTGAGAGGTGGACCAGCTGTCCAGCGATTCATCCATACTTTTTTTCTCGTCCCACGGGATCAGCTGGTCACCGGGTCCGAGGATCCAAAACAACACACACAAACCATGACATAACAAACACAAACTGATACACCACACTTCGGATCGCCAGTCGAACGCACTGCCGCTCGGCCACCATGCCCCATAGCTCTGATGTGTACCTGGCATTATTTGATGAAAAGGCAACTAGGTATTATGTTGGCCACTTTAAACAGACGTTAAGCAATAATTTATTTCTTTTAATATTTTATCACATCCCTCTATTTAGGGCTGTTAGGCTACTACAATCCAGAAAAGAAGAAGGAAAATATGCTCTGGAAAAAAATGTTAACGCAACATCAAATTAGTTTGTTACAATTACTTTTACTGATAGGCATGTTATGTGGCATCAGAAGTTTTGTTTGAGCGGAAACTATTCAGAAGGTTGTAAAGCTTTGTTTTAGAACTTAACATTTTTATATTCTACCTACAATTAAACTACTGATGAAACATAATGATTTTTAAAAAAAAATTCTAAAAATTCAAAAGTTAATACATTGAACAAAACAGGGAGGGGTAAAAATAGCTCTTTACCAAAGAAGATACAAAGGAAAATAAAAACAAAATTGACAAAGTGCACCCACAGATTGAGTTTAACTAATCAAAGAACTACAATCAAGCTAATAAAAGGTTTGATGTGGAAAAGTGTTTACCTTTGTAGAAAGCTAAATCAAATGTTTCACAAAGAAAACTAATGTCATTTCAATACAATCATATTTGTTTCTTCATTATGTATATATATATATATATATATATATATATATATATATATATATATATATATATATATATATATATATATATATATATATATATATATATATATATATATATATATATATATATATATATATATGCTATAGTTAATATATATTGTTGTTTTTTTTACACTAATCCAATAATGCACTTGATTTTATTTCATGTCCTCATAAGAGTAGGCCTAATATAATAAATACATAAAGATATAGGGTTACCATAAGTGCTCAGATGAAAAAGAGGACACATAAAATGTTCATCAAGTCCAGTTACCAGCCGGTAGCCAGTTTCTACGCAATTTTAAGTATTGTACAAATAAAAGTAAAGGCTAAATATTGCTAGAGCGCGCATTAAGTTCACGGACCAGAATTATAATAATAATATTATGATATTATTTTGTAATATCTGTTCCGTGAATAATGAATTAAACATGCGTTCAAGCAAATATTAGCTCAATAGTAAGGTTACTAAGGCATTATAGTATATAACAGAGAAAAGTAAAAAAGAATGTATCGATCGATCGGGAACGGACGGGCAAAAACCCGGACAAAAGCCATATTTCTGGAAAGCCGCCCGGACAGGGCCCAAAAAAGGGGAAACCCGGACGCATGGTATATGACAAGAAAGTACTTCATGGCTTCAACAAAAACAAAAACTGTAGTCACCTGAACCATCTTGACCTCCTTTTCTATTTATGACACCTGTAGGTGTGATATCCTTGTACTGTAAATCAACTGGATACAGCAATGCCTTCTCTGCATCGGGTACTAATTTGTTTTGTTCTTCTGACATCGCATTGCTTTGAGAGAAAGCAAATAAATACTGTAATAAATGCATGTAATAAATAAATACAAATAAACATCAGTTTGTTTTTCTTATTCTTGGGCTTTTAAAAAAAACAAAATGGATTTGAAACCAATGATTGTTGATGTAAAACTTCACAAGTCAAATACATTTATAGACCTTTATAGACATCATTTTTTTATTTGAATATACCTTTGGCTTTTAAAGAAATTACTGTTTAGAAAACTTGTTAATTTTTTTTTGTGAGCAAATCTATTTCTCTCTCTTTTGTGTTCTGCGGTTGAGGACCAAGTTATTTTATTATCGTACATACTAGCGTAGGCTATAAGTCGCACTTTATTTTACTCAAAATTTCGACAAAAAGTAGGGGCGCGACTTAAACACCCAACACTGTTTTTAAAAAGTTTGAAGATCGTTATTAATCTGTCATTAAGCTGCAAATATCTCCTCTATCGGTGGTTGTTATGATGTAGAACTACTAGGATATTGCTTAGGCCTACATTTTACATTTAAAACACTTTCGTAGGTGTAAATATACTATCTATATATTACTAAAATTTAAATTGACAAATATTTTAGGTTTTTCAAACCTCCACACCCTTTGCTTTTTAACTTTTGAACCGATTTTGTATTGTCGAAACGTAGCGTATTTATAAGTTTAAGGCGGCATTTTTTTTTCTCGGCCAATTGAACGTAAATTACATTATGGAAATATCGTAAATGTGTGAAAGCCTCTCTAGGCCTAAAATATAGGTATAAGCTTGTACACTAGTAGCTTAAGATTAAGATGCTTTTTATATAGAACCTATGGCCTAGGCCTATAGTCTACTAAGGCAGTGATTAGCATTCCGAGGAAACCGCGAGTGCCATGTCCGCATGTCCTGGCAATTTTTCCTAAATAACGATCGGCCGATCGACACATTTCAAGACATTTCGGAAACATTCTGCAGTCAAACTTTTTAAAAATCTATATAAAAACTAGTGGTTACACCCGTCAAAATGACTGAGTAACGAATGACTTCAATGTGTTTTGTTAAGAGAGAAGAAAAAAAAATACAATAAAAACTGCAGTGAGAAATTTTCTTTCGGTATTTAGTGTTTGTTCTTTTTTATTGTTTCTGGTCGCCCTGACCCTGGCACATGCATAAGAATAGTTGATGTCAGCTTCTGGTATTAAAATGTAGCGAACAGTTGTGTTGACTTGACTTGTTATTAATAGGCCTAATATTAAATTAACAAAAATACTATCAAAACGAAAAAAAAAAACAAATGCCAAAAAATAAAAAAGTAAATAATAGAAAAGTAGATAATAATATTTCAATACAATAAAAACTGTAGTGAGAACGTTTTTTTCGGTATTTAATTTTTCTTCTTGTTTATTGTAGCCTATTAATAAAAACAGTATTGCGAACGTTTCTTTCGGTATTTAGTTTTTGTTCCTTTTTTACTTCATTTATCTTAGCTCGTACTGTCTGTCTGTCTGCTTGCTTGTAAAACTTTGCATCAATTTTTCGACCACTTTCCGACGTCCAATCGAGCTGAAACTTGGGCAGCAGACTTGTGGCGACTAACAACATATTCTCTCAAATTTTCAGTAAAAAAAAACTTAATTATACTATAATTATGATTTTTTGAAAATGTAACGGTTTGTTTTGGTTTTACGTTGAAAATGCCGCTCCAACTTTTTATGTTTTTTCGTCACAAAGCTAGAAAAAAAAAAGGATGCGCTGAGATTATTTTTTATGACGTCATCAAACTTTGCGCTCTAGGTTTGTGAATGAAGGGAAAAAATTAATTCATGTTTACATTTGTGTCGTGTTTTTTGTTCAACCGGACAAATGTTCACGGAAATGAGAAACCGGTATTTTTTTAAAATGCGGAATCGTTATAATTAGATAATATATGTATTTGCCGACATTACCGTTACAAAGAAAGGGAGTATAATAAGAACTTGTTTTTAATGGGTTAGTTTTTATTGTGTACAGTCACCCTGGCAAAAGCTTCTGGCATTAACCCATATCTTGCTGAGGTATTATTTTTTCTTGATTTTTACTTATGTTATAGAAAGTCATAGTGTAATACACAAATAAAAGTTTGTTTGTGAATTATTATTTTTTTTTTACAGAAATATTTAGATTTTAAAAAACGTCCTTAAAAAAGGACGCCAGCAGAAAATGGTATCGTAACATTGCATGCTTACACTTACAGGATAAACTGGCCTCTAATCTCAATGATAAATACATCTTTTTTTTAAAACAATTTAAGTTAGAATGTTTAATTTATAGCTTTTCAAAACAATAAGATAAGAAAATAGCGTAATAAATCATTGGTATTCGAGTGGCATACAGGCAGAGAATGGGTTTACTGAACATCCCAGGGAAACCAAAAACATCATTTAAAAAAAAAAAAAAAATGCAAGACTAGACTCTGACCACAGATACGCGTAGGACGCAATAATCCTCTTTACAGAAAGAGCGTTTGTAATATATAATATCAGATTATATAAATCATATTTAATTTTTAAAAGATCTGCTTTATATAATAATATATTTGTTTGTTTGCATAATATTAATATCCTGTAGATACTGTGATACTCACTGATACTCGGCGTAAGCACCTAGATACACATATATAGGTATATATTATATATATTTATATATATATATATATATATATATATATATATATATATATTATAATAATAATAAAAATATATATAGCACCTAAGCCAACAGTAGTTGATATCACTCATTGCTTTTAACGAAATGTGATATTCTTTCCGATAATACATTATATAGGATATAGGATCATATAGGTCCAAAGAAATATATTCTATGATGGCGTCTCCTCGTATTGTTTTCATCATACTGCATTGTAAATATCTTATTCCGTATAGGTATTCTGGGCATCGGATAGGTTTTCTGGGCATCGGATTGGTATTCTGGGCAACATATTGGTTTTCTGGGCAACAAATTGGTCTTTTGGGCACCAGATTAGTCTTCTGTGTAGCAGATAGGTCTTCTGGGCAGAAGATTCATTGTTTGGGGAGCTGATTCGTCTTCTGGGCAGCAGATGTATCTTGTGGGCAACGTATTGAACTTAAAGCTATCAGATATGTCTAATAGACACTGGATTGGTCTTATGTGTAGCGGATAGGATTTATGGACAGCGCATTTGTGTTTAGGGCATCAGATTTGTATTTTGGGCAGCTGATGTGTCTTCTGGGCACATGATTTGTGTTATGGGCATTGGACAGATTTTGTGGGCAACAAATTGTTCTTTTGGACATTATATTGGTCTTATGGGTAGCGCATAGTCTTATAGGCATCAGGTTTGTCTTTTGGGCAATGTATCGGAGCCAGCAAAAGACAAAAAAATAGCAAGAAAGGTTTGCGTCGATCTTATTGGAATAGAAAAAGAGTAGCCAGCTTTAGAAAAGGAGAACTCTGTCTTTGTCGGCTGTATGATATATTTTTAGAATTTATTCAACACAAATTTGCTCAAACAATCTGCAAAGCTGAATAGTCTCATCTCAGATTCAACACTCATTTGTATTTGTTCAGATAATTAGGAGACGTAGAATCTAGATATTCACTAGCATGTCTTTAGTTACATCCTCTTCATTACATACTTGACGGTTGAATCAATATATTGAGTGCATTATATAATCTTCCTATTCTTTTTAATAAAGTAATATTGAATTGAGTAAACTTTGTGACAGATGTTGAGAATAAAATTGAAATATATACTAGAACAGTCGTCTGCAACCTTTTGATAACATAGAGCCAAAATAGGATTTCTATTTCATTAAGCTTGCCGAGAGCTTTAAGAGTCATCCTGTTCTAGCATTCAATCTTTTTGCAGAAGAGACTTGGCATTGCTTTTTGTGATGTTCCGCGCGCCATTGAAAGTCACTCTGCGTGCCGATTCCGGGCGATTCTGTCGAAACATTCACACTGACAGTGGAACAAAATAGTTTCTAATTATCTCCTGTTCTTGCCCTTGTCGAAAGAAGCCGACCATTTCAACTACACCTGTTGTATAGTTGTCGTGATTTTTTATCAATCATTGATAGGCACCATCAGTTGAATACATCTCCAAGACCTGGTAATTGTGCTTGTGTTGTACGAGAGGAGTTTAGAACAACACTTGTGGATAGTATCGGGCCCCAAACTGCCATATTTAAGTAACAAAGAGATTACAGAAGAAAACGCGCATGTTTTCATTCCCATTCAGTTTCGTTCATTTGAATATCAAGTATCAATACCACACTATAAGGCCAAACAATAAAAATACTTGAAATAACACGGACTAGAATTGACTTAACAAAGGTAAACATATGTTAAACCTTAAAAAAACATCAGGAGAAAAAAAAAGACAGCGTTGAAAAGTATAATCCACTTAGTTTTAAATACAACGTGTGTATCTACACATATTGGATAGCCGACTACTTAAGTATTAACTAAGGCCTAAGCCAAATCTACTTATCAATTTAAGCTACAGTTAAAGCTTTAGGCTTAGACCTCTTCAGTGCAACCAGGTGCACGAGATGAACGTTTGTTGTTGTTGTTGTTGTTGTTTTCATATGGAGAGCTTTAGATGTGTAGTCTACATGTGTGCAATTTTCGGTACCCTAGACCAGGGGTCGGCAAACTTTTGATAATATTGTGCCAAAGTAAGATTTCTGATTATAGGCATATGAGCGTGCCAACAGTCAATCTGCGCCATCATTCAACTTCTTTAAAGATGAGACTTGTTGCCCTATAGGGAGGGGGGGGGGGGGGGGCTACGCGTGCCATTAAGAATCGCTCTGCGTGTCAAGACTGGCACGCGTGTCGTAAGGTTGCCGAATCATGTACTAGAAGTTGTCTAATAATGTATATTTATGTATATAAATGTACAATGTGGTTTTAAAGCTAGTTATTATGGACAAACAACATATCGTTCCTACTCAACGTGCTTCAAATGTTAAAGACTCCATAATATAGTCAAACAGATTTTTTTTTTAAAAAGAACGTTTTCTTATGTTTATGCAAAGAAAATACTGAAAAACAAAATTTTAGGTCATGGTATCATTTTCTGCTGGCGTCCTTTAAAAACGAACAGATCGTTTTAACACCTTATAAATAACAAGGTGTAATTATTATATTAATTTAAGATAAATATCTATGTTTATGTCTTCTATCATTATTATTTAACAAAGTTATAATGAGACTTAATTCAATTTTAATCATTTTTATAAAAAAAAAGTTTAACTTTTTCAGACTGGACTTTTTTTCCGCAATTTTGTCAAAATCACAAAATACATCAATTTGTTTCGAGCGCTAAAAATTAAAGGCAGACAAATGATGATAATAATTAGACAGATCAGTATATTCTTTACATTCAATTACAAAATTGCAAACTATCAACTTAATTTTATGTCTTAAATCGCATTTTATGAAGTGTTCTTAGAAAAGGACGTTAGCAGAATATGGGTTACAAACTAATCATTTATAGATAAGATAAGAATGGGCATTTCTTATAGCGCTTCTATCCATGCTATTAAATTAGCATGCTCAGTGCGCTATTGGTGTTATTTGCAGTGGCAGATGTATTAGACCATAGGTTCTCAACCTTTTTCGGCTTACCGCCCCCTTTTACAATTTTTTTGCGCTCACCGCCCCCCCCCCCCCCATCCCCTCTGAAAGTTGAAGGTTAAATATAGTTTCCGAAATTCACAGACAATAACCAAGGCTTTAAAGGAAAAAAAGGGGGGGGGGGTCTATAAGCTTGCGTGAAGTAAAATTTAAGAAGGGTGTTAAAAGACTTTTAGTAACTAAATGTTGTCACACAATAGACAGCCAATAGACTACTTTTTTAAAACTACAATATCAATCCACAATACGCCATACCATCGCCGCTGCAGGAATTTCTTTTACACTAAAAAGTCGTTTAATTTAAGGGAGATAATTAACCCGTTTCAGTTGAACTAATATTTCTAGTGTTTTTTTTCTTGTATAAAAATATTAATGGCTTAGAATTTTTAACTTTCAAATGATAAAACTGTAGCTTTTTGAAAATTATATAAATATTATCTGACTAAAGAATTTATATGGATATTTGTCAACATTACATTAACTACACAATCTGTATTATTACTATGTATTTATTTCAATATTTTAGATATACATGTAATAAAAACCATTATGTCCCAAATACATTAAATACATCTCAGATCACCCTGAGATCGAAATATCATTAATATGAGAATATGTTAGGGTGACAGGGATCGGTCGGTGGCAGATAGAACCCGCGACGTGTTGGTTGACTGTCCGGTGAACCAACCACAGGACGAGGCGGGCCCCACTGACCATATTTATCTAATACTGACCCCTACTTCTTCGAAAACTCATTTAGATTCCTATTAGTATAATAATATGTAGGCCTAGTGTTGGGGATATCAGATATTTAGCAATACTTGGGTTTAAATCACATTTCATTCAAAAACTAATCGATTCAAATAGTTGAGGTGTTTAAATTATATCAGGTTCTTGTACCGCCCACATACCCCTCACCGCCCCCCAATCGCCCCCGGGAACGTCAGCGCCCCCCTAAAGTCTCCCACCGCCCCCCCCCGGGGGGCGATATCGCCCCCGTTGAGAACCTATGTATTAGACAAAGAGAAAGGATCTTTTTATTCTGTCCCAGATTCTCTCAGTGTCTGAGATAAACTGTTCCATAGAGAAGGCGCCACTGATTCAAATGAGCGCCCTCCCAGGTACTTCTGTTTGTGTCCATCCAAACTAGGAGTTTTGAGGAGTGACTGTGATGAGGAGCGCAGTTCCCTAGATGGCTAATGCCTTGATATAAGCTCTCGAAGATAGGAAGGAGCAATACCCTTTATGCATTCCTACGTAATGGACATAATTTTGTGCTATATTCGCTTTGTCCTTTTTAATTCGTATCATTTAATTTATATATTGTATAAAGACTCTTATTAAAGGATATTCTCAATAGCGACGTGAATCGATTAAATAATTCAAACATTTGGTTACTATTAGATCTACTTAAACTTGAAAAGAGAAAGCAAACATCTATAATGAAAACAACAACATAATTTGACAGACATTACGTCATACGTTAATTTTTTTAAGTACAACATTAAAACTCTGCAAACCAAACTGCTGGTACGTACCGTTTTTTTTAAAAAAAGGAGATTACTCCTCGTTAATAAACAACCGAATGCAAGGGGAATTATTGGGAAACCCCGATAAGGCCTCGCTTTCAACATAGTAAATGAACGCCCAAGGGGAGGTCATTCTGAAATGGCGCTCAGTTTAGAACTTTAACATACGGTCATTATCAATAGGTCTAAGTTTATTTAAAAATTTAAATTAACGAATTAAGCAATATTGTTGATAAAATAAAATTCTCTTTTGGAGGACGTTACCAATTTAGCCTATACATTTAACTTTTGGCCCGATTAGTCAAACGGCTTAGGAGCCTATAGACCACAAACATATAGGCCCTATATAAATAAACAAACTCACGGCAATTTATATATATTGATAATGCGTACACGTGAAATGTCAATAGAGTGTGTCATTTTTCCTTAGTGGCCTGTAGGAGTTGAAAAAACACAGCATATTGTCGGTGGCGAAGACAGCACACTCTCCGCAAATCCAGCACACTCCCCATTTAAAAATGTGTTCGCGCAGTAGCGTTTGAAATCATTACAAACAATGTTAGTGGTAATTATGGCACATGTAGGCCTATAGCGCAACTATCAATACTGGCGCCACTCAGTCTAGGCGACGTCAACTCTAATGACGCACTTCAAAAGACATTTTTGTGTATGACAATAGGGATAGGAACTTGAATAGGGATGGGGACTGAGATGAAGAAACAGATACCTTAATTACTTTCTCATATCACTAATGGCTGTATGCATATCGATCTTTTTTTTTTTTTAAATAAATGAAGCTCTGCCTTTAGGCTATTTGATTATGTTTGCACAATTGAAACCATTTTTTAAGGAAATTTTCCAAATTAGGGTGAATATTAAATTTAGTAACTTTTATGTTTAAAAGATATGCATTTTTAAGAAGTTAAAAGACAGTGTAGCCCCTGGAATTCGAAGTGCGACTTATGCGCGGGTCAACGACAACATATAAGAAAAAAAATCTTTAACTAGGGATGCGACATTTCCACAGGTGCGACTTATACGCGAGTTTATTTTCTAAAATACCATAAACTAAAAAGGCTTATTAAATTGCAATCACAGTACTAAGATTATAACTAAGATTAAGAATTCTTCCAACATTTAGATACTTTTTTTTACAATACAGTAATCTTCAAAGAACATTCCTTAATGCATTCTAAGATTAAATAATGAAATATAAATTGAAACTAGTAGATACAAAAAAGTAGATTTTTATTTCATTTTTTAATTTAGCTCCATTCAAACAACAATGTAATAAAAAAAAATAATAACAGGACAAATAGGGAAGGAAAACAACAAAAAATACAAAAATTATAACATGGAGTATAATCTAACAAAGTTAAGTGTATCTGAATTGGCTTTTTCTATGTGTCGCATACCTGCTGTAAACATTTTGCAGCCAGCTTTTATTATTAACTTTTACAGACGTTCCTTCTAGAATTCTAGATAGAAGATTATTACGTCCACTAGACCCAAAACTCCTGCAGGGCGGCAGGGATCGGTCGGCGACACGGATAGAACCCGCGACGTGTCGGTTGACAGTCGTGTCGGTTGACAGTCCGGTGAACTAACCGCAGCATGCCGCATGCTAAGATGTTATGTCTATAAAGAGAAAAAATCAAACATACAACAAATTATTAGCATGCTGGATATTGGTTGGCAAAAAAACTGTATGGGTTTAAAAAAGGGGTTCCCAACCTTTTTAACGCGGTGACCAAGTTATACAGCTTTTTACGTTATGGCGACACCCCATTGAATCATAAACTCTTTTTCGTCGCTACCTTATAACTAAGCTTATAACTGTAATGTGCTACTGTTATAAAATGTAATCTCATATAACTGTAATGTGCTATTGTTATAAAATATAATGTAAATATCTCATAACTGTAATGTGCTACTGTTATAAAATATAATGTAAATAACTCATATACCGGTAACTGTAATGTGCCACTGTTATAAAATGTAATGTAAATATCTCATAACTGTAATGTGCTACTGTTATAAAATGTAATGTAAATATCTGATATGCAGGATGTATTTTCAGTGTATGCCTACAAATTGAACATAATTAAAGCACAGTGATTAATCACAAACATCCATTTTAAATTATATATTGTGAAATAGCTATTTCTAATTACAACACAACGTCAGTGCCAAGATTGGGATTGCGTTTTTCTAATTGGCTTACACAACGAGACTACTTCTGTATTGAGATTTAAATCATTTAATAATCAACAAACTGTAAAGCCCTTTCACAAAGATATGTTATTGGAAATGGAAGAAGAAGGCGCAACAGTCTCCGTCTCAGACTAACTAACTAGAACTCCTATTGGAAGCGAGAGCTGGGAGTATTATTCCCTTGTAGCTCTGAACAAGAACTCAGCCGTGCGTTTGAGCGCGGCTCTATCTCCGTAGAGATCAGTGGATAGTGGGTCACCCGTCCCATCTCCTCGATCGACGAGACGGGGGCACTCCCGCAGGATATGCTCCACTGTCTCCTCCTCCTCCCCACAGTGACGACACCGCGAGTCGTAGTTAGGCCGGAACCTGGCGAAGTATGGCAGTGGCCAGTGCGGAATTGAGATACGATACTTTGTTCCGACCTATTTAGGCACCACCATGGGTCGGCGCGGTTAGGGCGGGGCAAATGCCGCCAGACTTCTCGGCCCTTGTCAGAGCTGTCCCAGCTCTCGTTCCACTTTTCTGCCTCCCACCTCCGGATCAATGTACGGGCCTTCTCAAAGGAGCATGGCGTGTTGCCGGGCTCCTCGGACGTGGGTGTGCTCAGCCCACCTTTTATGGCAAGGTGGTCTGCTCTCTAATTGCCAGGTAGGCCTTTATGCCCTGGGACCCACTGCAGTAGCACGCGGTCTCCAAAGCGCTGGATTAGCTCGTCTGAAGCCAGTAGAATTTTCTCTATCTGAGGGGACCAGTTGTTCAGATTCTCAGTAACCTTGAGCACCGACAACGCATCAGTCAGGATAATGACGGTCGTAGAGCCGAGGGCGCCTTCGACGTAGCGAAGGCGAATCCACTCCAGAGCCCGACTGATGGCCTCGATCTCTGCGCCGTAGTTGCAGAGACCGTCGCAAAGTCCCCATAGTTCGTCTCTATTCGGGTTGCCGGGGTACTCTGTACTCTATGTAAACACCAAAGCCGGCGGTACCGGTGTCTGCGTTAGCCGACCCGTCGGTGTAGACATGGACAGCCCCGGGCGGTAGGGCATTTAGCGTATCCATGGCTATTTTTCTGAGTAGTTTTAGGTCGGACATTTTGCTAACTGAGGTGTCCTTCAGCTTCGTCCGTCTCAGTATATGACTGCAAACGTGTACACCTGATCCTGAATTTTGTAATTGGCTTTGTAGAGAAATTAGTTGTTAATAAATAAAATGAAATTTTCTCGTGTTGTCTCAGGAGCATCTTAAAATTTAACAGTCCATGACCTAGCTTCTTTCAAGTGCAAATGAAGTGTCAGATAAATTTGAGAGGTACGATGCAATTTTGTCTGCCAGCATGTGCAAGTGTTCTTTCACAAAAATCATTACCGGGTATCGTAATCCTTTTATCTGGTGCAATGACATGTTTCTCAAAGAAAGCAGATAAGCTAAGCTACATATAAATTTATAAATTTTATTTACCGGTACATCCAATTTTGTATGCAAAGCTAAAGTGTTATTTGGAATGATCCAATCTTTTCAGACTAATTACGGTAAGTTTTTTTTACAAAAATTAAATAGTCCTTGTAGTGATCAATTTTACTCATTAATTAAGATTTCAAAGATGTCAACAAAGTAAGTTATTTTCTGCAGTTCACTTTTATCGCCATAAAGTGCTTTGAACTGCGATATTGCTTTCTATAAGAAATTACCATTATTATTATTTAAAAGTTAAAATGTTCTGAATTTATCACGAAGCTCAAAATACGTTTTTACATTTTTCCTCTCGACAACCATCTGACTTCAGTGTGAATTCGGCGCATCCGACTGTTTTCGCAACTGTTGAAATTAGGTATGTGATGGGGGTTTTGCATTGATGTCATCACGCCTGGTACTCGTATGTGGATGTATCTGCATGCACAGAATGAGTATAGAATTATATTTCTATTTCTATTCTGTGTCTGCATGTGGGTGGGCCCGCCTGTAGACTGATAAAATAAGCCTTTTCCGGTGGTCTTAGATGCCCCCCATGAAATAGTTCTTTGATCCATTAAGATTTAACATATAATGTTGGTATATTATTAAAATTATATTCTTTAAAAAGAATAATGTGAAATATAATTTGTGTAGTAGACTTCATTTATTATGGGACTTGATAGCGGCTGCGCGCTCGACTGGCAAGCCAAAGGTCCCGGGTTCGAATCCTGGTACAGGCTAGGATTTTTCCCAGGGTCTGGAATTGACCTGAGTCTACCAAGCTCTGATGGATACCTGACCTTAGTTGGGGTAAAGTAAAGGCGGCTGTGCATAGTGCTGGCCACACAATCACCTAGTATGCCGTGGCCACGGGAGAGGTTGAGGCAAACGCATTCACGGTACCTTTACTCAGCAAGAACTGGATTATGTCTTGAGACGGTGCAAGGCTAAGAAGGCCACAGGACTGGATGGGATCAGCAACGAGCTGATCACTCATTAAAGGCAAAAGCTCGTAAACCGATCATGGTCTGAAGGTGTCCTACCGAAACAGTGGAGAGAAGCCTTGGTGGTACCCATCTTGAAGAGGAGTAAAGGTCCGCGTCAGGCTGAAAGCTACCGACCGATTTCCCTAACATCGTGTGTAGGGGAGGTAGCTGAGAGACTAATCAATAGGAGGCTTGTGATGTACTTACGGTTAGAGGAAAATTGACTGGTTGCCCCATCGCAGGCCGGCTTCCGTGGCGGAAGAAGCTCGATGGATCAGGTGACGCCCTTGGTTCAGAAAATGGCTGACGGGTTTCAGCGGAAAGAGTCCACACTAGCAGTGTTCCTAGATTTTTAACAGGCTTACGACAAGGTCTTGCGGCCGGGGTTGTTGTTGAAGCTACAGGGGTAGGGCGTCCCGAAAAAATGAAGTTTTGAAATGTTGATGTCTCACCCCACAGAATATGTCTGTATGGTAACAGTAGTTAACCTGCAAAATTTCAGCTCATTTGGACAATGTTTAGAGGTCCCCCAAGAGGTTTAAAGTTCCAGATTTTGGTGTAAAATCATTCGCGGTCAAATCTAATACAGCGTTAATGTTGCATTATATGCGAAACTGATATATTAAGTAACAAATTGATGCTTAGTATTGTTTATAATATTAAATGAAACAAAATATAAAAATCTTGAATGGTTTATATTTTTAAATTTGAAATTTAAGTAAAAAAATTATGAAAAACAAAGTTTTATTCATTTTGTCAAGTTAATTCTTGAAAAAATGTCAATCTGCTTGGAAAATAATAATAAGCAATGCAATTAAGCATTCCTAATATTTATCTTGTACTTTGTACTGTAGGGTAGACAAAAATTTAAAAAAGTTCTTCAAATTTAAATTTTAGCCAGCTGTTCACGATTACACTCTGCAAAATTTTTCCGATGTTTGTCAACCACTTGGAGCAAAAATTGTTTTTGTTCTTCGTCCTTGGTGATACTGTCATTGAAATTTTGTATCAATGCTACACCTCGCTCTGCAGAGTCATTGATACAAGCCAGATTCTTTACAAAATCTGCTGCAACTTTAAAAGATGGTGTATCTGACCATGCTTCAACTTCAACAGAAACATCTAGAAAACTGGCATCAATGTTGGATGTTTCAAAAAATGTGGTAGAAGCACGCAAATCAACAACACTTTTTGGTAGTGTTTTTATGAGATGCGGTCCACGTTCTGATTGCATTGTCCGAACAAGGCCAGTTTTTTCTTTGTACGACAAAAGGGTTGAAAATAACGCAAGCGTCGACAGTTCCGGACTCAAGTACCACGAGAGACGCACCATCATTTTCAATCCAGTCGATCGAAGAACAGCATCATCATCATATCATATCATATCATTAATCATTAATAATATATATAAATCTCAAAAGGAATATGTATGTGGCTATGTACGTACCGCATAATCTTTTTTAATACTGGACATAAAAACGTGAAATGTGCTACAAATATTCTTTGCGTTACGGCGGTGAACACTGTCAAGGTTTAAAAAAATTTTAAATGACCGCAGTGGTCAGTTTGGTCAAAAAACGCGAATAAAACACAACTTTTGATTCACATTGACTTTGCCAGTACAACTTTTTATAGTTTTTCGTCACTAAGTTAGAAAAAAATGGATGCGCTGAGATTATTTTTATGACGTCATCAAAGTTTGCGCATGGATTTTTTAGCAATGAAGGGACATTTTTCATTCATGTTTAAATTGACGTCATCAAACTATGTGCATGGATTTTTATCTCAATGATGGGAACTAATTTTCTTCATGTTTAAATTGCCTACGTACCGTAAACAACATACATTCTTTACACTACCAATACTGTAGTTGATTTTCTTAATCTATCACTACTTTAATACTTTACACTGTGAATACATGACTTAAAGCTAATTAATAATTTAAAACTTTACAAACATAGGACAAAGCAAATAGATTTAGCATTTTTTTTCTGTTTCGGGAAGTAATACCGACGCCTTACTAAGTTTATTTAAACGCAGTGGTCCTGGTTACACTCTATATTTAAGCGTTGCGTATTTATGCGTTTTACAAGGGAACAAAATTACCGGGCAATGTTTATATTACCGGGCAATGTTTATATTACCGGGCAATGTTTATATTACCGGGCAATGTTTATAATACCGGGCAATGTTTATATTACCGATCAATGTTTTATATTACCGGGCAAAGTGTATAGGCACCTTTAGGGCTTATACCCTTGGTAACGGCCATTGTTTAAATTACCGGGCAATGTTTATATTACCAGGCAATGTTTATATTAACGGGCAATGTTTATATTACCGGGCAATGTTTAAATTTACCGGGCAATGTTTATATTACCGGGCGATGTTTAAATTGCCGGGCAATGTTTATATTACCGGGCAATGTTTATATTACCGGGCAATGTTTAAATTGCCGGGCAATGTTTATATTACCGGGCGATGTTTAAATTGCCGGGCAATGTTTATATTACCGGGCAATGTTTATATTACCGGGCGATGTTTAAATTGCCGGGCAATGTTTATATTACCGGGCAATGTTTATATTACCGGGCAATGTTTAAATTGCCAGGCAATGTTTATATTACCGGGCAATGCTTATATTACCGGGCAATGTTTATATTACCGATCAATGTATATATAACCGGGCAAAGTGTATAGGCACCTTTAAGCTTATACCCTTGGTAACGGCCATTGTTTAAATTACCGGGCAATGTTTGTTTATATTTCCGGGCAATATATAATGTTTATATTACCGGGCGATGTTTAAATTGCCGGGCAATGTTTATATTACCGGGCAATGTTTATATTACCGGGCAATGTTTAAATTGCCGGGCAATGTTTATATTACCGGGCAATGTTTATATTACCGGGCGATGTTTAAATTGCCGGGCAATGTTTATATTACCGGGCAATGTTTATATTACCGGGCAATGTTTATATTAGCAGGCAATGTTTAAATTGCCGGGCTATGTTTAAATTGCCGGGCAATGTTTAAATTGCCGGAACTAACTTTAAAAAAAAAAAACTACTTTATGTATGTTGCAAAAACAAAACTAAAAAACTATAATGTGTCAAGCATATTCTAAAAAAAGCCCGTTCGAAGAATCGGGCACATATCAGCTAGTATATATATAAATCTCAAAAGGAATATGTATGTATGTGGCTGGCTATGTACGTACCGCATAATCTTTTTAAATACTGGACATAAAAACGTGAAATTTGCTACAAATATTTTTTGCGTTACGGCGGTGAACACTGTCAAGGTTTTTAAAAAAATTAAATGACCGCAGTGGTCAGTTTGGTCAAAAAACGCGAATAAAACACAACTTTTGATTCACATTGACTTTGCCAGTACAACTTTTTATAGTTTTCGTCACAAAGTTAGAAAAAAAAAGGATGCGCTGAGATTTTTTTTATGACGTCATCAATCTTTGCGCTCTAACATTGTGACTGAAGGGAAAAAATTCATTCACGTTTATATTACCGGAAATACGTGAGTAGCTTTTGGTGCGCATTTTTAAATGATCGCACCGCGACGTGCTTATTGAAAGCTTATTGAAAGCAGAGGGAGCACATGTTTTGGTTAACCGTTAAATATAGGCCTAAACGCCATTTCTCTTACTAATGTTAAGATGTTAATCAAGTATATTTAAACTATTGTCTGTTGTACATATAGTCTATATACACATATTTATTGTATGCTGCGTTTATGTGTTTATGATATGTATGATATTGATATATGATACATGATTGTAAATAGATGTAAGCCCATTTCTCTTTCAAACTAACAACTAACAAGAAAGGCAACATTTGTTATTGTTAAAAATAGTAACTATTTATGGTATGCTGCATTTATTTGTTTATGATATGTATGATATTGATATATGATACATGATTGTATATAGATATAAGCCCATCTCTCTTTTAAAATAACAAGAAGGGCAACATTTGTTATTTTTAAAAATAGTATTTATGTGATCATTTACAAAGCAAGGTAGTAACAATATTGTAAACAAGAGATCTACATTATTGTTGAATATAAAAATATTGATAAACTGTCCAAGTCAATACAAGAGATCTACATTATTGTTGAATATAAAAATATTATTAAACTTTCCATGTCAATACTGTAAATGCCTCCAAAGAAAAGAAAACTAATTGGACAAAAGACTCCAAAGGCAATAAAAGCCAAACGTTTGCGAAAAGATGAAACTGCTGAACAAAGTGAAACTAGACATGACAAAGAAAGGGAAAGGGCCAAGACAATAAGAGCCATAGAGACATCAGAGGAGCGTCGAACACGACTTGAAACAATGCGAGAAAAAGAAAACACATCAAGAGCTACCGAGACTTCGGAGGAGCGACAAAAACGTCTTGAAAAAAAGCGGGAAGGAGACACCACATCAAGAGCTACCGAGACTTTGGAGGAGCGAGAAAAACGTCTTGAAAAAAAGCGGGAAGGAGAAACCACATCAAGGGCTACCGAGACTTTGGAGGAGCGACAAAAACGTCTTGAAAAAATGCGAGAAGTAGCAACCACATCAAGAGATACCGAGTCTTTGGAGGAGCGACAGAAACGTCTTGAAAAAATGCGTGAAGTAGCAACCACATCATGAGATACCGAGTCTTTAGAGGAGCGGCAGAAACGTCTTGAAAAAATGCGAGAAGTAGCAACCACATCAAGAGATACCGAGTCTTTAGAGGAGCGAAAGAAACGTCTTGAAAAAAAGCGGGAAAGTGCAAACACGGCAAGGGTGTCACGAAGTTCACAATTGAATTTAGCTGGATTCCAATATGACCCCCAACATGATTACGCTCAACACCACTATGTTGATATTGGAGAAATAATCTACATATGTAAATATTGTCAAGCAAAGAAATTTAAAACAGAATCACCAGGAATGTGCTGCAGGAGTGGAAAAGTTAAACTTACTCCCCTGAATACACCGCCCAATGATCTGCAGTTATTAATGTCTGGGACGACTTCAGAGTCACAACATTTCCTGCGTAATCTGAGAAGATACAATTCATGTTTTCAGATGACGTCTTTTGGTGCTACCTCAATAGTGGATCTTAACGGTTTTGCAACAACTTTTAAAGTACAAGGACAGGTATACCACCGGATCGGATCTCTTCTCCCGCTTCCTGATCAAAACCCACAATTTCTACAAGTCTACTTTATGGGAAATGAGCAGATTGAAGTAGATCATCGATGCGATTGTATCCCCGGAGTGAGACGCAATATTGTTTTAAGCTTACAAAGGATGTTTCATGAAAACAACCATCTCATTAATACTTTCAAAACTTCACTAGAAAACATGCCAAATGATGAATACAAGATTGTTATCCGTGCAGACAAAAGAGAGCCCGGTGAACACGAACGTCGCTTTAATGCTCCTCAAGTAAATGAAGTCGCCATCATTATGTCAGACCACGATTTCAATCAACGTGACATCATAATTCAGAAGCGAAGTAATTCACTACAACGCATTTCAGAAACACATCGATCGTACGATGCTCTTCAATACCCGCTCATATTTTGTGAAGGCGAGGATGGATACCACTTCAACCTCAAGTAGGTTGATCCTGTAACAGGTGCACCAACTGTTAAAAAAAGTTTCAGCATTAGACTTTTATGCATACAGGTTGATGATCAGAAATGGATTCACAAATCATATTTTACAATGTCGACAATTATGCCATCAATATGTTGTGGACATATATGCAAAAATTGAGAGTGAAAGACTCCTGTACATACGTCTAAATAAAAAAAAGCTGCGCGTGGAAGACTATATACACCTCAAGGATGCTTTGGTGAACGATGGGGACATTCAAAATATTGGGAAAGTTGTGATTCTCCCATCAACTTTCACCGGAAGCCCTAGACAGATGCAGGAATATGCACAAGATGCACTGTCTTATGTTCGATCCTATGGACGCCCAGACCTATTTATCACATTTACGTGCAATCCTGACTGGGGTGAAATAAAAGAATCACTTTCATTTGGCCAGACGTCAAGTGATCGTCAAGACATAATAGCAAGAGTGTTTAGACAAAAACAGATCAAACTCATTGATATTTTAACTAAATATAATATTTTTGGAGAAACCCGATGCAGGATGTACTCCATTGAATGGCAGAAAAGAGGACTTCCACACTCCCACAATTTAATTTGGTTGAAGGAAAAACTACACCCAGTCAATATTGATCAAATCATATCTGCAGAGTTTCCAGATCCAGAGACGGACCCTAATCTTTATGCAGTAGTGAAGAAAAATATGATTCATGGACCATGCGGACATCTCAATACCAACGCACCCTGTATGAAAGACGGAAAATGCAGCAAAAAATATCCTAGGAAATTAATTAAAGATACTCAGACTGGTGAAGATGGCTATCCAGTTTACAGAAGACGCGCCCCACAAGACGGTGGTTTCACGGCAACAATTAAAACTAAAGGCAACACGGAAGTCGAAGTGGACAACAAGTGGGTTGTTCCTTATTCTGCAATTCTATCCAAAATGTTTCTCGCACACATAAATGTCGAGTACTGTAGCTCTGTGAACTCTATCAAATACATCTGCAAATATGTAAACAAGGGAAGTGACATGGCTGTGTTTGGAGTAACAGATGACAACGCTCTTGATGAAGTATCTCGGTACATGATAGGGAGATACATCAGTAGCAACGAAGCGGTTTGGCGCATTATGAGTTTCCCAATTCACGAACACCACCCGACAGTAGTTCATCTCAATGTTCACTTAGAGAACGGGCAGAGAGTTTACTTCACACGTAATAACGCGCAAGCCCTTGCAGAAAGACCACCAAATACAACTCTGACAGCTTTTTTTCAATTATGCCAAAGTGACGCTTTTGCCAGGACACTGCTATATCCAGAAGTACCTCGCTTTTACACTTGGAATAAGTCCAAAAAGGTGTTTTGCAAAAGAAAACAAGGTGTACCAGTTGCAGGTGAAGATACCCTAGCAAGTGAAGCATTGGGTCGTGTCTATACAGTCAACCCAAACAACGCAGAGTGCTATTTTCTCAGACATCTTCTTCATGCAGTTCGAGGACCGACTTCTTTTGAATATCTAAAAACTGTGAACGGTGAAGTTTGCCAGACTTTCAGAGAAGTTTGCCAAAGGCATGGATTACTTGAAGATGATAGATATTGGGACCACACTTTATCAGAGGCTGTCTTAAGATCTTCTCCGGAGCAGATAAGAAATCTGTTTTGCATTATTCTTACTATATGCAACCCATCCAATCCAAACAGTTTGTGGGAAAAGTATAGAGAGTCCATGAGCGAAGATTTACCACGTGATAACTCATTTAGACTAAGTTCAACACATCGTTCAAATTGTTCTTCAGATATTTTCAACTTGGCCCTAATTCTGTTGGAGGATAAATGTTTATCAATCAACAACAAAACATTACCAGACTTGGGATTACAGCCTCCTAAAAAAAATGAGCGGGATATTCTAGACAAAGACCTGATAAGAGAAAAAAACTATTACATTGAAGAACTACACAAATATGTAGAATCCAACAAAGTTCTGTTAAACAGCGATCAAACAGAAGCATATCAGGTTATTATGAATCATGTCAGTGAAGAGAAAGGAGGAATATTTTTTCTCGATGCTCCTGGAGGAACAGGAAAAACCTTCTTAATAAACATTATCCTTGCTGAAATCAGAATGAAACGTGATTTGGCAATCGCCATAGCATCATCTGGAATTGCGTCTACGTTATTAGATGGAGGAAGAACGGCGCACTCGGCTCTAAGGTTACCTTTAAATATTGCCAATGAGCAACATCCAACATGCAACATTAGCAAAGCCTCTGGCCAAGCAAAGGTTCTAAGAACCTGCAAAATCATTGTTTGGGATGAATGCACAATGGCGCACAAAAAGTCACTTGAAGCTCTGGACTTAACATTGCAGGATTTAAGAGACAATAGTCAACTCATGGGAGGTGCTCTGGTGGTGTTAGCTGGCGATTTTCGTCAAACTCTTCCTGTCATACCAAGGTCAACACCAGCGGATGAAATCAATGCTTGCCTTAAATCTTCTTTTCTTTGGCGAAATGTTAAAACAATAAAATTAAGAACAAATATGAGAGTACAGCAACAAAAAGAAGCAGGTGCACGCATTTTTGCTGAAAATCTTTTACACATTGGTGAAGGGACTTACCCCACGCAGATGAAATCAGGGGACATTACCTTTCTTGATGACTTCTGCAAAAGAGTGACATCCCTACAAGATCTTATTCACCAAGTATATCCGAACCTTTCGGAAAATTACCTTAAAAAGGAATGGCTGTGTGACCGACCAATTCTTGCTTCTAAGAACACATCTGTCAGTGAGATGAATGGCCTGATTCAGGACATGATACCCGGAACATGTACTGAATACGCATCATTTGATTCCGTCACGGATGTCAATGAAACCGTGAACTACCCTACGGAATTTTTAAATTCTCTGGACACACCCGGGATGCCACCGCATAAACTTCAACTCAAAATTGGCTCACCCATAATTCTACTCCGCAGCATAAACCCGCCAATACTTTGTAATGGAACACGCTTATGCATCAAAAGTTTATTCCCTAATGTGATAGAAGCGACAGTGTTGACTGGGAAAGGAAAAGGAGAAGATGTGTTTATTCCAAGAATCCCAATTATTCCAACAGACATGCCCTTCTCTTTCAAGCGTCTGCAGTTTCCCGTCAGGTTGGCATTTTCCATTACAATTAACAAGTCACAGGGTCAATCAATCAAGTGCACTGGAATTAATTTGGAATATCCATGTTTCTCCCATGGGCAATTATATGTTGCCTGCTCAAGAGTTGGCTCTCCTAATCAACTATTCTTATTTGCACCAATGTCAAAAACAAGGAATGTTGTATATAAAGATGTGTTACAATGAGCATATGGCCTATTGCAAAGTATTGATTTTTAAAAAAGTATTGTCAAATTCGTGAGACAGAAATAATTTTATTTTCTAATAAAATATCATTATGCGATCATTGGACATAATTTAACAAACATAAAAAAAAGTTTCTTCTTTGTTTCTTATGGGTTTCATTTGTTATTGTTTTTCATGTTGAATTTAAAATGTAATTCTAAGTTCCTTCCAAAGCAACAATAAATGAATAAATAGCAAATAACAACAACAATAAAAAACAACAAACAAACAAAACAACAATAACATAGGTCTACGACTTAATGTTGTCTTTAAAAAAAATAGCAAACAATAATTTAAAAATTAAAAGTACTGTCGAAATGACATGTCAATTCTGTTTTACAGAAACAAAGTTTAACTACCCAATAAACTTAACACCATTAGATCGCAAGGGGGCATACTTTGACCAAGAATTTAAAAAAAAATGAATATTTGTTTTTCCTTTTTAGTTCTATATTGAATGAGTGTATATTAATCTCTGCAAAACAACAATACAAAAATAAATACTGACCACAACAAAAAAAAAAACAATTTTATGAATGTTGCAAAAAAAATTAACAAAAAAAGAATAAACAAACTATAGTGTGTCAAGCATATTCTAAAAAAAGCCCGTTCGAAGAATCGGGCACATATCTGCTAGTACATATATAAATCTCAAAAGGTGTGTGGGTGTGTATGTACATACCGCATAATCTTTTTAAATACTGGACATAAAAACGTGAAACTTGCTACAAATATTATTTGCGTTACGGCGGTGAACACTGTCAAGGTTTTAAAAAAATTAAAATGACCGCAGTTGTCAGTTTGGTCAAAAAACGCGAATAAAACGATACATTTTGGTTTCATGTTAAAATTGCCGTTCCAACTTTTTATAGTTTTTCAATCGATCGCGCTAAAAGAAATAAGAAAAAAGGACGCGCTGAGATTATTTCACTATTGCGTCATCAAATTTCGCACAGAGATAACTAGCGGTCTTTTTATTAATGACGTCATCAAATTTTGCGTATTCATCTTAAATTAACTTTGTTTGAATGTTTGCTATTGTACTTTATGAATGAATAGAACAAAATATATTCACGTTTTAATTCGTGTCGTATACGAAATATAAACTTTGTAGTTGTTGCGTGCAATCTCATTATAACTGTTTGAGTAGTTAGAGTGTATGTAAACATAACTTTTAGCTTTTTCAATTCGTTTGTAGCGGGCGTATACGCATTAAATGCTTTCTAGAAAGCAATATTTCACGTTTCAATTCGTTTCTAGCGGGAAATATTTCAAGTTTCAGTTCAATTCGTTTGTAGCGGCGTACAAAATGTCATTCACATTTAAATTTGTGACGTATAGATCGATAAACTTTGTATCGGGCAAGGTTTTTTTAATTGCCTTATATATTAACTGTGTAGCGGGCAATCTCATTATAACTCCATGGATATGTAAAGTGTATGTAAAAGATCATTATGCGATTACATTGAACACAATTTAACAAAAAAAATAATTTCTTCTTTGTTTCTTATGGGTTTCATTTGTTATTGTTTTACATGTTGAATAGAAAATTTAATTCTAAGTTTGCTTCCAAAGCAACGATAAAGAAATAAATAGCAAATAACAAAAACAACACAACATAGGTCTGCGACTTAATGTTTTTCGTAAAAAAATATATCAAACAATCATTTTTTTAAAATAAAAGTACTGTCGAATGTTCTTTATCAATGAATAGAACAAAATATATTCACGTTTTAATTTGCGTCGTAATTTATAGCGGGCAATTTTTTAATTGTTATAATGGGTAATGATTTTAACGGGTAATTTATGTTGTAGCGGGCAAATAAAAAAATTACCTCACGTTTAAATTCGTGTCGTATGTCATGCGGGCAATCTCATTATAACTGCTGTGTAGTTAGAGTATATTTAAACATAACTTTTAGCCGGTTTGGAGGACCGGGCACACATCAGCTAGTATTCGTATAAACGCTGTATCGACAAATATCATTCACAGGTGCATCTGCGGTGAGCCTGCATGAAAACCATGATTGAAGATAAACACCTATGATAAACCGATTAAAGCGCTGTATACCTTGTAATTCTCGAGCTGTTAACTGAAAGATGGTTTTGTTGCCTGCAAACAATAGTTCGATTTTCAATGCATAGATTGCTTTCTCCATCCACCTTGCCCTTTGTAGGGCACCAGGTCTGCGAATGCTGACATCAACCTCCAACCCAACCATTTGTGCAGCAAGCAGAAGAAATTCCAAATAATCATCACGTGAATGACTGACCTCTAGTTGACATCTGATAAATTCTTTAATCGAATCGGACACGATTATCAAAGGGGCGGATCTGGCTTCGGGTGTGAGGTTTAATTCTGGCCATTATTCTCGAAACCTCTTAAAAAACAAAATCTCTGGTCCAGTGGATGGTCCAAGACAAACATTGAATGCATCGGAAAGGAGTACTTCCAACATGTGATGACGGCATGCCATCCATAATAGATTACGTCCCAGGGCTACTTCTAACAGAGTGCAAGCTCCATTGAGTCTTCCAGTATTGGAAGCCGTAGTGTCGAAGCACATGCCGATGACCATAGATTCGCACATCCACGATTTGATATGTTCATATACTGCATCAGCAGCTGCCCGTCCTGACCCGGACCCGGATGCTATTTTGGGAACACCAAGAAGCTTTGTAGTGCCATCGACAAGTTATGAGGATGCTGATTGGATGACAAATTCTTCATCAGGTTCTGCATCGTCACTGGAATCCCGACAAATGGATGATGTCATTGAATGTGTGTCTGTGTCACTGTCAGAACCACCTACATCCAGTTGCTGTTCTATGTCTACTGCTGACTCTACACTTGAACCTGATGGTAACCCATGGTGACGGCACTGTGATGTAGCATCTTTTGCTACATCACCAACATCCCTGATAAATTGTTTCTGACGCTCAGCAACTCATTTTTCTTTAGCAGCAAGCTTTTTTCTAATTAAGAATCACACAATTTCAACTCTAGTTAATGGTAGCAATGAGGTAAATATTTAATAAAAGTATATTTAAACTTCATTTTATTCATATATGGCATGCAAAAACTGCAAGTTATTTGAGCCACGATTCGTCTGGATTTTTATGTTGGCCTAATACTGGAATTTTAAAAGCTCTTGGGGGACCTCTAAATGTTGTTCAAATGAGCTACAACTTCACCAATTCACTCATTGTACCCAAGAGACACATTCCAGGGGGTGAGACACCAAAGATTAAAAAAAATAATAATTTCCGAGCATTTCTGGGACGCCCTACTACAGAGGCTAGGGGTCACCTCTAACATGTACAAATGGATTCAAGGGTTCCTAACCCGAATGACAGTGGCAACTCGTTATGGGAAAGCGATCTCTCGGAAGCGCGTTCTGGGGCAATCCTTGCCCTAGGGCTCTGCACTGTCCTGTACATTGTTTCTAGCTTTTATCAATGATCTGCCGAACTATTTGGGAAGCTCGTCGCTGCTTTTTGAGGACGATCTTGTGGTCTGGTCGACCGGGAGGGAAGCGCCTTCTCTGCAGCGGACCCTCCAGCAGGATTTGAACGCAGTAGCCTGTTACGCCATGCTTTGGGGTATGGAGGTAAATTGCCTAAAAACAGTTTATTCGCTCTTTACCCTTGAGATCGATATTCACAAGGTGCCGATCGAGTTGAACATTGATGGTCGCGCTCTGGCATGCGACCAGAAGCCGGTCTATCTCGGAGTGACACTGGACCGGAAAATAACGATGTATGACCATGTGAGTGTGAGGTTAGTCCAAGAGAAAGCCGATTCGAAGCTGAACATTGTCAAGAGACTGGCCAGTACTGGCTGGTGTGCAAAGGCGAGTGTGTTGAGAAATCTCTACCTAGGAGCGGTAAGATCTCAAATGGTACAAATCTATGCGTCTGATACTGCGTTGAAGATGTTGGACAATGTAAAAAACCAAGCCCTCAGACTAATAATATATGTGGAACGTTCCGAACCGCTCCGACATCGGCTGTGGAAATCATGGCAAACGTGCCGCCTCTGAATGGGAGAAGGAAAAGGGCCGTAATTACTGCATACGAGCGGTATAAACGGTTGGAGGAAAGTTTGCTTGTCAGGAAGCTCGTAGATTCCTGGGAGGGCAGGAAACGGATCTCAATGCGGTTCTTCATGCACCACGCATTAAAGCTCAGCGCAGAGATCGGACTCTCGGTCGACCGCACGCCCCTGCGGACGGGAGTGGAACCTCCTCCTCACCTATCCTTCAACCTAACAGATATACGGGCGAACCTGATTGAACCAGTCGGACACGGCGCTTGCCTGGCTGAGAGGCGCGCAGCTGCTCTAAGGACGGCACGGGCATACTCAGGATTCGTCGAGGCATACACTGATGGGAGCGCGATCAGTGGGACCGAAGCGAGTTCTGGGTATGGTGCTCTTGTGCAGTACCCGAAGGCAGAAGAAAAACGGGTTGAGCTAAGTGGGCCTTGCGTGAAAATCTGAATCTTTGATGCAGAGATTGAAGCCATCAGAATTGCCGTAGGGGCAATTGGGAAAACGTTTGAAGAAACACCAGCTGCTCGTGCTGATGTGGTAATCTTCAGTGATGCTCTTTCAGTACTCCAAGCCATCGACGGCTTGGGGTCATGGCCCGATCTGCTTGTCCGACTGTTGGCTGCTATTTCCGACCTGATTCTCAGGTAGCCTACTAGCTGAAGGTCATTTTGCAGTGGATTCCAAGTCATGCAGGAGTTCCTGGCAATGAGATAGTGGATGCCTTGGCCAAGAAGAGATCCCTGGCACCCACTCCGGAGGGTCCGTCCACCTTTGAGAGTGCCCGCAGATCAATACGTAAGTGGGAGTCAAGACAATGGTGGAAGAATTGGGATGAGTCTGACAAGGGACGAGGCGTGTGGCAGCAACTAAAACGGCCAAATAGAGCTGATCTGTGGTGGAGTGTGGAAACTCCGCAGGAGAGAACAGGCAACCATTGCCCAGTTCCGGACAGGACACTGTCCTATTGGTGCCTATTTCGGACGATTTAGGCCCAATTTCGATTCGCGGTTTCGACATTGCTTTGAAGCAGTAGAGACGGTCGAAATTTGCTTTTATACTGCCCTGCCTGCCTTGCAGGAGGAAAGAGTGGATGGAAACGGTCAAGGGTTTGCACCGAACCTATACGGTGACCTAGCTGTGCTACGTTTAGTAGGCTACAAGTGCGTTTGTCCTCCGAATCCTAAGAGATTAGTCTCGATTCGATCACTCCGGTGAAGTGAGGTTTAAAGTCTGGTGAACGCAGTTTCAAACACAAATTTAATGTAGAAATTTTCAACTCCATAAAACATGTTTATTTCATAAACCCATACGATCTAACCCTGACCTGCCAACGTCCCAAGACAAAAAATCTGTATTGGCGGGGTAAAGGAGGAAGGGGGGGGGGTGCGCGCGCACAAGATGTATTTTCAATTAGAATAAAATATAACTAGTATTGTTTGTTATTAATGTGTTTAGTTTAAAGTTTTAATTAATATCGATGTATTTAACTTTTAAAAAAATCAGTAGGCCAAGTTATAATGCTTAAGACTGTAATAAAGGCTCTAGGCCTATACTATACTATATGTAACTAGTACTAGTAAGGCCTACTAAAAATGCTAAACATATTTATACCATATAAAGCCTATACTCCTATACTTAACCTAGTAGGGCCTACTATATTCTTGATAATTGCGAGCAACATGATAGGCTATTCTTATATTATGCTAAAAAATGCCGAAAATCGGAATTTAAAGGGCTTTGTCGGAATGAGGGTTGAAAAATACGTATTATTCCGAGCAAATCGGAAGGGTTGGCAGGTCTGCTAACCCCATTGCTTGTATCAACAAAACACTTATAAAAGTATTTTAAAAAAAGAAAAGAAAACAAACTTTCCTTACAGTGGCGTAGCTAGGGTGGGGGGAGGGGGGTCCAAATTCGAAAGTCCCCCTGGGCCCCTCCTTTTTTTCTCATGTCATAAATGTCGAATGTCAAAATGCAGGGGCCCCTAAAGAGGCCGAACCTCCGGGCCTCAAAATCCCTAGCAAGGGCACTGTTTCCTTATAGTTTTATAAAATTGTTTTGGTTATGGGAATATTTTATTTTAAGTAGAACATCCAAGTTTCAGCTTCCATGTATTTTTAGAACTTCTTTGATATCTTTGACTTTTACAGCCAACAGTCTTTAAGAGACTTCATCCCACAAGAGAAAAAAACAACTGCTTTACAAAAGGCAAGCAGCTGATTAGCACTGGACTAACTATAATGTAGGCTAAAACTGTGAGAAAAAACTGCAGCTGCTGAACTGCTGTACAAAAGACAAGCGGCTGATTAGCACTGGACTATGTTTGCTAAAACTATGAGAAAAATTATTTGCAGCTGCTGAACTGCTGTACAAAAGGCAAGCGGCTGATTAGCACTGGACTATGTTTGCTAAAACTGTGAGAAAAAAACTGCAGCTGCTGAACTGCTGTACAAAAGGCAAGCGGCTGATTAGCACTGGACTAACTATGTTAACTAACTAAGACTGTGAGAAAAAAAACTGAAGCTGCTGAACTGCTGTACAAAAGGCAAGCAGCTGATTAGCACTGGACTATGTTTGCTAAAACTGTGAGAAAAAAAATTGCAGCTGCTGAACTGCTGTACAAAAGGCAAGCGGCTGATTAGCACTGGACTAACTATGTTTGCTAAAACTGAGAAAAAACTGCAGCTGCTGAACTGCTTTACAAAAGGCAAGCGGCTGATTAGCACTGGACTATGTTTGCTAAAACTGTGAGAAAAAAAATTGCAGCTGCTGAACTGCTGTAGCCTACAAAAGGCAAGCGGCTGATTAGCACTGGACTAACTATGTTTGCTAAAACTATGAGAAAAATTTGCAGCTGCTGAACTGCTGTACAAAAGGCAAGCGGCTGATTAGCACTGGACTAACTATGTTTGCTAAAACTGTGAGGAAAAAAACTACAGCTGCTGAACTGCTGTAAAAAAGACAAGCGGCTGATTAGCACTGGACTAACTGTTTAGTAAGACTGTGTGAGAAGCTTAGCACCAATCATCTGAATAAAATTTTAACAAATGCTATAGTATTTATCAATGTTTTTATAATTTTGCCCAACACACAAATGCAAGTAATTTGATTAGAAAGCAAAGACACTTTAAAAAACAATATTTAAATTTAAATTATGGCCGCTTATGTTTAAAAAAGTTAGTTTCAAAAAATGCTTAATTAATTTAACGTTTGTGTATAGTGGATATATGACTGGCAGATTCCACTTGCCTTTACAGTAGAATCCGCAACCAGTGCATTGAATAATGCTGCTTATCATCATATTGAACAAATTGTAAGCAATCCATTTCATTAAAAATAAAAATCTTCACTTTACTAAGCACCCACGATTTAATTTTCTCTTTCACAGAACTTAAAAATTTTCAAATATGGTCATAGAAAATTTATTTTTTAACTCTTTAATGCGCATTTTAAAAATTCACAAATTTTTTTAATAATTTGTTTATTATATTTTGATTTTGATAGTGTTTTTTCAATTTATTTTTAATGTAAATAAAGGTCACTAGACAAAAATGAATTACATTTATTCTATCTATTTTTATATCACATTTGCTGTTGAACTTGTTTTATTTTAAATAAATAGATGTATGCCCATATTGTACACATTGCTCATACAAACATAGGCAAAATCACAACAATTTTTTACTTTTGTCTGAGGAGGATTAGCAAAGATATAATAGTTAGATCTTTATCACAACTCATTACTTCAAGTCACAAACAAGCTCATATTTCGCATTAAAAACTAATATCTGTTGAAGGCAAAATCACATTGGAATAATTTTCAAATGAACTATTTTTACCACATATAGCAAAAGTTGTCTTACCAACCTATATAATTTGCACCCAAGAACATCATAAGAATTAATAATATAAAGAATTAATAATATAGAGTTATTAGTCTAATGATACCATATATTGCCATGCACTGATGTGCTTTCTTTAAGCACTAATTAGATGTAGAATGAAAAACAAAAACCTAGTGTTATTTTAAATATCTTTAATTTAACCCACACAATCTTACCTCATAGAATTAAAAGAGTTCCCCCAATTGCATTGACAGCAGTACAAAATAAAAGTACAGTTGCAAAGTGTTCAAAAAAAAAAGGAAGAAATCAGACTTATAGAATTGACATACAAATGGATTATACAAATGTTTTATGGGGTTTTTATTTGTTCATGATACTGGGCAGTATATATGTTTTTGAACAGATTGCCAGCTGAAAATTTTCAACAACAAAAACAAAATCTATTATTATGAATCAAATCATCAAGATTAACATAGTAATTTCCTTGAATTTTCTTTTCTAATTAATCAGAACAGAATTGGTTTAGTTGCAACTTTTGTATTTTACATAAAAAACTTCCAAGGTACTACAAACTTTACTAAGCATACAAATACTGAAAATACATGTTGTAGATACAATGTTATTTTAAATGAATTCAATGTATTCAATACAAAGTTTATTCATTGGGATAATAATAATAATAATAGGTATTATATCAATTATTTCTCACATAAATTGAGTAATGATCTACTCCTTAAAATGAATGTCTATAAATATAAATGATAAAATTATTTCTCACAGCTCCATGTGCAATTAATTACATTAGATAAAATAGAAACAATTAAAACATCACAATTTTGTCTTCATCATAATTATATTATTTATATTAT
This sequence comes from Anisus vortex, assembly GCA_949126835.1. Taxonomy (NCBI): domain Eukaryota; kingdom Metazoa; phylum Mollusca; class Gastropoda; family Planorbidae; genus Anisus; species Anisus vortex. The sequence goes on from OX421496.1 coordinate 22,261,422, forward strand.
TTCAAATTATTGGTTATATGCATATTGAAATACAAAATGATCAGTAAAGTTAATAAAGAAATAAGGTTAGGTCCACTATAAATATTTAGTACTTCTTTGAACTCAATAACCTAATCATCCAACATTCTTGAAGAAACTTTATCTCACAGTAAGACAAAATAAAAACAACAACTTGGCTCATTTAGTAGATTGGACATAAGCATAGATATATCTACAAAATGTATCTATTTTATCGCTTTCCTTATAAAGTCTGAACAAAGGCTTAGAATGAAAAGCAATTCCTTTTTGTAGTTATAATAAATCTAAAATGTTTACATTAAGGTTGTTTTATTTACAAAATTTAAGTGGAAATTTATTGATCCATTCTATTTTTTGTTGTAAACTTGTATTGTGGTAAGTTTGAAAATGGGAAAATTTTTTAAAATATTGTTTCAAGCAATAGCAGTTTAAAACCCCTACTATTTACACATTCATTCATTATTGTTATAAATGTATTTATTGTTATAAATACATATAAATTAAATGGAATCTCCCATTTTTTGATACAGATATATTTCATATGTACATTAATAATTAATTAATAATTAATTTATCTAAGAGATACCTATATACTGAAATATGGAATCATATTGTGGAATGCTGCAATTTTAATTTATGTGTCTTCCTTAGGTAATCTTAGAGAAACCCATAGTAATAAATTAAAAGGAAAATTTAGAAAAATAGAGGCCTTTTAAAGTTGGCAATTGTTTAGAAAGTGATATGTTCCACATAAAAGCACTTGATATGAGTTTTGAAAAATCACATTCTGTTGTATTGACTAGCTCAATTTCAAAGAAATCATCTTTAATTATCATGTAGATTAATTAAAAGAAAAGTATGACATTTTTATTATTTTTAATCAAATTAAATAAAGCTTTGAAACAGTAAAGAATTTCCCTAAATTAAATCAGGATAACAAATGTCTTAACACTAGTATTTTTTTAATAATTATTATATTTTTATGTAAAGTGTCAGATCTGGTGATTTACAATATAAAAAAAGGACATGCATATTCATTTGACCTTTAAATCAAATTTGGTTGGGGCAACTGAACTATATATTTCTTTCATTTTACATGTATAAAATATATCTTTAAATATTGTGCCTCAACTCACTCTGATCAATAACAACAAAGTTATTTAAACCTTCATGTTAACAAAACAAAGTGAAATAATATAATTACAAAGGAATTCATGAAATGAATCCAAGGAATAATGTAAGTATTTACTCAAGAATTAACATGATCAACTTTTTAATGCTGAAACAATTACACAATTCATGCCCTTGTTTTAGTACAAAATATTGTGGAACCAGTTCCACTTTAAAAGTCAATAAATAAAAAATGACATGAAAATGATTATTCAAGGAATAATTTACCAAACATACAATCAAGGTATCAACTGGTTTAGAGTTATTGTACATGAGCAAAATCTTCACAAAATAAAAAATCTGAACCCATAACTATTGACTACAAGCCTATTTAGTTATATTTCTATATTTTCTCACTATAAGTAAGAAAACTATAAATATTTGTTTTTACTGTACAACATAAGATTTACTAATAACTAAACCTCTTCTAAATAAATTTGTTTGTTTTTTTAATTATTATAGAACTAACATTAACCAGGGCTATATTTACTATAAATTGAAATTAAACTGGACTTTCTCATGTTAACCCCTTGAAGACAAGTTATTTAACCCTTTTTATTCCTATTATTTATGAGACAGTTAGTAGAAACTTTTCTTCATTCCCATCAAGTTAGCACTATGGGAAGCCTAACCCGAACATTTGCATTTAGCTGCTGTCAGAAGCAGCCAATGGTGAACTACAACCTTGACCCATGCAACGAAACCATAGAGTATCACAACCAATCATATTTGTTAGTTGGTGATCTATGAAGCCTCTACACTATATCTTTTGAACTATATAAAAATAAAATATTTATTTTTTGGCAAATTGGATAATATATAAATACAAATTAAGCATTACATTTTCAATAAACTTTTTGTTATATAGCTTTTGCTTGTATAACTCATCAAAATATTTTTATATCTTCAATTATTCCAGTTTTTGCTGGGTTAAAATTTTCAATCATTATTTTTCTGAAACATAGATCACACAGTCAACAACATAAAGATACATAAATTAAATATAGTTAGTGCAAATGATATTATGGAAGCTAAAATAAAATAGAAGTTAGGTATTGAAAATGGTATTGTTTGGTACAGGGCAATAAAACCAGAAAATCTATTAAGCCCACCAGAGGGCCAGATAACCCAATAGTCCTTTTGTTTATTTATTTACTTCATGTAAAGTTTGTACCTATTTAATGTACAAATCAAATTGATAAATTCTTTTGCAAATAAAAACAATTTTAAACTGCCATAATAAGCTCATTGTCTGTTACTTTTTTTTAGCCAAATTAGGCAGTTGATGGAAATGTTTGGTAAACATTTTAAAACATTTACTTTAAAACACTTTGAAGTTTTCGTTTTTATGGGGAGGAAGTCCAGTAAAAATTGACCTAAATTAAGATAATTCACATTTTTAATTTTTGCCTAAGTTGAATACTTAAACTATTCCTGGATCTAAAATATTCAGTTTGGGAATTTTAGTAACATTATTACAATATAAAAATTGCATTTGAAATGGGTATACATCGGAATTTTGTATTTTAATTTTAAAACATATTTACACTACTGTATAATGAAAAAAGAGTCTAATTCTATATTATTATACATCAAATTAAAGGTTAACGTTTTGACTTTGTGTGGAAAAAATCTTTCAACAAACCGAAAATTAATTTAAAAAAAAAAATTCTAGTTTTTTTCTCAAAACGTTTTCAGGTCTTATATTCTGAACTATTTACAAACCGATTTTTATGCTACTTTGAAAAGTTATTCATTACATTAGGGACCTAAATCTGCAAAGATGAATTTTGCAAAAAACAAATTGTTTTTTTTTAAAACTAATATTTTTGTCACTTTTTATATGTTTTTTTCATGCTTGCATCATATGACTAACAAAAAAATTCATTTTTAGATTTATCAAAAATTCCTTTATACAATTTGCATAAATTTAGTCATGTTCATTTATGGTAAATTTTAATATATTCTATTGATAAATAAAATAAGAAGGTTCACGTTTCGTTCAAGTAAAAAATACTAATTAAAAATACAATATGGCTGCCATCTCCATGGCAACTTTTTTTTTTCACATTTCTTTGGCGTTTTATAAGTTTTGTCTTGAGTACTTGAGTACTATATATGTTTCAAATATACATACATATTGGATAATAAATACAAAAAATCCCTCTCTACTGGACTTCCTCACTAACAAAGAACATTTGCTTTAATGGTAGTAGTTAGAATATTTGTGTTATGGTTAGTATTGTAATGTTTTCTTTAGTAGCTCTAGATAGTTAATCATTCTAATCATATGTTGGCAGCTTTACAGTTTTCTATTAGAGGCTGTAGGTAATACCGGTGATGCTTGAACTTCATACTTGCTGTACACATAGACAGCCGCAATGACAAGCCCTGCTCCGAAGGTGAACTCCATTGAGAGTTGAAAGTCAAAGAAATACAGGGACGCCACACACGAGCATATGATGGCGGCAGACGTTGCAAACCCTTTCAGTATGTTGTCTGCGTATTTCACAACAACGGCCACCAGCAGCCCACCAAATGACTGCAGACAGACCACAAACCAAACTATAGAGTCGTAGCCATTGAAGAAACCCTTGCTGGTGACTTTATCTCCATCCTTCACAAACATTGTAATCAAACCAATGAACACTCCCAGCACGCCAAGTTGGACATTCCTCAGCCAGACAGACTGGCGTGTGCCTTTGAGAATCTTCTCAAAATAAACTCCAGCGAAGCCGGACATGAAGCAAGATATGATGACAGCCACGAGCCCGACTACAGGATTCTGCTCGGTGGCCACTTTAGATTTCTTGTCACCATCAGGCTGCATCTGTACAATGGCCACGCCCACAAATAGAATGATCAGTGATAACCATTGGAGTTTGCTTAATACTTTCTTGAGCAAAACTACTGAGAAGATGGCAGTGGTGAGAATTTTAAGTTGATAAGTTACCTGTGAACATATTTATTCCATGACTCAATAACATAATAAACTTACTTTGAAATGCATAAAAATTGTTTAAAAAAAAACTACAACTAAATAAATATTTATGAGAAATATAAATTAACATTTTAATTGTACATTGATATTGATATATATTGTACCTGAAATGTTGCAGCATCTAAATTGGAGACAGCTACATATAACAAATTATTCTGTAAAACATATATAATTGAAGGAACTGAAACTTTAACACAGTCCATTGGTTCCTTAATGATGTCATCATAAAGTAATTTCAACCATGGCTTTACTCCTCCTGACTGTTGAAGATAGAGTAAAAACAACAACATATAAAATCATTATATATAATTACTGTGAGTTTGTTTAGATGTTAGTTTATATATATGTTTGTTCGCTATAGGCGCCTAGGCCGTTTCACAAATCAGGACAAAAGTTAAATGTATAAATTTGAAATGGTCTCCATAATAATTTTTTATTTTATCAACAATATTGCTTAATTCATTAATTTAATTTTTAAAATAAACTTAGACCTATTACTAATCACCATATTTTAAGGTTATGAACTGAGCGCCATTTTCGAATAATGTCCCTTTGAATTGCTTTCAAATTAAGTTTGTTTCGGGATGGGGTTTTCCCGTACTGCAAAATATTGCTGTCTACTTTTTTTTTACTTTTGATGGTATTATTGTTAGTTGAATATTATTAATAAAAAGTCAAAAGCTTGACAGCAACAATTCATATTCCAGGGACAGGCGACCATAACAATAAACAATGAGAAAATATAAATACCTAAAGAAACGTTTGCACTACAGTTTTTGTTAGAATTTTGTTTATTTTTTCTCTCTTTTAAAACAAAACATTCTTTTCTTCGTCATTTTGACGGGCATAACTGCTAGTATTAATATAATTTTTCTATCAGTACATTATATATGATTCTAATACCCTGGGAATGAGAACATATTGCCAGAGAACTTACTATAAAATACAATTGGTCTAAAAAAATAAACTGGTTGTGCTAGTGAAACAAAGCTAATGTTTCATTGCTAACTCAAGTACTGGATGTAATAATAATTACAAAGCTTTGAGTGCTGAATCACACCTGAATGAGGATGATTCCAAGGCAGGCCACAAACTTCAGTGCCTCAGACACTATGACAGCAGTAGTAGCCACAAACATTTCCCCTGGTCTTGTCCGCACATAACGCATGACAAGTATAAGCAATGCATTTTGCAGAGTCAGGAGAACAAGGCTGATGTATTTTAAACCCACTGGTGTCTTAGCCTGGGCAGTTTTGGGTTCTGAAATGAACAAACATTAATTGGTACTTTATTTCTCATATTTTTAATCATACAAATCCTACAAGAACATGTGTGTATGATTTCACATAATTTGTTTCATTTGATTGAAGGAAATTATGATTATAGCTTTAAATGTTATATTAATAAAATATTATTTATTTAGTAAAATGACAGACTTATCTTCCAGGTTCTATGAATCACATAATTATGTCCCCTTCCCACAATCACAATATTAGAAAGAAAAAAAAAACAATACAAAATTGTTTAGTAGACAAGGGTAAAACTGAAGTTTTTGTTTTATTTAAAGATTTTAAATATAGAAAATTGTATTTACAACTTTGTTTTTTATAAAAGCCATTTAGTGTTTTCAAAAAGATTAATAATTAATTAAAATTTCACCCTAAAACTATCAATTATTATTTTAAGATTTGTTCTATATTTAAATATGAAAATTTTCCTTCTCTAATATTAATCAATATTTTATGTTTCCTCTAAGAATGAAAATTGTTGTCAGTATTTTGTTACTTAAATAAACATTCTCAAATAAACATTATGTTTGTGTGTGAATGCATCCATGCAACAAACAACAGATGTGTTATGGGTAATTTTCAATAGCATGCTGGGTGTACATAGTACAAGTACAGTACATACAATACATACTTTTGTTTATTTAGAACCACTTAGTTACTGTTTAAACTATTCCTACTATTCCATCATTTCAATTGAATGTGGTTGATCATCGGACAAAGGAAGCATTAAGCTTTGTACATAGTACATACACATATATATTACAGTTTTATAAGTAGTTATTTGTGTGAGAGTATTATTAGCCAAGGCAAATACTTCTGAATGACAGGCTATTTGAGGGAGGGTAACAACCAAAGAGATTTCCAGTTAATCACTATACACAATGCCTCAAAAGTTTCCTTGCCCATGCCATCATTGAGATATTTCCTTGCTGTTTATATGTCTATTAAAGACATTAAACCATAATGACCGCAAAGAATCATTAGGTATGTGCTTTATGATGTGATAATGTTATGATCATGGTGGTGTGACAAAGAAATCAGAGATGAAAATGTTAATGTTACAAAGAGCAAACAGAAACATTAGATAAATACACAATGAAACAGGAAAGTAGTTAAACTAATGTAATTAGAAGACTTAACAAGAGAGTGAAAGATTATAGGAATATTGTATAGAGATGTTTGGTTTTACAAAAGTTTTACATTATAAAAATGTACACCGAAGACAATAAATATATTGTATATCTATTTAGAATATTTTTTTAATGTATCTTGAAGTTATTTACTTATGGGTTAGATATTTTTTGTGTTTACATCCACATCTGTCTAAGTACATGACATATTCTCCTTTCTGGGAAATAGCACTTTTAGTAGGTCTAGTAGCTTCTCTACAGAAAGTTATGGTATATAAGCATGTGCGAATTTAAATTTGTTGTTGTTTCAAAGATGGTAAATATTACAAATACTTCCAGTATATTGTGTATATTGTGTACAATCTTGCATACTGATATCATTTCAGTGTAAATAAGTCTTCATTGAAATGCTGGAAAAGTTACCTAACCTTAACTAAGGAAAAAGGCCACTAGGAGTTAAGCTGGCCACTTTAAAAAGATGTTAAGCAGTAAAATATATTTTTTTATATCTTTTAATATTTTATCACATTCCTCTCTTTAAGGCTGTAAGGTTAGAACTTAACATTTTTATATTCTACCTACAATTAAACTACTGATGAAACATAATGATAATGATTGCTAAAAAACATTCTAATAATTCAAAAGTTAATAAATTGAACAAAACAGGGAGGGGTAAAAATAGCTCTTTTACCAAAGAAGATACAAAGGAAAATAAAAACAAATTGACAAAGTGCACCCACAGATTGAGTTTAACTAATCAAAGAACTACAATCAAGCTAATAAAAGGTTTGATGTGGAAAAGTGTTTACCTTTGTAGAAAGCTAAATCAAATGTTTCACAAAGAAAACTAATGTCATTTCAATACAATCCTGTTTGTTTCTTCATTATAGAAACATATCAGATATATAGATACATATGAATATCATATGCTATAGTTATTATTTGTTTTGTTTTTTTACACAAACCCAATAATGTATTTGATTTTATATCAAGTCCTCACAAGAGTAATATAATCACATAATATAATTACTGTGAGTCTGTTTATTTATTTAAATGTTTTTGCTCTGTAGGCTCCTAAGCCGTTTGACTAATCAGGTCAAAAGTTAAATGTATAAATTGGAAACGTCCTCCAAAATAAATTTTATTATATAAACAATATTGCTTAATTCGTTAAATTTAAAAAAAAGATAAACTTAGACCTATTGATAATCACTGTGTGTTAAAGTTCTTAACTGAGGGCCATTTTAGAATTATCTCCCTTTGAATGTTCATTTACTATGTTGAACGCGACGTGGCATAATCTCCTTAATAAAAGGTACGCACCAGCAATTTGGCTATGATGTAATGTCTATCAATTCATTTTTTTTTCATTAATGGTAGATTTATTATATTAACTTTAAGTAATAGTAACCATATGTTTTAATTATTTCATGGATTCACATAACTATTGAGAACATCCTTTAATGAGTGACTTTATACAATCAATTAAATAAAAAAAAGAACAAAAACTAAATACCGAAAGAGACTTTCTCGATGCAGTTTTTATTGTAAGTTTTTTTTTCTTCTCTCTTAACAAAACACATTGTAGTCATTAGTTTCTCCGTCATTTTGACAAGAATAACCACTAGCAAATACATAAAGACAAGAAAGAACTTCATGGCTTCAACAAAAACAAAAACTGTAGTCACCTGAACCATCTTGACCTCCTTTTCTATTCATGACACCTGTAGGTGTGATATCTTTGTACTGTAAATCAACTGGATACAGCAATGCCTTCTCTGCATCGGGTACTAATTTGTTTTGTTCTTCTGACATCGCATTGCTTTGAGAGAAAACAAATAAATACTGTAATAAATGCATGTAATAAATATATACAAATAAACATCAGTTTGTTTTTCTTATTCTTTAGTTTATGGACAAGTGTCAGATTTAAAAAAAGCAAATGGCCTTGAAACCAATGATTGTTGATGTAAAATTTCACAAGTCAAATAAATTTATAGACCTTTATAGACATCATTTTTGCTTTGAACATACATTTGGCTTTTAAAGAAAATACTGTTTACAAAACTTGGTAATTAGTTTATTTGTGAGGAAATCTATTTCTCTGTCCTATGTGTTCTGCAGTTGAGGACCAAGTTATGTTTAAGACTTAAATGATGCCATTTTCTAAAATAGGCCTACCATACACTAAAAAGGCTTATTACAATCAAAGTAATAGGATTATGGATTCTTCCAACATTTACTATCATTAACATATTGTTCTACAATACACAAATCTTTAAAGAGCATTCCTTGTTGCATTCCACTAAGATTGAAAAATGCAACATACATTGAAATCGGTAGATAAAACAAAAAAGTTAGTTATTTATTTTAATTTTAGCTCCATTCAAACAACAATGTATTTATCAAAAATATTAACAGGAAATATAGGGAAGGAAAAAAACAACAACAAATATACAAATTATACCATGGAGTATAATCTAACAAAGTGAATTGTATCTGAATTGACTTTTTCTATGTGTTGCATACCTGCTGTAAACATTTGCAGTCAGCTTTTATTAGTTTATAAGCATACTATTTGCATGCAGCATGCTAAGATGTTGTGTCTATAAAGAAAAAAAAATGCAAGCATACAACAAATTATTTGCATGCTGGATATTGGTTGGCAACAAACTGCATGGGTTTCAATACAAACAATTACCACAACTGAGACAGCATACAGTGTATCCTAACTTACTTGCTAACTCTATGCTACATGTAGCCACTGGAAAAGAAATGTCAATGATAAAACAAAATACCAGTTAACAGACAAGTAGTAAGTAAAAAAAATAGGAAGTATGTTTTTACAATCTACACTCACTTTACAATGTAACCCTCAGTGAAATAAATAGGATGGAATTGGATTTTTACTAAAACTAAGATGACAAGTTTGGTAATTAAATTACTTTAGAAAGTAAATCTTGCTAATTGTATGGGACTTTGTTTAGGGCTATATTTGTCTGATTCTAACAGACAATATTTAATATTAAACTAGGGCTGTTAGGCTGTTATTGATTATAATCGGAAATTCAATTATCTGTTTTAAAAGCCACTATCGGTTTTGTTGGAAGTAATAGTTAATTTTGAGAAGCTCATAATTATACTGGCTTCAAGGGAAAGATTTTAAAAAATCAAGTTGTATTTACAAGAATTGTCTTAAAATATGCCATACAAACACTAATTAGACAAAAAACTGAACAAATTAAATTACTTTTGAAATAGTATAATTAACACCATTTGTGATGCTACCCCATGAACCGGTACAGAAGTCGGTAAAACTGATTTTTCAATAAATGCACAAAAATATGAAAAAAAGGGTCCTAGATACATTTTTTAGATTATTATTGATTTGTAATGTTCAATGCCTTAACTTATAGCTGTGAAATTTTCAAGCTAAAATTATTTTTAGACATTACTAAAAAATATGTTTTTATGCAGCTTTTGTATAAAATCAATCAAAATGTCCTTTTAAGATTAAATTGTTTGAAAGTCAAATAAATATTACGTATAGCATTTAAGACTAAAACAGCTTGTGTATTGATTCATAATGATTATGTTTGCAAAAATTTCATGATGATTGGTTGATATTTGTTCATCCTGGAAATAATTATCTGTTGCAATGTTAAATTGTAAAAAATCTGTACTATTTTCTTTTTCATTTTTCTCTAAAACAACTTCTCTTACCTTTACTTATGTAGTTTTGAATAACTTTTGAACTAATTAAAATGGATTCTAAAGATTTTTTCACCAATATCTAGATATATGAATTAGCTTTAATTAAACACATAAAACTAAATAATAAATATCCTATTTTGCCGACTTCAGTACCATTCCGTTGCATCACATTTATGCTTTTCTGTAACATTAAATGTAAAATCAGCCAATTTAGGTGAAAACCGAGAATATTTTTGGACAAATAGAATATTGACATAAAATTTAGGAAGAGTTTGTCTTGAATTAAATTTATTTAGGTTTTCAAACTAAGACCAGGAAAATATTCACTGAGAGCTGTTTGTACTTCACAGGGATGGCAAAGAATCACAGAAGAAAACTTCAGGTAAATGAAATACAATTCTTATGGGACTTGAAAATTTGTATTATCTAGAACCCCTGGATTTTAAATTTGAGGTTTCAAATAGTCCACGAAGGTCCTAGAAAATATCAATGGATCATAAAAGTCTAACACTGTCAAGCTATAAAAGGGTTTATACAAGCATTAGTATAGCAGTCTAATCTACACCACCAGTCTATTCAAGATATACTGCATATTGTAACACACAACATCCAAACTAATATCCAAGGCCACAATAGATGATTCCCAAAAAGTGGAGTTTTAGTGTTGGTGGCAGAATGGATGATTCCCAGTACTAGTGGAGTTTTAGTGTTGGTGGCAGAATGGATGATTCCCAGTGCTAGTGGAGTTTTAGTGTTGGTGGCAGAATGGATGATTCCCAGTACTAGTTGAGTTTTAGTATAAGTGGCATAATGGATGATTCCCAGTACTAGTGGAGTTCTAGTATAAGTGGCATAATGGATGATTCCCAGTACTAGTGGAGTTCTAGTATAAGTGGCATAATGGATGATTCCCAGTACTAGTGGAGTTCTAGTATGGGTGTGTTGTAATAAATTACAAAAACTGTTTACTGTTTAGCCTAATTGTCCTAATAAACTAGTTAGTGTCTAGGCAGGCACTTTTCAGTATTACTAGCCTTCTATTTATTATGCACAGAGTTTATACGTTTAAAATTTACAACACATTTTAACATTTTCATTTTCAGATATCTATCTATCTATTTAACGTGATAATGTGTGATGTGTAGTATTATTTATAAATATTAAATTTGTTCTAGTTTGTAAATGGAACCCTTCATTTTTAGTTTTGAAATGAAAATAGACCTCTAATAGTCTAATGCAAGGGTCAGCAACCTTTTGATAACAGTAAGCACCTATCCCTATGCCAAAGTATGATTTCTTATTAATTCAGCCTGCCAACAGCCTAACAGTCATCCTGGTCCTGATGTAGCACTAAATCTCTTTTAATTGTAGAAGAGACTTGAATTGACTTTTGAGTCCTCTTTCGCGTGCCATTGAAAATCCCTTAGCGTGCCAAGTCTGGCAGGCATGCCGTAGGTTGCCGACCCCTGGTCTAAAGTCTAAATGACACTAATAATTAGTAATACTAATATACTAATACTAGTTATGATTTTAACAAGTAATACTTAGGCCTATATAAATAAATACTATTGCTAATTTTAAGTTTAAGTAATTAGGCCTACTATTACTATCAATGCACTATCAATAAGCCTATATAATTTATTATAATATATCACATATAGGCCTATAGTCCTATAGTATATATAGGCTATGATATAGATGATATAATAGGTTAAATAGGCTATATTATTATACTATTTATAGGCCTAACCAATATAGGCCTAATAGAATAAAATTAATCTTAAAAATCGTATAAATGATGAATAATAAAATATTAACATTTTTCATTTTATATAACACAGTATCAGTAATCAGTAAGTTGAGTAAGTCTTTTTAAACTGAAGACACTGACTGATTGGAGTAGGCCTACTGACTAGGGTACTGATACTAATTTACTAATAGGCCTACTAATACTGGTGAAGTAGTGATAATCATACAATCATATATGATACTGTAATAACTGTACTGAAACTGAACGTACGAAGTTGAACTTTTAGAAATAGAGTTTATAGAGGGCGTTTTAAAAAGCTTGAAACGAGTACGTATGCCTAAATACTAATAGTAGTAACGTAGTAGTAGTAGTGCATTTATAAAATGTATAGGCCTACTGTCTACTGAGTCTAATCACTAACACGACTTAGGACTTAGTGACACTTAGTGTCTTAGTCAAAAGTTAGTCTTAGTAAGTTACTAACTAAGTAAGTGTACAGATTAGTAGTAGAGTAGAAGTGAAGTAGATAAGTAGAGTAGAGTAGACTGAGTAGAGAATCATTTTAAGAATGGCTATAACAGGCGAAATTATACCTAAATCAGGAAAACGCACATGGGCATTTTGACAAGTATAATTCAAAGTTAATTTACGGAGAAGTTTATTTGGTGTTTTATTTTACCTTTGGGGGAGAATTTCTTTAGTATTTTCTCAAACGTGGCACCGTATCCACAGAACACAACTTCCTTCTTCCGTTGCTCGCTCAATATAGTTGTTGCCAACTTGAGAAGATAAGTGATAAAATGAAGCAACAGTCCTAATCTCCGGTGTGCACCGAACGGTCTTATACTATAGCAGGTAGTGCTGGTACGCAGTCGTGGAAACTATAAGGAGTGAAGCAGTGGTAGACTAGCCCCGATCTTGAAAAGGGAGAAAGATACGCGACTATCAGAAAACTATTGGCCAATTTTCCTCAAATCGTGTGTAGCCTATTGGGACGATAGCCGAGCGAATGATAAATCGGAGGCTTGTGACGTGTGAGGTAGCTTGCCTACCGATTATAAATAAATAAAGACCTAGGCTATCTTATCTTATAAGTCTACAGACGTTCCTTCTAGATAGAAGATTATTACGTCCACTAGGCCCAAAACTCCTGCAGGGCGACAGGGATCCGTCGGTGGCAGGGATAGAACCCGCGACCTGTCAGTTGGTTTTTTAGGTTGACAGTCCGGTGATCTAACCGCTGGACCAGCTAATTATACATAGGTTCTCAACGGGGGCGATATCGCCCCCGGGGGGCGGTGAGAAGCTTGAGGGGGGCGCTGACATTCCCGGGGGCGATTGGGGGGCGGTTAAAAAATTAAGGGCAAGTGGGCAGTACAAACGTAACTGATATAATTTGAACACCTCATCAGCTATTTGAATCGATTAGTTTTTGGATGAAATGTGATGTAAACTCAAGTGCTGCTAAATATCTGATATCCCTCAACAGTAGGCCTACATATTATTATACTAATAACAAATGGGAATCGCAATGCCTTTTGGATGAAGTAGGGGTCAGTATTTGACAAATATGGTGTGCAGCCGGCTGGATTGTCACCCTGCTGACCGATCACTGTCGCCCTGACATCTGCTAATGTTAGTGATATTTTGATCTCATCAGTTTTACCGAGATGTCCTTGGTGTGTTTTAGAATAATTGAAGAAAGAATCAACTATCGTAAAGCGGTATAGATACATAGTAATCATAAAAACTAGGTATTTATTGTAGGCCTAATGCTTGAAAATACACATATAAATTCTTTAGTCATTGTGACAGGGTAGTTGTAGATTTACCCGTTATCACAAGGTGAGGTGGAATTGTGTCTTACACCCTTGGCTTGTTGTCTAGTTTGATGGCTATCACAGCTATTCTTGAACTCTTACAAATTTTTTATTTGATACGCCTTACTTAAGGCTACACAACAAAACAACACTGTAAGTGTAAGTGACTCACAAAGATTCAGGTTTTGGTATATCAATCCATATTAATATATATGCGATTATGATCAGTTTATTAATAAAGTAAATGTCGATATACTTGGACATAGGATTATCAAATCCACATATAATTATTCAATGTACATACAAGATGAGAAAATCTATTCTAGACTAGAGTTTAACGTGTGAACAGCACGGAGCCAAGAATTCAACTAACTACAGTTTTTCTCCCCGCGCTGGTCAAAGAATCTACTCCCAGAATTCCCTTTAACCAGATTGGGTGTTTAAAATCACGTGGGAGTAACTTATTGGATGCTGTAGATATCTCTAGAATGTTTAGTTTGAGGGGTAGTGGGGGGGGGACTCATTAATTCACATCTATTCAAGAAGGGTGGGGTGCCACGTAAGGATGAGGTGGGTGGCGAGTAACCAGTTGTCTTTATATTACCATAAAGGGAGAGGGTGTAGCATGCAATGGAAATACCGGGGAGGGATCAATTATCTCAGGGTTAACCCACCCTCTCAGAAAGGAGGATTTGGGTTACATGTCATTGGGCACAAGGACACTATTGTTGTAAATACAGAGACAATTAACTTGAAAATACAAGATGGGGTCGGATATCCCTAAGTGCTAATCTAAGCAACAACAAAAAGGCGAGTAGATGTGACCGTGTATGTGGGTGAAAGAGAAAGACACACACGGGGTGGTCTACAATGATTACAAGTGATACATAACATCGTAAAAAGATACATTGGCAAAATAACATACTTTCACACGTTCCAATCAAACTGTGACACGAGGTCAAATGTCAAATTACATTCAGCCAGAATCCTGACATATAATTATCTAGGACAACCAAACGATGTGCTAGGGTTAGGCTATTGAATGCTAGTCATATGATGCAGTATGTCTAAGCTATGAAATGCTACAGCGTTACAGTACAGTCATATAATATTTATATAATTTTCAAATACTTTTTACAGTTTGATCATTTCAAAGTTATAAATTGTAAGCCATTTATTTTCTTATAAAATACAAAAAAACATTAGAAATATTAGCTCAAATGAAACGGGCTAATTATCTCCCTTCAAATTTCAATTAAAAAATGTTTCCACATTTGATTCAATAGAGATGCCGAACAAGTTCTGTTTTGTAATATAACAAAGATTACTTATTATTATTATTTCTTTATATACATTCAACATTATGGTGTTCATAACAAGATTTAATTATTAGCGGATTAAAATAATTTACATTAAACAGTTGCAAATAAACATTAACTGCTTTAATTGTTTGTCCATTGAAGGAGTTTATATTTTATACATTAATAAGTACAGAAATTATTAATATAGTGCTATTAAATAAGTCTCTTATATTTCTAAATTAATTATACTAATAAATTTGTTATAGAATTAATTATAGAAGATGAAAATAAAAACTCTTTTAAATGTAATTAGTCAGTATCAATTAATGAGCGGTCAAGTGTAGGTGACCTCTTTGTATGCTTACAAACAGCTTTGATGTGCGATCACATCATATGTGATATGTTCACAAGTGTAAGTTGAATCGAAAGCTGAAAGTAAAGGAGCGAATGTCAAGCAGTTAAGAATAGCAGTTGACTTTCCTAAGCAGCATCCTTACAGTTTTTTTTCCGCAAATGGGCACATTTGGATGCCCATTTTTTTAAAGTTTAAAATTAAACTTACCATTTGAAAATCGCCAATATTCCTCCACTTAAAAAGATATCTACATCTAAGAAGTTTGTAGTAAGATCAAACCAGTTAGGTTTGATGATGTGGTATAAAAAAATCTGTCCATCAATTTGAAAGACTTGCCTTTGATTAGAAAACTCCAATTTGAGTGCTTCGATATACTTCTGAAAAAGCCTAACTATCTATCTTATTATTTTCTTTAATATATGAATGTACAAATAGTTAAAACGTTTTGAAATTGATTTCACGACAAGATAGGTCCAATTTCAATGCAAATCCATCGCAGTGGTCCTTGTAAATGCAAGTTTAACTGACTAAAATGTGTCAGAAACATCGGCTTCAACAGTCAGTTTTCCTCATTCAGAACCGGAAAATGTTTTTTTTTTTATTTTCAATAAATAAACACCTCTTGGGGGTCTCTCGCGTGTCATGGAAAATCGCTTTATATGCCAAGTGTGGAACGCATACCTTTGGTTGCCGACCCCTTATTTAGAGTACATTGTGAGATTACCTAAAGACATCACAATTTTCTTTATAACTGGATGCGTCCACGCTACCAGACAATCTTGCTTTACTTTCAGCTGAAGTTAATTTGAGTAAATAAAAAGAGATTCTCTGTATCGCTCACTTCAATATTAAAGCAGTTCACAAATATGTAATACATTCAATGATTTTTTTTTGACAGCTTTGCATTGAAACCTTAAATTAATTTATTATTATTTAATTTGTATTATTCTTATTAATATCTGTATTACTATTATTGTCTAGATATAATTTTTTATTGTTTGCCAATTTTCTTGTTTACTTGTTATGTATTTGACTATGCCTTTATTGTTCTTATGTACTATGTGACAAAATAAATATTGTTCATTGTTCATTGACGAGGACTACAAGCTAAAAGAAAGTTCGGGGGGGGGGGCGGTGAGCGGAAAAAAATTGTAAAAGGGGGCGGTGAGCCGAAAAAGGTTGAGAACCTATGAGCTAATATATCAACCCATCGCAGAATAGCTCAGACATGGATGAAGTGACCCCCCCCCCCCCCGATACAGAAGATGGAAGACGGATTTCAGCGCAAGGAGTCATCATTTGCAATATTCCTAGATTTTAAGCAGGCAAAGATCTATATATGACACGGTCCGGCGGTCGGGTCTGCGGTAGCCTATGCTGCTGAAGCTATAGACTAGCCACTAGAGGCTGTGTGCGTGTAACTTCTATTAATAGTATTAGTAGTATTAGTACTAGATTACTGGATTAGTATTAGTAGTAGATCTAGTAGTCTTATCCGAGCGCACAGTAGCAACTCCCGGAAACGCATCTAGGAGCAAGGTCGACTGTCCCTATAGGTCGACACTTTCGTGCACGTTAATTATATTCTTAGGATTCTCCAACGACCTGTCGGACTAACCAGGATGTTCATATCTGCTATATAGGCCCTACTTGTGATATTATGGAACACTAGGGGTGATGCTCATGCGCTCTCGATTAATCCATCCAGCGGGATTTTAGTTTAATTGATTAACTGATTTGCCAAGACTTGCATGGGGTCTTGAGATAAACTGAATAAAAAATAGTTAACTTAAATTGCTCTTTGTTCTTGAAATAGATATAAATAGCCTTCTAAAGGTACTGATTGGACTGAAGATTGGAGACCAGGCTCTAAAGAGCGAACGAAATTTAAGCCGTTCCACTTGACAGTGACACGTATACTTTACCCAAACGTGCACGTTCGACAGAAAAAGCCTCTTCGAAGCTAAACATAGATCTATACATTGTCAAGAGACTGGCCAGCAAGGGCTGGGAAGCAAATAGGCGAGTGTATTACGGAATCTATATATAGCCTACTTAGGAGCGGTTATAGCAGGTCACACGGTCCAACATGCAAGTCTTATAATACGCATCTAATACTGCATTTAAGGCTCTGGGCTGGTGTGTCCTCAGACTGATATATATGTGGCACTTTCAGAACATTCCCTACGGCAGTTGCGTGAAAGCAGTGCCGTTGCAATTAGGGATTTTTGGGCGGGGGGGGGGGGGGGCTTGGCCTTTTTAGGGGCCCCTGCATTTTGACATTATGACATGAGAAAAAAAAAATTGGACACTCCTATGACACACATATTTTCTTACCTATACCTACAAGCGGTATGAATGCGCTTATAATTGACCCACCGCCTCCCCTTTTCCTGTAAAAAAACAAAGCAGCCTGGCTGAGGGGCGATATCTACCACCCTCGCAACGGTACATTTTAACGGGCGTAACGTGTTTCATTGAGCTCACTAAAGTAGGCCTACCATGCACTAGTGGCGACGAGATGCGTGCTGGGTAAGCATAGGCTATAGATCTAAAACTTTACAGAGGGGATCGAGGGTGTATAAAGACAGGGCCATAATATGGTGCAATATTTGCATTTATGAAGCAGAGCTGGAAGCAGTGGCAGTGCCGATGCAAGGGATTTGGGGGCCCGGGGGGGGGGGGGCTTGGCCTAATTAGGGGCCCCTGCATTTTGACATTCGACATTTTAAGATGAGAAAAAACAATTCGGACACTCTTTTGGCCCTCAAGTAGGGGCCCGGGGGGACTTTCGAATTTGAACCACCTTTCCCCCCCTTCTAGCTACGCCACTGAGCAGTGGCGTATTTACTTTTAGGCATGTTCCACATGTTCAATTAGAACAGGGGCCCCCACACATCAAAAAAGAAATTATAAAATTTTCGTTGAAAATGTAGGCCTACAATAAATTTCTTTATTCCCTTACATTTTTAACGCTCCAGTCCATACCAAGCTAAGCGCAACATAACATTTATAATTTTACAGATTGTAACATTAATTAACGGCACTTTTAAAAATGTAGATTATAGACATTATGGGGCTACAATGATGAATTTCATTTCTCTACAATCGTACGCTGATAACTTTTTATTTTATCAAATTTTTACTACTTTCTTAAAAATTAAAAAGAGTTGACATTTAGCCTAATGGATAAAGAGCTAATTTGGCAACACTTATATAGAAAGCAAATTTAGGTTATCAAGAAACGAAAAAAGAAATACAAAACATAGACACATGCTTTTTAATGGAATTGACCTTTTCAGAACAAACCAGTTGTAACTAAGAAGCTATTTGGTCTCACTCTGTAATTTTATTTAATACAATGTCGTATTGTAAGGAATATGGTAAGTACTTGTTAAACTTTAAATACAAACTATGCTAGATAATATCCGTAAAAAAATTAACACAAGTCAAATTATAGGCTGGCTAAATGAACTAAGTCTTAGTAAGTTTAGTCTAAGTCTACTCTAAGTCGACTAAGAGTAGGCCTGCCTAAAACAATTTTAAAAAGTAAAATGTCAACATTTCATCAGCCTACCTGCCTAACTTTTAAATTTTATACTACTTTTACAAATCCTATTTCTATTCGACAATAGTACTTGCAAAACAATAGGGATAGGCACAATCAATGAATATTATTATTACCCGAATTTAATAATAATTATAATGAATTATGCAGTCAGAATGATTAATGATTGGAATGTAAGTAATGTAGGCCTTGCCTTATCACTTATCATGCCAATCATGCCCTTATCTTATCGCCTTGGCTTAATCCTTATCAATTTCAATCTCTTTGAATTTGAATACTTTAACTTAACTTTATTACCTTAAGTTATTAAATTATATCTCATTTGACTTGTTTCCTTTGCCGCTTTGCCATCCATCGCCATCCTGATCCTGCCTAAATCCTGGAATTTATTACCCTATCAGTATCAGTATCAGTGGCAGATATTGAGTCTCTTGATACTTAAAATAAATTGAACTAAGTTGTATTTTAAGTGATTAGCCTAACTACTGAATTGAAAGCCGAATTAAATGAGATTAATTTTGTGTCCCGTTTTTTTCTGTGCGGGTGTGTGTAGGCTGTAGGCTACATACGTCTACGTGTGTTGTTCTCTTATCCAATGAATCAATGATTGATAGATTTTAAAACAAATTAAATTATAGGGTCTACCATTTTGTTAGGAAATGAATTTTGCATAAGAAAAATATAATCAAATTTAGTTTGTTGGTTTAGACAATTAATCAATAAGGATGTTAAAATGTGCTTTTTAAATGAAAAATTAGAAAAATATTTGACACTTTACTTCATTACTTCATATTTCTTTTTTTTCTAAATGAATTTAGGCCTATATAGATCATAATTATTATAAAGTACAAAATAAAGTAGCCTATATTGCCTATATCCAAAAACGAACATTATAATAAATCTAAGTTGAAATGAATTGAGTGGTACTTACACAAACAAGATAGCCTAATGTTATCAATTGAACATTTTTCTGAAAACTGGAAAAAAACTAATTCTGCTTATTTTTACCAAAATTTAAGAAACTAAGAATGTTTATATATGCTTTAAAATTGAAAACAGGTTAGATCTAGTAATTAAACTTCCTGACGAATTTAAAGAAAAAAAAGCAAAAATCTTAGCTTTAAAACACATTGAAATAAACTTGGTGCTGTCAGCGGATTGCGGTACAGAATGAACTACTTGCTTCGGCACTCCCAGCTGATTACCATAGTTAATCAGTTAAACTGATATGACTGATGAGATGATGAAATGGTGCATAATCATATCATTGTTGATGTGATGATGATCATGTATGTCATATTTCTGACAATGACTTCTGCTAAGCTTGGGGCTTGGACTTGGTAAATACCATCTTGCCTAACAAATGCACAATCTTAATAATATTTTTAAATATTGTCAATACTATACATTTCTAGCCACTTAGACTAAACTAAAAGTAAAATTAGGCCCTAACATACACAGACTATGTAGTGAATTATCTTGAATATCTTGTAAGGCTAGGCACTAGATAGGCTCCCATAAAGTGGCATAGAGACATTCCTTTTATAGTATAATGAAGATAATGTGAAGGACCAGTGAATGTAACATAATTATTTTCTAGGCCCTGGTCTGCTGATCTCTTATTTGAGTCTCGTCTTGCATTTTGATTAGCCTAGTGCTTTAAATGTATGTTAGTCTGATGATGGTTTTCCAGGTTTGATCAGACAAAGGCATATCTGGGTGCCACCCTATATAAAAGAATTTATATGCGCTAGATTAAGAAAAGTGTATTCATCTTTATTTCTTTTTGAATACTTTAATAAATTATTGAGCTATTACTGTTAAATTTAGAAGTTATTGCATTATACTGTATGACTGGATGTATTATTTTAATGATTATTACTACTTAGTGTTTTAGGCCTACCAGTTTTACTTTTCTTTCTTTTAAAGTTTCTTTTTTTAAAAGTATTGTTGTAAACATCTAGTAAAACAATGATACATTTGCTTTTTCTAGGAAAAGACCAGGTGATTTTTGCCACAAAAGATGAATTAGATGAACCATCTAGTGCAATAATCAATTTGGAAGAAGATGAAGAAGACCATCCACCAGGCAAGTGATTCATTTACAATTTTGTAAAAAGTACAATGAAAAAGTTTTTTTTTAAAAGTAAATACTAAGGTAAAGATAAGAAAGAAATGAGTAGGAGGGTGCAAGGATGCTGTGCATACTATAGTAAAAACTTGAATCTATCCAGAACTTAAAAAGAAATTCTAACACCAATCAATAAACAATTTATGTTCATATCAGTTTTTTTTAAATCATTATCAATATATATATATAATTACTATTGGTTTGTTTATATTTATGTTTTTATATATTATAAATATATATGTACATGTTCTCTATAGACTCATAGGCTGTTTAACTGATTGGGACAAAAGTTGAATAAAAAAATAGAAAACGTCCTCCAAAAGAAATTTATATTTTATCACATATAATCATGAATGTATTGATTTTACCCAACTATGCAAATATTGGATAGTCGTAATCAGTAGATCAATTTAGCTTTGATGCAGAGGCATTGATAAAATCAATTCATAATGTACATGAAAAAAAAAAACGATATTTGTAAATTTAATATATATCTTTTTGTGTTGTTTTTTTCGAGCTTATAACTGATGGTATGAGTGTTACTTACTTACTTACTTACGCCTACTACCCCTCTCGGGGCATAGGCCACCAACAAGGGCTCTCCAGCCATCCCGGTCCCGAGCGAGTCTTTCCAACTGTCCCCATGAATGGCCTGTTCTCTTGACGTCTGCATCCAGGTCTCGGCGCCAGCTGTTACGGGGTCGGCCTCTCTTCCTCTTTCCTTGGGGGTTCCATGATAAGGACTGTCTGGTGATGTTGGATGCTGGTTTTCGGAGTGTGTGCTCCAACCATCTCCATCTTTTTTGCATGATCTCCAGATCGGCTGCCTGTTGCCCTGTGCGACTCCAGAGCTCATCGTTACTGATCATGTCTGGCCAGCGTATATGCATAATCCTCCTGAGACATGAGTTTATGAAAGTCTGGATCTTCTTGGTGTTAGTAGCTGTGGTCCTCCAAGTCTCTGCACCATAGAGTAAGACAGACTTCACGTTTGAGTTGAAGATCTTGAACTTTGTTTTCAGGGATATTTCTCTTGAGCTCCAGATATTCTTAAGTTGGAGGAAGGCTGTCCTGGCCTTGCCAACTCTTGCCCTTACATCGGCATCGGATCCACCCTTCTTATTGACGATGCTGCCTAGATAGGTGAATTCTTCAGTTTCCTCTAGCGCTTCACCATTGAGAGTGATAGGCGATGTGTTTTCTGCGTTGACCTTAAGGAACTTGGTCTTCCCTTTGTGTATGTTGAGGCCAAGGCGAGTGGAGTTTTCCGTCACAATGTTGGTCTTTTCCTGCATCTGTTGCTGAGTATGTGCGAGTAGTGCCAGGTCATCCGCGAAATCTAGATCGTCTAGTTGTGACCATAACGTCCACTGGATGCCATTACGCTTATCCGATGTTGATGTCTTCATTACCCAGTCTATCGCTAGCAGAAACAGAAATGGCGACAGTAAACAGCCTTGTCTCACTCCCGTCCGTACTTGGAATGCCTCTGTTGGGTGGCCTCTGTGGATCACTCTGCATTTCAATCCTTCATAAGAGTTCTTAATTATAGAGGTAATTTTTGTAGGGACCCCATAGTGTCTTAGCAGCTTCCAAAGTGATTCCCTGTCTACGCTGTCAAAAGCCTTTTCATAGTCAATAAAGTTGACATATAGGGGGGAATTCCACTCGAGCGACTGCTCCAGGATGATGCGCAGTGTAGCTATTTGGTCAGTGCAGGATCTATCCTTGCGGAAACCAGCTTGCTGATCTCGCAGCTTCGTATCAACAGCAGCCTGCATTCTGCCAAGCAGAATCCTGTTGAACACCTTTCCTGGGATTGATAGTAGGGTAATTCCTCTATAGTTAGAGCAGGTGCTCAAGTTTCCTTTCTTAGGGAGTTTAATGAGTAGTCCCTCTTTCCACTCTGTTGGGACTTGCTCCTCTTCCCAGATCTTTTGGAAGAGGGGGTGTAAGAGCTCTACTGTAGTCTCCACGTCCGCTTTCAGTGCCTCCGCAGGGATATCATCTGGTCCAGGTGCTTTTCCGCTTTTAAGCTTCTTGATGGCTTGGCGTATTTCTTCCTTTGTAGGTGCATTGCAGTCTATCAGGAGGTCTATGTCTGCCGGCTGGATATCAGGTGGGTCTGGTGGAGCTGGCCTGTTGAGTAGCTCTTCAAAGTATTCCACCCATCTTCTCTTTTGTCCTTCGTCATCGATTATCTGCTTTCCTTCTTTATCTTTCACCGGTCTTTCAGGTTTACTAAACTTTCCAGATAACTTCTTGGTGATGGTATACAAGTCTTTCATATTTCCATTTCTGGCTGCTTCCTCCGCTTCTGCAGCTAGAGCATCTGCATAATTCTTTTTGTCGGCTTTGATGCTCTTCTTTACACTCTTGTTTGCTTGTGTGTATTGTTCCTGTGCCTTGGCCTTCTCTGCACGTGTCCGGCTGCTATTTAGTACTGCCTTCATTTCTCTTCTCTGTTCTATTTTCTTCAAAGAGACCGTTGAGATCCATTCCTTGTGGTTGCGTTTCTGTGGGCCCAATACTTCTTGACAAACTGTCTTTATTGTTGTTTCCACTATCCTCCACTCCTTGTCTATTGTTGCTTCCTCTTCATCAATTATTTCTTGCAGGACTTGGAATTTGTTTGCAAGTGCCAGCTTGAATTCCTGGCATTTGGTTGGGTCTCTGAGAAGTATTGTGTTGAACTTCTTTCGCTGGTTTAATTCTACTGCCCAATTCCTTTTAAGTTTAAGCTTGACACGTGCAACAAGAAGGTGGTGGTCTGAAGCCACGTCCGCTCCTCTTCTAACACGTACATCTTGCAGGGACCTCCGGAACTTCTTGGAAATGCATATATGGTCTATCTGGTTTCCGGTGTGGAGGTCTGGTGAGAGCCAGGTGACTTTGTGTATCTTTCTATGGGGGAAGATGCTACCGCCGATGACAAGGCTGTTTGCAGCACACAGATCTACAAACCTCTCTCCATTGTCACTCATCTCTCCCAACCCCTCTCGACCCATAACCTCTTCGTAACCAGTGTTGTCATCTCCTATTTTAGCGTTAAGGTCTCCAATCAACATGGTTATGTCTCTGCTAGGAAACCTCTGAATGATGCTCTGCAGCCTACCGTAAAATTCATCTTTCGTACAGTCTTCACTATCGTTAGTAGGGGCATAGCACTGAACGAGATTCATGTTGATCTTTTTCCTCTTTGTTCTGAAAGACGCAGTGATGACTCTTGGACCATGGTATGAGTGTAATGGTGACTAAATGATTGTTTTTTTTTATGTCCGAAAAGCTCTAATAATGTTTTTTAAAATGCATTCAGACTGCCTAAGTGTGAAAATTCCTATTTCACTTCAATTACAAACTAAAACTGATTGCTCTAGGTAAACGGAGGACGGCATCCAGTAAATTGTAGTCCTATAGTTAGATAAGAATTTTATACTCTATTACTATTACCACCAGCACTTCAAGGGTGACCAAATAAAAATTACATACATTTCTATAGTCTTGATTGTTCCCAGAAAATTTAATTGACCTGTAATTAATTACACTTTTACGAACAAACTTATAGTAGGTATATAAAACATAGAATACCGTAAGATAGAATAAAGATAAAACAAAAATAAAATTAAAACAGGTTGAAGTTGAAGTCATTCATTTCTCCGTCATTTTGACGGGTATAGAAACTAGTTTTTAATATTTTGGTTGTTAGTTTAAATTTATGAAACTTAGAAATTATTAATATAAAGTTCTATCTTTTTGTTTTTCAGGTCTTATTCTGCCAAATGGAGACATCAACTGGGAATGTCCATGTTTAGGAGGGATGGCCAGTGGTCCATGTGGTGTAGAATTCAGAAATGCTTTCTCATGTTTTCATTATAGCAAAGCAGAACCAAAAGGCTCTGACTGTTATGAAGCTTTTTTAACAATGCAGGAATGCATGAGTCACTTCCCAGAAGTGTATCCACCAGCCAAAGAGAGGCCAGAATCCGATGAACTCTCGCAGCTGACGGGAGAAAGCAATGATCTTGGAGGACTAGTAGAGCTTGAAGACGATCTCAGTTTGAAAAAAGAGTCTCAAAGTTCTCACATGGATAATGATTCGGCACAGAAATAAATGAGCTGACATTATTGTATATGTTTACAGATTCACTTGGTTTGATAGTCCACCATGAGCGGAGCCAACAAATGTATTTCATGGACATGTGTTTCTAAACAAATTTATATCATCAATGGTACTTTTAATTACGTATGTGATATATATATATATATATATATATATATGTGTGTGGACAGGACCACTGATAATTTCTTATCTCATTTTCAATCAAGTGGAGTCTCAGTTTTGTAAAATAAAACTGCGAAGTTGTTTTAATATCACATTGTCCATTGTACTTGCAGGAGGAATGAGTTGAACCAAGAGCCAAATATTTGTACATGTTAAAAGTTCTGTTTTACTGTTAGTGTTAGCAGTGTTGATTAGTGTTATGTTGAAGATTTTTAAAGTAGTTACATGCTTGTTGGTTTTTATTCTTTCATATTTGGGTTTATTTTTGTTTCATTTCAAACAAATAAACTTAATAGAGTACACATTTGTTTTTATGTTTTCTTACTATGCAAATTTGTTTATGCCAATGTTAAGTAGTACAATTCTTGATACAAATACAGTTGTCTCTCCACTGTTGGCAGGGCCGTATTAAGGTATGTGGGGGCCTTGCACCTGCCTTCTGGCATTGCTGTGTTAGCCTGTGTACAGTGTTGCTGATGCTGACTGATAACCAGTAACCCACTCTGTCTGACTTTGCCAATTTGGCAAGCAAGTTAGCATTTCACTTTATTTAACTTCAGCTGCTTGTTGAACATACATGTAGGCCTACAGTGTGTCAGTTAACAATTAAATCTGATTTCTTATTCACATTATTTGTTGCAGTATTTGCTAGTTCCGTTCATACTCATACTATCTGTTGTTTCTGACAATAATAATATTGCCAGGATTTATACCTGGGTCTTTATAGTTTTTTATTGGTTTACCCAGCTCTAATGGGTACCTGGCATTAGTTTGGGAAAAGTAAAGGCGACTGGGCATTGTTCTGGCCACACATCCCCTTGTATGCCATGGCCACAGAAACTAGTGAACACTACTTCACCAGCCCAATGATCAGTTTGATCCAAAGGGTGTTACTTTACAGTAACTGATAAACATACTGAGCTATTGATCAATATATGGCCTGAAAGGGATGCTTTATTGTTATAGATACCACAATATAGTGCCACACTAGTACAGTGGGTGTTTAAAATGTGTTCATCTTTCTGTGAAAAGATACAATTATCAAATTTCTAATGAAAAAACTTAGTAGGCCTATAACTAGATCTAATAGTTTCTGAATTCAAAGCCTTGTAAACTTGTTGGCTACACTGACAAGGCTATTAATTACCATATGCCATATAAGTGCCCATATAGTAGCCACACTTAAAACAGAAGGAATTATCCAGTATTATTTTTAAAAAATGAAAACTACATAATTATATATATTTAAAAAAATATAAGTGTGGTCGCCGGCTGAGGTTTTCCAGGAAATATGGTATATTTATATAATATGATTTAATATGATTATGCACATTATGGCTACGGTGCAACAACGGCCCTTAGGTAATGTCTATTGGCCCATTAAAAAGGCTATATATATTGTGTAAAAAAATATTTGGACAAAGAGGGGGGAGGAATTACCGGGGAATGTAAAATAAATGTAGGCATAGATTTACATTTCCTCTCAATGATAAAAAGGGATGATGGAGCCAATAGTTTATGTGTGTGCGCTTGCAAACCGTTAGACCTTTATTTACTTTCCAAGGACTATTTCTTAAGTTTCTTAGTCCACACAAAAAAGTGACCTAAAATGTATAAGGGTCAGTGAAATGTAAGGGAGGTAATTGTATAAACAACCACCTCCTCCTTTCTTCCCCCCACTAGCCAAATTCAGATAATTCTTATCGAAACCAGCTTATCTTTGTTAATAACTAAGTATTGTGATAGAAAATGTGACACACACACAAGTCATACTCATAATATGTGATTCGCGACATCCATATTTGTTTTTATAAATAGTTCGACCTACTTCTGCTTTTTCGATATGGTCAGTTTAACAACTCAAAATTCCCACTCTGGGGTAAGTTTAGGTTAAGTTTAGGCCGTTTAGACTAAGTCTAAGTCAACTAAGTGTCTAAGTTTACTAACCTTAATTTAAACGGCTAAGTCTTAGTCTCACTGGTCACTGCTATTTTAAAAGCTTAGAGTTTGTTATATTTATATGGTCATTATGGTCTACTTTTAACATTTTATTAAGTTAGGAAATGCCAAGATAAGAAGACGGTCAAAAGCTAGAAAAAGGCCTACCTACTACTACTTCACTACTACTAGACTCTTGTACTACTTTTAGTACTAGATTACTAGATCTAGATTGTTTAATTATATTTTATTTTATTATAATATAACAAAGTAAAATCAATAAAAGTTATTAAGTAGGCCTTTTCTATTCCTATTGAGATTCATTTGTAGGAACTTATTTTACTTATATTTTATATTAGTAGGCTAATTAGGGCCTATACTTATAACTCTATAACTTATAAGTTAGGCCTATTCTATTCTATTGTAAGTCTAGGTGTTATAAGTTATAAGTAAAAAGTAAGTAAAGTACCCTTCGGACCAAACTGATCATAGAGCTGATGAAGCAGCGTTCACCTACTTTCTGTGGCCATGGCATAGGCTACTAGGGGATGTGTGGCCAGCACAATGCCCATCCGCCTTGACTTTACCACAACTAATGTCAGGCACCCATCAGAGCTGGTTATACTCAGGGACACCCACAAGTCCTGGGAAAAAATCCTAGCCTCCACCAGGATTTGAACCCAGGACCTTTGGATAGCCAGTCGAAAGCGCTTCCGCTCGGCTACCGTGCCCCATAAGTAACATACTACTATCATACTATGTTGTTGGGTATTACATTTAAATGTCATATAGTTGATAATTTATAATAAAATAGCCATAGCAATAGTCATTTTATAAAAATAAATTATATAAAAAACACAATGTGCATAGCTGCTGCTACGGTATTGCTAACTCTTCTGTCAATCACAACAACCTATTTTAATAATTAATCAGTGGTGTCTGCAAATTTGCTTTTGCTTCTAAACCTTTCATTTCAAGACTTTAAGATTTTATAACACCTTTGTTAATGAATAGCTTGCCTTAGCAAGTTGATTAGCCTTTATTCAAATTCACAAATTATTTATCTAAAATATAGACTAAATTTGTGTGATGTTGATGGTGATTTATCCACATGACATAGGCCTAGCCATAGATGTCATCATCTATACCTAGCACAAGGAAGTCTACTAAAAACTCCACTTTTTAAAAATATGTTACACTAGACCCATATAGTAACTATTATAAATACTATTATTGATCTATTCATCTACTATTAAAAAGAACTTGAAATGCTTTGTAATACATTGTATATGTAAGGACAATTTATTTTAATTTAATATGTAAACAGGGACCGTATTTCTTTTATGGGGAGCGCTTTTTGTGTAATGCCCTTCTGGGGACATGATTGACTGAAATTTGACACATTTTTGCTTTTTTTCTAAAAGCATATAAATGAATTTATCTCTAATAAACAAAATTATTGTAAATATTAAACAAGGGTCTAACTTATTGAATATATTATGAAGTGCATTATTAAGATAAACGAATTAAAAAAACATTATGGGCTCTTACTTTGCATTAAATTGCTTACAATAATTTTTTTAATTAGCTTAAAACAATTAGAATAAAACAAATTGGCTGATAGTAACATGAATGATTGCTTGCGCTCATGGATCACTAAGTAACACTTCCAATACTATTTACTTTGGCTAATCACTTTGTAAACCTTGTCAAATTTTAAAATATCATACTGTTTTATACTAAAGTTCATACTGGTAATGTTTTCTATATTCTAAAATCCATGTTTGTAAATCGTAATGTGTACTATATATATTTTCAAGCAGGGTTTTTTTGGATTCTCTGAAGATCATTTGGGTAATTTCTCCACCAACTCAGATGATGATCTTATTGTTGATGACATTGAAATCATCTCCAGTGCGCATGTTTTATACAAACCCATTAGAACAACATGGGTTATTGTATTTGATACAATTCTCTATGTAAGTAAAACAATTTTCTTTTCACGTTATATCATTATCTAGGCATGTCTAAACCTTACTTATGTGTATAGTTCATTCACCACTCACTTTATGCTCACTTTTTTAACAAAGGTATTTAAAAATAATTTAATTAATCTACAGGTCTGTTTGTGTCTGTCGGCTTTTCTTATTCCATACTTTTGTGATGGCAGCAAATGCGGCGAAGACCCAATGGCATTGATAATGTACATCCATGGAGGTGTGTGGTTTTCGCTCTTCGGGCTGGACAGATACTTAGTGGCCAAACACAATGAGAGCAGATTGAATGGATATTTACAGTTCTACAGAAAAACTAAAACTGTTAGACATTTACCATTTATGATCAATTCCTGCGGTAAGTAAATGGGTTATGTTTAAAGATTCATTACTTTATAAAAAGTGAAATATTGAAAAGTATATTGAAAAAAAATGTCTCTCTTTATGAAGAAAGTTAAAACTAAATATTGTCTATGTTGATTCTTGTTTTAAATACTCATGCTAAATAAAGGAAACTTGATTGCTTTATTATCACTTTTTAACCTGACAATTTTGTGTAATTGATAAAAAAAATGTAAGCTAATTAAAAAATATGCAAAGAACTACAATGGCATCTAAATAAATAAAATTTTAAAGTATGCTCATAAAAAATATCTAAGTTTTCTCCCTTTTTGTTCTTGTGAAAAATGTACGTTTTATTTATTCTTTTCAGATTTTATGCAAAAGAAAGCTCTTATTTAATGTAGTTATATAAGACTTCAGTTTTATTTTTCATCTTTCAGCTAATGCTGTAGTGGTCATCATTGTAAAGGGGCTTGACCATCACTTTGATTCTAGTAAAACACTTCTCTACACACAGATACTAGTTTCTGTTGAAAGTGCTCTTGCTTTTATTTTCCTGATCATTTATTTTGGTAAGTTTCATTTCTGCACTTAGTTGTTAAAAAAAGCTCTCTATTTTTTACTGAGTGATATTTATTTAAAAAAAAAAAAGTTAACACAAAAAAACAACCAAATGTATACTGTTTCAATGTTGTCAAATACTTAAAAATAAACAACTTCCAGTAAATGTAAATGGTTGAAATGTCAAATAATTTATTTTACCCTTCATGAACTTCCTCAGTGTTCACCATTAGATTCAATCTTTCAAAAGCTCCGCCTGATGTAACTCAAGAAGAGATTATGACCAGTTTTGTCAACACTCAGTCTTATTCTGAGATAGGATACAAGTAAGAACTCCCAGAACACAATTAAAAAAACAAAAACATTTTATTATTGAAGTAAAAAACTATGTTTTTTATTTGGGTTGAGCAAAATTGTAACTATTGTATATAGTATATACTAGTGTATAGGCTGCATCGGTGGATGGACACACCCTTAGTTTTTTTTTCTTCTTTTATTTACTCGCAGATAGGTCACACCCCGAATCTTGACTCAAACATTTTGTTAAGTCATATTTTCTTACTCTTTTTTCTCGGGATCTATTTTGCCGGCATCAATCTATGCAATTAACTTTTCTCATTAATTTCTTGGTATATTCTTTTTATAATACTTTTTTTTTATCAAATCTAGAATGATTACCCATTGAATAACATCTGGATTTTTAGTGTTTACAGCATGTTTTCGTTGAGAGAAAAATGATTAAAGGGTTCTTTTCATTTTGAGGGTATAATAGTGATAATGAATCATGAGATTAGTATTTTGTACTTTTTTAAGAGTATGAATAATACCATACTATTTGCCACATTCAATAAAACAGGATATATTTTAGTTTTAAATTTCTTTTGGAATGTATTTATTTATTTGGGTGTGCTTTGGAAAATTAATTAGAAATGTCACCCAGTGATATCCCCTGCTCAAACACACTGGCTCACAAAGTGTTGGTAAGTGAGGGTTTTTCTTTCTTTTGGTTCAACCTTTTCTGTAGTTCTCTTTGCGTTTGCATTACTCTTACATACTATAAAACAAAATAGACACACCAATGTTATTAAGTTTGAATTAAATTTACAGGCTAGATCTAAAAGTGCAGTCACAGGTCTTGCAGAAAGATTTTCATGTAAAATGTAGGCCTACGGACATCCTAGTAATTCTACATTACTACAATCAACAATACAGTTCTTCTTCTTTGTTCTCAAGAGTTTATTTTTGGAGAATTCAGACAATAAGTCCAATAGTTGTAATGAACGGTGTCGTGGCTGTCAGTTGCTCCAGTCCACCATACAGTTTGTCATTGAAGATAGCTTCTTGTGGCCATATGGCTGACCGGGTACAGGGGGCAGGTCTGTAGGACATGTTCCGCATTTTTGGGAGCTGTTCCGCAGGGGCACATTTCATTTTCTCCGATTTGTAGTTTGCGGAACATGTGTTGCTTCAGCCTGTTATGACCAGTACTTAGTCTGAAGATGATTTGTTGAAATTGGCGGGAGAGTTTGCAGTAAGAATCAATTCTTGGGTTATTTTGTTGCAGCTCAGACCATTCTTTTAAGTATTGCCTTGATTTCTTCAACAACACAGTTGATAGCTGCAACTTTATGACTGAGTAGTGATGTTTTTCAAATTTTTCAAAAACTATGTCAAGTTTATATATAGCACTCCTACTTTTTGTCAAAACTTACTAAAAAAAAGTGAGACCTATAATATACAGTAAATTGTTTATTTTTAATTGTCAACCTTTTTCTATTTCAGAAATGAAAACTATATAGATCAAGTGATGGAGAAACAAGCAGACATGATTCGTTATTTGAGGCAGCATTCCGAAACACTGGCTAGGCGCAACTTATTGTTGCAGGAAGAGTTAAATAAGTTAAAAGCCACAAGAACAGATAGAAATCAACTGAAATTATAGGATGAGCAATATCATATGTTGTCTCTCTGAGTATGAGAGGCTAGGAAAATTACTATAGGACTCCCTAACATTGTCATCTCCACAGTTCATTCGTACATTCATATACAGTTTTGTCATGTTTTTATATCTTACATATCTTGTATCATTGAGAAAATGTAATGCTTTTCTTTTAATTGATTTTCATTATTAAGCATCTAACTTCTAACACTGGTATTAATAATTAATTTATGTTCTTTTTATTAATTAAGAAAGAAAGATTTTTTTTTCATAACATAAACATCTGTTCATTAATTAGAAACTTTCTATGGTAACAGAATTTTAAACCTCTTGTGCAATAGAGCAAGTGTAACTTAGCTCACCTGTTTTACCTGTCATGGCATGTAAAGAGATTGTGTGGCCGGTACATTGCCAAATCAGCTTTACTTTCTCAACTGTTGTCTTGTGTGTACCAAAATTGAGGGAACTTAGGCCTCCTCCTAAGGTCAAAATCTAAATGTCTGCCCTTCTGACCACTATATCCACAAATTCGCTATACTTTTATAAAAGTATGGAAAAACAGACAGTATGTAGAACACTGATCTAAATCATTTAGTTTTAGTCAATTGTCACTGGAAAGTGGTATGCAATATATCAAAGGACATCCCATGCATGTATATATACTTTTTTTTTTAACTCATTAACACATGTCAACTTTTTAAAGCCTTGTTAAATTTAATATTTTAAACACGATTGTATTTTACTATGTTTTTATTTTCAAGCTATTTAAATAAACTGCTTTGAAAGATTTGATATAGTTAGCTGAATCTAGTTAGTAGTGTGAGCTCTACCTGAGTACTCATATCTTGGTTAACTTGTTGGCGTCACAGTAGGCCTATAAACATACCTAGGCTACTCCTAGTTATCTTACTATGCTGGTAGCCCGGGTGTGGTCTGCTAAATGGGTGTGTACAAAATAAACAACAACACTGGTAATGTCAGGAAAAAACGGTGAACTAGAAGTTAAAATGAAAACAAACAACTATTGGGAGTGGTACTAAAAAGACAAAGAAACTAAATAAGGGTTTCTGGATAGAGAAATGTTGAAAACTGCTGCATTGTTAATGGCAATAAGTTGGTTGACTCCAAAGTTTAATTGTCTAAAAAATATAGAGTAAGAGCCAGTTTTTTTTAGGGAGAAGATGATTTAATCATAAGTTTATGCAAACTATGCATAATTTTCGTTTAACATTATGAGACTATGCTATCAAAAAGTAACGTGTTTTGAAATTTGGGTGCATTGTGATGTGATCATCATCAATATTATATATATAATTACCGTGAGTTTGTTTATATGTTTATATGTATATTTATATGTTTGTTCGCTA
The DNA here is from genome assembly GCA_949126835.1 of Anisus vortex. NCBI lineage: Eukaryota > Metazoa > Mollusca > Gastropoda > Planorbidae > Anisus > Anisus vortex. The sequence goes on from OX421496.1 coordinate 22,295,092, forward strand.
TAGGCTCCTAAGCTGTTTCACTGATCGGCACAAAAGTTAAAATATATAAATTGGAAACGTCCTCCAAAAGATAATTTTATGTTATCACTTATAATCATGAATGTGTTGATTAAAAAAAATCCAAAATGTTAGATCCAACTATGCAAATAAATATAACCGTAATAACAAATGGCCATTTCCGTTCATTTACTACGTTGAACGCGAGATTTACTATGTTGAGCGCGAGGGTCTTATCAGGTTTTCCCTGTTCTACTGTTTATTTTGTTAATGTGGCAAGACCTTTTTTAAACGTTACTCACCGTAATTTGGCGCTTGGAGAGTTTGAATGGTGTACTTTAAAAAAATACTAGCGTATGACTTAATGTCTATCAAATCATTTCTTTTTTCATTATATATGTTTGCATTATCTTTTTTTAAGTAAAAGGAACCAAATGTTTTAATTATTTAATGGATTCACGTCGCTATTAAGAAAATCCTTTATACACTCTATAAATGAAATTATACAAATTATAAAGGCCAAGTTCTAAATGATTACTTTTAAATACCAGACGCTTGACAGCAACAATGTTTATGCACGTGTCAGGGTCAGGGCGACCGGACACAATATAAAATAAAAAAAATTAAATACAGAAAGAAACATTCTCAATACTGTTTTATTGATACAAATACAATAAGCAAGAAAAATAAATAAATACGGAATATTGTATTGAAATATTATTTTCTACGTTTTTTAATTATTGACCTTATTATTGTTTGGTATTTGTGTTAGATTTTTTTTTTAGATAGTCAAGTCAACACAACTGTTTGCTACTTTTTAATATCAGAAGCTTGACTGCAACATATTTATGCATAAGGTCAGGGCGACCAGAAGCAATTAAAAAAAACAAAATCTAAGTACCGAAAAGAAACGTTCTCACTCCAGTTTTTATTTTAGTATTGTCTTTTGTCTTTCTCTCTTAACAAAACACATTGTAGTCATTTGTTTCTCCGTCATTTTGACGGGCATAACCACTAGTATATTATAAGGTGTATAAAGAAATTAAATTTATCCAGCAAAGAGGTGTATCAATATTTTATTTGTATGAATATCTGATTTGTATCAAGATATGAGGTGTATCAATTAGGGATCTTTATCAATATATTATTTGTATATACAGTTTGAACGCGTCTCAAGTGTTGAAGAAATTAAGATTTATCAAGATATTACCTGTATCACTATATGATTTGTATCAACATGGATTTGTCTCAAGATATGGGGTCTATCAAGATATAAGGTGTACAAAGATATGAAGTGTATTAAGATTTAAGGCATATCAATATATAATTGGTACCAAGATATAAGGTGTATCAATATATAAAGTGTATCATGGTATTAGGTGTATCAAGATATAATGCATATCAATAGGAGGTCTTTCAAGATGTAAAGTGTATCAAGCTATAAAGTGTATCAAGATGTAAAGTGTATCAAGCTATAAAGTGTATCAATATGTAAAGTGTATCAAGATATAAAATGTATCAATATGTAAAGTGTATCAAGCTATAAAGTGTATCAATATGTAAAGTGTATCAAGATATAAAGTTTATCAATATGTAAAGTGTATCAAGATATAAAGTTTATCAATATGTAGGCTAAAGTGTATCAAGCTATAAAGTTTATCAATATGTAAAGTGTATCAAGCTATAAAGTTTATCAATATGTAAATTTTATCCAGATATAAAGTTTATCAATATGTAAAGTGTATCAAGCTATAAAGTTTATCAATATGTAAAGTGTATCAAGCTATAAAATGTATCAATATGTAAAGTGTATCAAGCTATAAAGTGTATCAAGATGCAAAGTGTATCAAGATATAAAGTTTATCAATATGTAAAGTGTATAACGAATTTAGGCTACAAGATGCACTAAACAACCTCAACCTTTGGTCTAAAGAATGGGGAATGACCATAAACTCAAAAAAGACTACATACTCAATTTTCTTTCTATCTACTAAAGTGCAAAGCCTCAAACTGATCTTATACAAAACAATCCTTGAAAAAAATGACAATCCCACATAATTAGGAGTTACGTTGACCCAAGACTAAACTGGAAAAATCAAATAGAAATCACACAGAAAAATGGAATCCAAAGACTAGCTTTGATGAAAAAACTTGCTGGCTCAGACTGGGGTGCAAAACACTCTATCATGAAGAAAATATACACCAGTTATATATGGCCTACCCTAGAATATGGAGCCACAGTGTGGGGTTCGGCAGCCCAACAAACCTCCGCAAAAATAAACAGTTCAAAACCTAGGGCTTCGAATCATAACAGGAGCAAAGAAAACTACCCCAATCAGAGCAATCAGATGACGCAACTAACCTAAGCTCTATGGATTCTAGACGAGAAACCAAAATCCTTACTCACTTCACCAAGTTAGAAGCATCTGGACATCACCCTCTAAAACCCAAGCTACTCAAAACCTCCACCACAAAAAGACTTCAAAGATCCAATTTTATACAAGAAGCCAAACATCTAAAAAGTAAATATAAAATAGAAAACATTGCAATTGAACCTACCCAACCCCACAGCCACTTCCCCCCTGGGACCAAAGCCCTCCTCTAAAAATCAGACATGAACTAAGCAACATAGAAAAGAATCTGACTACACACCCGAAATACTAAAAGAAGCAGTAAACAACATCATTAGAGAGCAATACTCCCAAACTTCATGGACCAGAGTCTATAGGCCTACTGATGGGTCATCAGAAAAAAAAAAATGGAGGAGCCGGCATTCTCATATAGTGGCCAAATGGAGAACTCCTAGAAAAAGCCACTGTCACTGACGCTAAAACAGTGCCCCAGTCTCTAAAAAACCCAAATGCCCTGATCAACCAGTCACTCAGTACAGAACTTTTAAAACTGAGCAAAATAACTAAAGAACTGGTTCTCCAATGGATCCCTGGGCATATTCAAAATGAATGGAATGACACTGCCGACACCTTAGCTAAAGCTGGAGGCAGACAAAACCAGACAGATCCATCTCTACACCCCGAAGAAATTAAGGCAATACTCAAAAGGAATGAATCCGAAAGATGGTCTGAGCTGCAACAAAACAACCCATAAAATTTTGCTTACTACAAACTCTCCCGCCAATTTCAACACCTCATCTTCAGACTAAGGACTTGGCACAACATGCTAAAGCAACACATGTTCCGCAAACTACGAATCGGAGCAAGCGAAATGTGCCCCTGCGAAACAGCTCCCGAAAATGCGGAGCATGTCCTTCAGACCTGCCCTCTGTATCATTCTACCCGGTCAGCCATTTGGCCCCTGGGGGCTACCTTCAATGACAAACTGTTCGGTGGACTAGAGCAACTGACAGCCAGGGCGCAGTTCATTACAACTATCGGACTTGTTGTCTGAATCCTCATTATCGTAACTTTTGAGAACGAAGAAAAAGAATAAATATGTAAAGTGTATATAGCTATAAAGTGTATCAATATGTAGAGTGTATCAAGATTAAATGTGTTTCAATATGTAGAGTGTATCAAGATTAAATGTGTTTCAATATGTAAAGTGTATCAAGATTAAATGTGTTTCAATATGTAAAGTGTATCAAGATTAAATGTGTTTCAATATGTAAAGTGTATCAAGATTAAATGTGTTTCAATATGTAGAGTGTATCAAGATTAAATGTGTTTCAATATGTAGAGTGTATCAAGATTAAATGTGTTTCAATATGTAAAGTGTATCAAGATTAAATGTGTTTCAATATGTAAAGTGTATCAAGATTAAATGTGTTTCAATATGTAGAGTGTATCAAGATTAAATGTGTTTCAATATGTAGAGTGTATCAAGATTAAATGTGTTTCAATATGTAGAGTGTATCAAGATTAAATGTGTTTCAATATGTAGAGTGTATCAAGATTAAATGTGTTTCAATATGTAGAGTGTATCAAGATTAAATGTGTTTCAATATGTAGAGTGTATCAAGATTAAATGTGTTTCAATATGTAGAGTGTATCAAGATTAAATGTGTTTCAATATGTAGAGTGTATCAAGATTAAATGTGTTTCAATATGTAGAGTGTATCAAGATTAAATCTCGTGAGGAGTTGCTGAACTCCCATCGGGCGCCTCCCCAGGTGGCGGATAGGGGAACACCCATCAGATATGGCGGGTACCGGGGAAATAAAATACCCGGGGCGGACCAAAATCAGCAACTGCTGCCTTGCAGTTAGTGGGGGGATCCACAAAGGCTAGGGAACCTCACCCGAAAAAAGAGGCAGCTATCCTGAGAGCTGTAAGGGGCAGCCCCCAGAAGGTTGTGCGCAGGGCTAACAACCCAGTCACTCAAAAACAATTGTTACGAAAACTAAATCACTTCCAAACAAACGGACAGATCTTAATGGTTTACGACCCAAGCCTGAACACGGACATGATCTATGGATTGCGACATGGAATATACTAAGCCTCTATAGAGCCGGAGCACTTGCCCGCCTCGTGGAAGAACTTGCAAAATATAACATCACGATAGCTGCCCTACAAGAAACGAGGTTTAAAAACTCTGATACTCTAAAAACAAAAGACTACACAATTTTTTACAGTGGTAAGGAGAAAAACGCCTTGGGGACTGGATTTGCGGTCAGCAAGAAGATAGTAGATAAAGTCATAGGCTTCAGACCGGAAAATGAAAGACTCTGTGCTATTCGAATAAAAGGCAAGATGTTCAACATAACCCTCATTAATGCACATGCCCCAACAGAAGACTCAGAAGATAACGACAAAGACAGCTTTTATGAAAAATTAGAAAAATTATATGATGATGCCCCACGTCATGATGTGAAAATAGTACTAGGAGACTTCAATGCCAAAATCGGAAAAGAAAAAGCATTTAGACCAACTATTGGCAAGGAAAGCCTGCATGAGGATAGCAATAGCAATGGAATCAGGCTGATAGACTTTGCCACAGGAAAAGGCATGAGCATTAGCAGCACAAAATTTCCTCACAAAAACATCCACAAAATAACATGGACATCACCTGATGGTAACACTAAAAATCAGATTGACCATGTGCTTATAGATAGAAGACATGGGTCGGACATCCAGGATGTTAGAAGCTATAGGGGAGCAGATGCTGACTCAGACCACATGCTGGTCAAAATCAGATATAAGCAAAGAATATCCACTATCTACAACAGCCAGAATAGAAGACAGAAACACTATGACAGCCAAAAACTGATCAAAGATCCACTAGTAGCAGACAAATTTAAAACACAGCTAAAACAAAAACTCATAGAAGGAATGACAGAAAATGAGGACGCGGACAACGGCATTAACAAACATTGGGATATAATTAAAAATGCAGTAAAGAGCACAACGGAAGAAATAATAGGATACAAACAAAGCTATAAAAGAGGAGGATGGTTTGACAATGAATGCAGACAAATTCTAGATGACAGGAACAAAACAAGAATGATGATGCTACAAAGAGAAACAAGAAATACCAGGCAACTATACACTGAAGCTAGAAGGAAAGCCACTAAATTATGCAGAAAGAAAAAAAGGGACTGGGAAAAAGCTAAACTATTGGAGATAGAAGAATTGGCAAGGAGCCGCGATGTGAGAGGAATGTACATGAAAATAAAGGACGAGAAAAATGGTTTTCAAGCAAGACCCCACATGTGTGAAAATAAGCAGGGTGAACTAATAACAGAAAACAGCAGAGTTCTAGAGAGATGGGCAGAATACTTTGAGGAACTACTAAATGAACCAAATACAGGAGAAAATGACACACAACAATATAACCTGCCCTATGGAGGACCAGACCCTCTTGTAAACTCACCAACGCTAGAGGAAACAACAAAGGAAATAATGTCACTCAAGAACCATAAAGCCCCAGGAGAGGACCTTATCACAGCAGAGCTTATTAAATATGGCGGGAGAGAGCTACACATAGAAATACACAAGCTAATAGAAAAAATATGGCAAGAAGAAAAAATGCCTACAGACTGGGAAACAGCATTAGTAACACCAATACACAAGAAAGGATCTAAACTTAGTTGTGCAAACTATAGAGGAATCTCACTGTTAAATGTTACATACAAGGCTATGTCTAAATTAATAGCAAGTAGACTACAACAATATACAGAAAATATACTAGGTGATTACCAATGCGGATTCCGACCTAACAGATCCACAAACGACCAGATCTTTACCATTAGATGTCTGCTTGAAAAATGTTATGAATATAATATACCAGTACATCAGCTCTACATAGACTACAAAATGGCTTATGATAGTATCAATAGAAAATATCTATATGAAACACTGGAATTCTTTGGGATCCCTAATAAGCTAACTAGACTAATATACATGACCCTACATAGATCTAGAAGTAAAGTCAAGGCCCAGGGAGAGTACTCGCGTGAATTCCCAATTCAACAAGGACTACGACAAGGAGATTCACTATCGTGCATGCTATTCAACCTAGTACTAGAGAGAGTCATAAGAAACATTAACATAGACACTAGAGGGACGATAACAGAATACTTCAATAGAGAAGCCCCAGGCATGGGCCCCAGCGGAACTCTATATAGCCAACCTCTGCAGTATCTAGCATATGCTGATGATATAGCCTTGCTTGGAAAGAATAAAAATGCCATACAACAAGCTCTTACAGAGCTGGAAGATGCCTCCAAGCTGGCAGGACTTGAGATCAATGACCACAAAACAAAGTACATGGTACTGATGAGGGATGATACAAAGGAAGAAGATAAGGAAGACTTCAAAACCAAGAACCACACATTTGAAAGAGTAGATACTTTCAAATACTTAGGGTCAAGCCTTAATGAAAGGAATGAGATACTACCTGAAATAAAAGAAAGAATAGCTGCAGGAAATCGTGCCTATTTCAGCCTCCAAAATGTATTCCGCAGCAAAAACATCTAAAAAAGAACGAAGAAGGTAATATACAAAACCATAATAAGACCAGTGGTGATGTATAGCAGTGAAACATGGACAATGACAAAATCCATTGAAGCCCTGCTTAATACCTGGGAGAGAAAAGTGCTGCGGAAGATATATGGAGCTGTGCAAGACCTAGATGGCTGGAGGTCAAGGACAAACGAAGAACTGTACACCCTGTACAAGGATCCAACGGTGGTAGCTGAAATAAAGAGGGGCAGACTGAGGTGGGCAGGCCACTTGGAAAGAATGACAGAAGGCAGAGCAGCCAGAACAGCACATCACCAGAGGCCAAAAGGAAAGAGGCTTAGGGGCAGACCAAGACAAAGATGGCTTGAAGCTGTAGAAGCAGATTTGCAAAAGCTTGGTGTACGGGCTTGGCGAAGGAAAGCCAGAGATAGGCCCGAATGGAAGGAGGTGGTGAAGCAGGCCAAAGCCCTACATGGGCTGTAGTGCCACAGGGATGGATGGATCAAGATTAAATGTGTTTCAATATGTAGAGTGTATCAAGATTAAATGTGTTTCAATATGTAGAGTGTATCAAGATTAAATGTGTTTCAATATGTAGAGTGTATCAAGATTAAATGTGTTTCAATATGTAAAGGGTATCAAGCTATACTATAAAGTGTATCAATATGTAAAGTGTATCAAGATGAAATGTGTTTCAATATGTAAAGGGTATCAAGCTATACTATAAAGTGTATCAATATGTAAAGTGTATCAAGATGAAATGTGTTTCAATATGTAAAGGGTATCAAGCTATACTATAAAGTGTATCAATATGTAAAGTGTATCAAGATGAAATGTGTTTCAATATGTAAAGGGTATCAAGCTATACTATAAAGTGTATCAATATGTAAAGTGTATCAAGATGAAATGTGTTTCAATATGTAAAGGGTATCAAGCTATACTATAAAGTGTATCAATATGTAAAGTGTATCAAGATGAAATGTGTTTCAATATGTAAAGGGTATCAAGCTATACTATAAAGTGTATCAATATGTAAAGTGTATCAAGATGAAATGTGTTTCAATATGTAAAGGGTATCAAGCTATACTATAAAGTGTATCAATATGTAAAGTGTATCAAGATGAAATGTGTTTCAATATGTAAAGGGTATCAAGCTATACTATAAAGTGTATCAATATGTAAAGTGTATCAAGATGAAATGTGTTTCAATATGTAAAGGGTATCAAGCTATACTATAAAGTGTATCAATATGTAAAGTGTATCAAGATGAAATGTGTTTCAATATGTAAAGGGTATCAAGCTATACTATAAAGTGTATCAATATGTAAAGTGTATCAAGATGAAATGTGTTTCAATATGTAAAGGGTATCAAGCTATACTATAAAGTGTATCAATATGTAAAGTGTATCAAGATGAAATGTGTTTCAATATGTAAAGGGTATCAAGCTATACTATAAAGTGTATCAATATGTAAAGTGTATCAAGATGAAATGTGTTTCAATATGTAAAGGGTATCAAGCTATACTATAAAGTGTATCAATATGTAAAGTGTATCAAGCTATAAAATGTATCAATATCATATGTAAAGTGTATCAAGCTATAAAATGTATCAATATGTAAAGTGTATCAAGCTATAAAATGTATCAATATGTAAAGTGTATCAAGCTATAAAATGTATCAATATCATATGTAAAGTGTATCAAGCTATAAAATGTATCATTATGTAAAGTGTATCAAGCTATAAAATGTATCAATATGTAAAGTGTATCAAGCTATAAAATGTATCAATATCATATGTAAAGTGTATCAAGCTATAAAATGTATCAATATGTAAAGTGTATCAAGCTATAAAATGTATCAATATGTAAAGTGTATCAAGCTATAAAATGTATCAATATCATATGTAAAGTGTATCAAGCTATAAAATGTATCAATATGTAAAGTGTATCAAGCTATAAAATGTATCAATATGTAAAGTGTATCAAGCTATAAAATGTATTAATATCATATGTAAAGTGTATCAAGCTATAAAATGTATCAATATGTAAAGTGTATCAAGCTATAAAATGTATCAATATCATATGTAAAGTGTATCAAGCTATAAAATGTATCATTATGTAAAGTGTATCAAGATGAAATGTGTTTCAAGTTTCAAGATGTAAAGTGTATCAAGAAGTAAAGTTTATCAAGATGAAATGTGTATGTTTATCCAGATTAAGGTGTTTCAAAATATAAAGTTAGCTTATCAAGTTACGAGGTGTAGCCTACCTTGAAGTGAGGTGTATCAACCCATTGAGAATTTAAACTAAAAATGAGATATATCTTGATCGGTTTATCACGATGTGACGTAACCATGATGCTAGATTTATCTTTGAAGAGATGAGAAGTAGTATCAAGAACAATACAAAATACCCTACAGGTTATAAATATATTCTGTATGTCAAGAAACAATCTTAAAATAACTTAACTTTAAATTTTGTCGGCCTGTATAGGTCCTCGCAGCAATGTTATAAAAATATATGAGTTACCATAATTATATGCTACCGGCAAGGTTAATTAGTTCTATGTCTGCTATAAAATATTCCGTTCATAGCTTTAACTTTAACTGCTCTGTAAAATATACTCAAAGGATTTACAATGATATCCTTTTAAAACATTTTGTTTATCATTTCTTATGTCTGGCATTTGAAACCGCCAGCTCTTTAAAAACATCTTGATATTATAAATATAAACATCAAAACCAAGAAAATCACACAGAAAAGGCCCCACACTCCTGACCCACCCCTTTCTTTTTTATATTTACAAACTCTACTACTGTTGGACTCACAATTTGATTGTGACCTCTGAACTATGAACTCACACCAGACTCTTTCACGTGGCCTAGAATGTCGTGCCTACCTGATAAAGATGCGAATGAGGAGGAGAGGGAGGGGGAGATGGGGTATCTCTGGCACTGTGTGCGTTAGTACCTTCTGGGAGTAGGAAGAAAAAAATGGCGAAGCTTTTACAAGAAGGGTTAATACTTGCGTTTTGCCTATTCTTTTTAAGTTACGGTGAGTTGTAGAAAACCTGTACAAGTTTGACACATGTTAATCATCTCTTGTAAATGTAAAACAAAAAAGATTTGACTGTTTCAATATATATCATCTCATTGGAATGCATGGATTAAATTATACATTTAATAAGAAATAAACTTTTATACATGTTAAATACATTGTATATGTAAAACCTAAGCTTTCAGGAAATTATTGTTTGCTGGAGTCTAGTATATTGACAGTGTGTTGGATCTGTGAGCTGAGCATATACACATTGCAGCTCTAATGTTGTACTTTAGATATGTCATTTTACTTTCGAATCAGTTTCGGTTGCCTCAAATTTAAGCTTCACACAGAACCAAAATGTATCTTGTTAGAAAAGTTTTAGTATATTTTATCTAATCTATTTCTATTCACACACAGAAGTGTTCTTGAATCTATGTTTTCTCTTCGTATCGAGCCAATTAATAAAATTTAATTAATTTGTGGCGCTGCGGATTTTATTTTAAACATTTTTTTTTTAAACTAACATGGTATTTTATTACAGGCAACCCGATAACAATAGGCGAAATTCAAATTATGTGTAGGCCTACATATAAGTGTAGGCCTATCAATGTAAAACAAATTCGTTTGTTTGAGACTCTCTAAAATACACGGAATTACCAGCTAGCGAAAATAGGCCTACATTTTTAAATTAATACCGGGTAGTCTAGATCTAATTGTAGGCGAGTGTTTCATTTCAAACAATAAGAAATTAATATTAGGCCTAAATGAATTCACAAAACTGATAACCAACTTTTCAAAGCGTTAGATGTTAATGAAGCATGACACATGAAGTGTAGCCTAGTCTTCTTTGCTAAAACTAATACTCATAAAAGGGATGTCCATGAATGACGTCATACGAATTTGGGCTATTTTGCCCCCCCCCCCCCCCCCATCGTCACTAACAGTCAATATGACGTCACAAAGCTCTGCACGAGCCCTACCATATTTCCAAGTTCAAAATAGTAGGCGTATGTTTCAACTCGCTTTTATTGTTATTGTATTAAAAAAAAATAGAATTACTGTAGGCCCTAACTAGTAAGGAGATAGGCCTACTTGTTCAAGTGGAAACTTTAGTTAAGAGATGTGCATTTTTTAATGTGAAGTCACATTGTTTAACCCCTACCCCTAACCCACCTTGTCTCCCTGACACATAAATAATGTCACAAATGTTTGACTTCCCCTGGATCCTTCCCCTAGGGGCATGTCGTTATTTATGGACACCCCCCCCCCTAGGGGAAAGAAAAATTATTTCTATTGAATCGATGATACGCACCCTCGAATATCCATGCCATTCATATGTCCTCATCCTACAGTATGTTTTTCAAACACTTGAAACTGTAGGCTACCTAGGATACAGTTATCTTATCTTATACATCACAGACGCTCCTTCTATAAAGAAGATTATTGCGTCCTACGCTAATCCGTGGTTCGAGTATAGACTTGTATTTTTCATGTTTTAAATGATGTTAAGTTACTGGTTTTCCTGGTTTGTTCAGGCAACCCATTCCATGCCAGTTCAGCATATTGGGTGTGTTCAGCATAATATTGGGTGTGTTTGTGGGGAGGGGGATCACATTTTAAATTCCAACTGTTATTTCGTTTTACAAATATATGCGCTTATACATTTTAAATTCCAACTGTTATTACGTTTTACAAATATATGCGCTTACACATCCAATTTAATTCCCTACCTCTCTCTAATCTAAAATATTAAGCCTGCTGCCACGCGCTGGTGATATAATAACGCATGTATTCATGGAATCTATTTTGAAATCTCCTCAAAGGTGAAGGCCAAAAGGGCCGGTGTCCGGACGATTATCGCTACAGAGTAGAAACATGTGTTATGGAAGCTCAGGTCGCTCCCCAAGCAGGTGGTGGTCTGCCCCTGATAACAGATATCAACAAGCTGGAGGAACTGTGCGAGTAAGTCCTTCTATAAATATAATTCGGCTCAATAACACAGGAGTTATTTGTAAGTTTATTCTAGTAATTTTGCTTTTGTGGCCCTGAATTTGGGAACGCTAAATTAAATACTATAACATGAGACTACATATAAAATACCTAACCGGGTAGCGAAAAGATCAGAATCTAGGTCAGAAAATCGTGATCTAGTTGTAGTCTCAGAACTGTATATTTCACCCATTGTGGACATTTTTTTATATTTCAACCTGATTGTAGACAAAGCCGTCAAGCTTAGACGTCACTAGACTAGAAAAATGTGCAGAAATTCTCAGTATTTATATGCTGTACATATTGACAGTATCACCAACGTCTTCGGTCCGCATTCGGGCTATGGGATAGATGATGAGAGGATGACATATAGTCTAAGTTTAATATAGCAAAAAAAAAAAGTTAGTGGGTCACGAAGTAGACGTACGTATACAAATAAATCGGTCACGAAAAGACATTGAGCGGGAAACTCTGCTTCAGCTTCTTGATGTTTAGTCATCGTTGGGAGATGTCTTTAATTAAGGAGGTTGGAGGTTCTTGAACTTGTGTGTTCCAATGACACATGTACCCTTCTATAACCGAGATCCGTTGATCCCTTCAATGAAAATTCACAAGTGAAGAAATAGCTAGAAGCACAGTTAGAATTGTAGTTAAAATAATAATAATGACATTTGTATAGCGCTGCCAACAAGCATAATGCAAGCTCAGAGCGCATTTAACATACAACTCAGAACACGGATACAATCTATAGGCTAAGAGATAAAAAACTAAATGATGATTCAAAACTTTACAAACATGGAACAAATCAAACAACCAAAACAAAATAACCGACCTAACATATAAGTAAGACAGTAGGACTCAAAGCATGTTAATTAAGATAAATATTGAAATAATGAGTTTTTAAGTTCTTTTTGAAGGAATCAATGGAGCTTGTTTGCCTAAGTTGAATGGGAAGTATATTCCACACCTTCGGACCGGATACTGAGAAGGCTCTAAGGCCAACGGTCGTCAGAGAGAAACGGGGCTCTTCCAGAAGCGATGAGTTGGCAGAACGAAGTGTTCTTTGAGGGACATATGGTGTGATGAGTTCTTTGAGATAGGACGGAAACTCGTTATTAAAAATGCACTGATGGCAAAGTAGCGCCACTTTATACTCAATTCTGGCTTTCACGGGAAGCCAATGGAGCGAGCGAAGAAGGGCGGTTCCCGAGTCTCGCCTTGATTTGCGCATGACCAAGCGCGCAGTACTGGTCTGTATTCTCTGTAGCCTGGCGATTTTGTCTTCGGGCAGGCCGACTAGCAGGGAGTTACAATAGTCGATACGGGAAAGTATCAGAGCGACTGCCAGTGTCTTTGCAGAGTCAGTGGACAAATTGGGACGTATTTGGCCCAGTCTACGCAACTGTAGATATAGACATCTGCACATATGAGATATATGTTGGTCGAAAGACAGCGTGGGATCCAGTAAAACACCAAGATTCTTCACTTTGTTAACAAAAGGCACCTGGCAGTTTATCACGGTGATGGATTCTGAACCGGTGAATTTGACCAAATTTCTCTTGGTTCCAATTCGGATTATCTCTGTTTTTTCCTCATTCATTTTAAGCCCATTTCTCCCCGACCACGAATAGACGTTGGCGATTGCACTAGGCTACTGACCTTTGCAGCGAGTCGAGGGGCATCAAGAGGGACCGCATGATCGTACAGTTGCGTGTCATCGGCGTAGAAGTGATACGAAATTTCGAACGGTTTGATGACCTGGCCGAGTGGATACACGTACATTGCAAACATCACTGGTCCTAGAACAGATCCTTGGGGCACTCCATATTTCAGCGTTGAAGGTGCCGAGAGGAACTCATCTATAGCAACACTTTGAGTGCGCTCAGACAGGTATGACCTAAACCAACGAAGAACACAGCCTGAGCAGCCAAATGTGGTTGCAAGCCTGTCAATCAGGATCTCATGGTCAAGAGTGTCAAAAGCGGCAGACAGGTCGAGCATTGCCAGAATAGACACATGACCCGAGTCCGATGTGCATAGTAGGTCGTTGACAACCCTGACCAATGCCGTCTCCGTGCTATGACTCTTTCGATAGGCGGACTGCTCCAAGAGACAATGCTGCTCCAAGTGAAACAATAACTGTTTTAGCACAATGCGCTCCAAGACTTTCGAAAGGAATGGAAGGTTGGATACAGGCCGATAGTTTTTTAAGCACTCAGGATCGAGGCTCCGCTTCTTTAAGAGGGGCTTAACCAGTGCATTTTTCATTGATTGAGGCACAATACCTGAAGCTAATGAAGCATTCATCATCGTAGTGATCGAAGGTATTAGTTCGTTGATACAATCATTGAAGAGGGAGACAGGGATGGGATCGAGTTCGCAAGACGTTTTCGGCATTTTACTAATAATTTCCTTAACAGATGCTTCAGATACTGAGTGAAACTCACTGAGGTGAGAACCCTGGAAGACTGGATCATTGTGGAGCAGACTTGTTTGATTGTCTAGGTCTTCCCTAATTTTCTTGATCCTGTCTGTGAAAAATTGATTAAAGGAGTCAGGGAGGTCGGCAGGGGGAATGAAACATGGTAGTACAGGTTTACCTGCACCACCCAACATCTCTGCAGTTATTTTAAACAGCACCCGAGATGAGTCCGCGCTCTCAATCTTATTGCGAAGATGCATTGTCTTAGCGTCTCGAATCAGACGATTGACATGGTTTTTCTTTTGTGTATACAAGAGTCGGTGCACTGTTAGACCGGTTTGCTTGAATTTTCTCTCAGCCTGACGGCGCAGCTTTTTCGCTACCTTGATCTCGTTTGACATCCATGGAGCCGATAATCGATCGGAGACTAATCGGGTTGTCAGAGGAGCATGAATGTCTAGCAGCTTTCTTAGGCAGGTGATATAGTGAGTGTATAAATCCGTCGAACCTGACTGCCGCAACAAGGCACTAATATCAAACCTAAAATTAGAAATGTTAATGTCTTTCATCTTTCTGGATTTGACTTTCTTCAACTGCTTTTTAGGCTTTAATAGGCATAGCTCAACGGATATGAGGAAGTGATCAGAGATTCCCCGATCGATCACGTTAAGGTCATTTATGAGATCACGTGCGTTTGTTATTATCCAATCAAGGGTATGACCCTTAACATGTGTAGGGACAGACACAATCTGTTCCAGATTTCGATCCAGGAGGGCTTTCTTTAACTTCTCCACATATATTTCTTTGCTACTGTCGAAATGTAGGTTGACATCACCGATAACAAAGAGGTCTCTGGTATAAATATAAAGATCTAACAGATCTTGAAATTCTTGAATAAACTTACTGGGTGTGAGTTTATTTTTCTTGCTCGGTGGTGGTCGGTAGAGGAAGACGATAGTTATCGTTCTACCGCTGAGGTTTAGTCGGACTTCGCACATGTCAAAGGTTATGAATGATGCACGGTTTGGATGGGTAGTTACATTTTTAATTAGACAATCTTTATATATTACGAGTAAACCTCCACCTTTGCCTATCAGGCGAGGAATATTCAGCGATATAAAGCCTCTTGGTGTCAATTCGGAAATCCTAGGCTTGTCACCTTCCTCCCTGAACCATGTTTCACTCAAGAGCACTATATCGAAATTATCGTCCACTATTGTCTCGGCCAGCTCGAGGGTCTTGTTGCCGCATGACTGAGCATTTAGGTGCATAATCTTTATGTGTTTTTGGAGTGTAAGACAACAAGAAAAATGGGCGTGATGGGAACGATGGTGCCTAGTAGACGTTTGGGGCGAGCTTACAGAAATAGGCACATCATGATGGTAGGTGACTTGTTCGTGAACATCGGGGATTACAGGTGTAATGCGATGAAGACGTCCAGCCCTAGTCCCGCGTCTTGTTGGTGGTCGACGCCCTATGCCAAGACAACGAATCATTTGAAAAACTTTGTTATCGACACGGGTATGGCGATCCGAGCATATTTTCCCAATACTACGTAGAAAGCTTTGATTCATATTAAAAGTACTTAGAAAGATCAGAATAAACACAACACACAATAGGAATAGTGTGTCGTCAGAAATGTTTGTAAACACCGGTTTACTGGAGCGGAACGGGTAAACATTCAGACCAGTTGAGACCAATTTTATGAAAAAGCTTAGTCCTGTTTTACAGTATTAATAGATTAATTAGAAGGTAAATTAAGTCATTACTCATTAGACTTATCCAGAAACACTAAAAAACCAAACACTAAGTAGGCCTTTGTAGGATATCATTCCAGTGTGCTAACACGGTTAGTTGTTATATAATGGAGGCCTATACCTTATGTACCCTGGTTTAGTTATGTTCATGTGGCGCCCGCGACATAAAAATAAACTGCGTATTAAGTATCAGCACTGCTTATAAAAATATTCTAGGTAAAGCCAGTGTTGGACCAAGGTAACGCTCACGTGACAGTTGCTCATTGCTTCATATGTTATGGGGCGCTATCAAGAATCAAGGGTATTCCAAACTACGAGATAATTGACTTGCAAATAATATAATATTTGTTTCAATGTGTTGTTTTTCAAATAAGCGAGAGATACTACTTTGTCAGATCTCTGGAGAGGGTTGAGGAGTCACTTATTTGTTTCTAGAATCATAGGCTACCCAATAATCTAAGCCAGGGGTCGGGAACCTCTTGCCAACAGTGTGCCAAAGTAGGATTTCTAAATCATTCTGCGTGCCAACAGCCTAAAAGTCTACCTGTTCTATTAAGCTTATACTTTAAAAAAAATATTTGATAGGACAATTAATTTAACTCCGCAGCAAGACCAAGGCCAAAAGCAAAGGAGATTTATAGAGAAAATAGTTAAAGCTTTTTATATCTAATAAAAACATTAACGTTTTTGTGATTATCACCCTTTTTATTTCATTTATATAAAATACAATGTTTTATTAGTCTACTTAACTTTCACATTTATGGTAGGCCTAATCATTGTTTAAACATTATTTTGGTACTCAGGATGAAGATCTGACACTTACTAATGTTAATTATATTGTGATCTCAGTTTACTGAGATTGATTGAGACGTCCTTTAAATTTAAAGCTATAATGCACGGCCATAGTAATTCCGTTAAGTGGAATAGATACGTTGTAATCAGATCAACTGTGTACTTAATGTTATGTTTGAAAATATACATATAAATTCTTTAGTCATAAAATATTTAATAAATGTTCAAATACTTTAAAAAGTCTGTTCATTTCAAAATTATAGGCCTACATTGTAAGCCATTTATTATTTTATAAAAGAAATAAAAAGGAACATACTAAAATTATGAGCGCAAATAAAATGCTTAAATTATCTCCCTTTAATTTAAGAAAAATTGTTTCCACATTTGATTCAATAGTGATGCCAAACAAGTTATGTTTTGTAATGCAAACAATATTACTAAATTATTTTTATTTCTTTATAATTGTAAGTTGAACCAAAAGTTGAAAGTAGAAGCGCCTGCCTATCAGTTGAGAAAGGCAGATGACTTTCCTAAGTTAAGCAGCTTCCTTTCAGATTTTTGTCTGCAAAAGGGCACATTTGGATGCAAATTTTTGAAAAGTTTTTGAAAGTCTAGCCTTTGGTTAGAAAACTCCGCTTTGAGTACTTCGATTTCGATGTATTTTGAAAAAGCCATAACTATCTATCTAAATATATGCGTTAATAAAGGGATGTACTTGTAGCCTAGTTAAATGTTTTGAAATTGATTTCTCGGAAAGACATATGTCCAGTTTCAAATGCAAATCCGTTCCAAACTGAAACTTGTAAACTCACTGAAATGTGTCACTATGTCATTCAGAAACATCGGCTTCAACAGTCAGTTTTCCTCATTCAGAACCAGAAAATTTTGTTGTTTTTTTCATCAATTAAAAAAAATAATCTTGGAGTTCTCTCGCATGCCATTGAAAATCGCTCTGCGTGCCGAATTTGGCACGTGTGCTTTAGGTTGCCGACTCCTGATCTAAGCTACTAATAAATAATTTCTAAATTTCTTCAGCTAAAAAAGAGACGATAATAATTTAAGAATAATCTTGATAATGCATGTGAGAAAAGAAAATCATTAGACCGGCTCTTAAGTCTAGGTCGTAAGGTCGTAAGATGAAACGGAGTGGGTCCAATATCCCGTGCAACGCGAACCGATATCCGATAGGGAACGATTCTCTCTAGGTATCCCATAGGTACATGCACTACCCCCCCCCCCCTCCTCATTTCCCTTAGATCATCAACGTTCCTCGTATGCCCTGGACTTTCGACCAAATATCAGACCAAATATCAGACCGGGCTCGGCGACACGAGTACTGTTGCTCCTATTCCTTCCTCGCCTGTGTAATAATCTTAGGATGCGCAACGGGGGACGTCTTCCATATGTAGGCCTACTCTTAATGGGAATGTATCGGTGTTTTACATACTTCGCCAAAGTTGAGTCCCATGGGTACAGACGTGAGTCTAGTTACCAGACTTGAACTACAATTTGTCTGAGGTGGAGATTGCTCTCTTTGTACCCCGACTTCAGCACTACTAGCCGTCAATTTCGCAACCCATGTTGATGTACATCTACCCTAGCGCCCGAGGATGCTCCCGTCTAAAGTGGCTAGATCCTGCCACTAAGGCACCAACCACTAAGTCACTAGAAAATACCGCCAGAACCACCGTTGTCCTACGTAGTGTGCAGTGATGTAGTGGAACTTGGTTGTAAAACCCAGATGGTCACGAGCAAACCACCTAATCCTCAAGGGCTTAGTCTAGTTACCAAACTTGAACCCCGTTTCTCTTCGAGAAAGCGAGCCGAGATTACTCTCTTAAGGCTCGGAGAACGAACTCTGCTGTATCGCTCGCGAAAACACTGAGAACGTCGCCGTAAAAGTCCAGCACGAAAGATTTGCCGTTCCTGTCCACGGCTGTTCAAATACCAAGTGCGCGACCGTCTCTTCCGCATCCCTGCAGTTTCGACATAGTAAATCAACTAAGCCTACCAAAGCAGGCCCTCATCGAACAAAATGTCCAGTCACCGGTCAATGCAAGTGATTGCAAATCATTTTGCGTACCGACCTAAAACTACAAGTCGAAAGTCGCCTAAGATCAATTTTTCTTTATATGAAATGTAATTCGCCGATTGAAATTAAATAAACTACTACACATTTTATAGTAACCACTCATCTTAAAGGGAAGTGTCAGCCAACGATATTTTCTAACTTAACATAAATTATCTGCATTATAATCATATTATTATTGCCAGTCTCAATAAAATGTTTTTCTAAGCCACTAGTCGGCAACCTAAGGAACGCGTGTCAAACTTGGCACGCAAACGATTTTCAATGGCAGGCGAGAGACCTCCAAGGCCAAGACGTGTTTATTATTGATTAAAAAAACAACAACATTTTCCGGTTCTGAATGAGAAAAACTGACCTTTGAAGCCGATGTTTCCAAATGACATAGTGACACATTTTGTATTTACAAGGACCACTGGAATGTATTTGCATTGAAACTGGACGTGTAGGCCTACATCCCTATATTGAGGCATACATTGAGATAGATAGATAGATCTAGTTAGGCTTTTTTTTAGAAGTACATGGAAGTACTCAAAGCGGAGTTTTCTAATTAAAGGCAAGACTTTTAAATTGATGGAATCCATTTTTCATATCACACCCAGCCTAACTGGTTTGATATCAATACAACCTTTGAAGATGTAGATCTTTTTTTTTTAAGTGGAGAGATATTGAGGATTTTAAAATGCAGCAAGTTAAATTTTAAACATTTAAATAAAAAATGCTCATTTGCGGAAAAAAAATCTAGAAGGAAGCTGCTTAGGAAAGTCGTCTGCTATTCTCAACTGCTAGGCATTCGCTCTTTGACTTTCAGCTTTTGATTCAACTTACACTTATGAACAGATTTTATCGCAAATGAAAGCTGTTTTAAGCATACAAAGAGGTCACCTACATTTGACCGCTCATTAATTGATATAGACTAGTAGGCCTACATTGCAAAGAGCTTTTCTGCTCATCTTCTTTAGTTAAAAATAAATATGAGTAGCCTAACTCTGAAACAATTTTTTTGTATTATTAATTTAATAAATGTAATAAATATTAATATGTTAAATTGAATAAATATATCACTATATTATGTAATTTCTGTAATTATTAATGTTTAAATTATAAACGCCTTAAATTAATGCAAAAAATGTTTTTTTACAACTGTTTAACGTACATTATTTTAATCTTCTAATAATTAAATCTTGTAATGAATGCCATAATGTTGGATTTATATAAAGCAAAAATAATTAGTCAGTAATATTTGTTATATTACAAAACATAACTTATGTTTGACATCGCTATTAAATGAAATGTGGATATGGTGTTTTATTAAAGGGAGATAATAAACCCGTTTTATTTGAGCTAATATTTCTCATTTGTTTCTTATTTTTTCTTTTATAAAAAAATAAAGGGCTTAAAATGTATAACTTTGAATTGATCAAACTGTAAAAATTATTTGAAAATTATATAAATAGTATATGACTAAAGTATTTACATGTATATTTTCAAACCTTATATTAACTATCTAGTTTGTACGATTACTATGTATCCATTCCACTTAACTATAATAGCAGTAAGGTTATCAATATCATCCGAAACATATTATGGACGTCGCTTCTCGGCCTTTTGGCTAAGTTCGATCACTCTGGCTTCCTCACACAATGTGTAGATCTTCTCCGCCTTGTGCGATTAGATTTTTCACAACTGTGTAGGAGGTCTGAGGAGTTACCCCACCCCCCGAGCTACGGCTCTCATAACTATACGATGCCTAGTAGGCCCAAAGGAGGGGCAAGGAGATCAAACTCCGCCGCGCCTCCTACCGGAAATTAAAAAAAAAATAAAAATATTATGGACGTCTCAGTTAAACTGAGATAAAAATAGAAATAACATGAAGGTGTAAGATAATCATTTTCACTAACAAATGATAATGTTTAGACAATAATTACCATAAATGTGATCAGTTTAGTAATAAAATATTGTTTTTGATACATGTATATAGGCCTAAATACTAATTTAAAGGATGATATTCACAAACACGTTAATTAAATATAAAACGCTTTAACGATTTTCTCTATAAATAATCTCCTTTGCTTTTGGCCTTGGTCTTACTACGGAGTTAAATTAATTGTTCTATAAAAAAAATATTTTTTTTAAAGTATAATAGAGCAGGTTAACTTTCAGGCACGTGTTGGCACGCTGAATGATTAAGAAATCCTAGTTTGACATACTGTTAGCAAAGGTTTGCCGACCCCTGTTCTAATCTACAATGACATATTAATTACATATTGTCATATTTCGTATTACAGACGAGGTATACTCCAGAAAACTATTGATTGTCTGAGAGACATTTTAAACCGCTGCTCTGATAACGTCACACAGAGGCAAGAACTGGATATGCTGTATAGCGTGGAGGAGTGGAAACAAGGGCAGCAACTCTTATGTGAAGATTTAAACCGTAAGTTAGGTAAAGGGAGTCTGGAGGACTTTCACACTCTTTAAGTCATTCAAGTTTAATAATATGTTTGCACTTATGTGTTTTACTTTTAATTGCCAAAATCATTGAATGTGTTTTACTTTCATTACAATTGATTCAATTATTGAATGTGCTTTACTTTTATTGTTATTATTGAATGTGCTTTACTTTTCTTTTTATTATTGAATGTGCTTTACTTTTCTTTTTATTATTGAATGGGCTTTACTTTTCTTTTTATTATTGAATGGGCTTTACTTTTAATTGCTTCAATTATTGCATATTGAATTATCTCCCATTTTGTTTAATCTATTCATTTTTCTTGAACATTAAATTTATTACATCATTACATTTTTTTATATTCTTCAAATAAAAAAAAGTTTTGTAAATAAATATCCCAAAAAGCAGCATTCATTATTCTGTCCAAAAAAAGTAGTCTTAAATTTTTACATTTCATTTTTAAAATACATTATTTGGTTAACTGGAACAAATCTTTTGGGTAAGAGCATCAATTATTTGATTGTTTTCTTTATGAATGACATTAAGATGGAAAAAATGGATTGCAAAATGGAGATCTTATGTTCTAACAGGAAAATGTTTAACTTGCAAGTGATATGAGGAAAAGGTATACAGATAAACTCATAGCTCCTGTTATGGACTGTCACTATGATGACTATTATTACGACTCGTTAAATCGGATTCAATGAATATAGTTGTATCTTTATTAGAAGTCTCTAGATTCTGCTAATCTGTAGCCCAGGCTAGGCGTTCCTTGACTGACAGGTCTATGCAGTAATGTAGTTATATTCGGGATAATTATCTTCAACACCTTTCTCAACAATGATAGATCAAACAACTCCAGTTGTTGAATAAACAATTTTATTTAAATTGTAGACTCAATATAAACTTTAAATAAATGCATCAACTGATGACAACATAAGAGTTTCATAGAATTTCATATAATATACAAGTATCAATATAGCGACTTCTCTCTACAAACTTTCAAACTGAACTAACTTTAAGGAGGTAGGGACTTTACAAAGAAAACTATTATCGAAGATTCTACAGGGTCCTAATACGCATTTCAAATCACGGCTCTAATAGGATACTGCGATCCAGAATCTAATCTTCAATTTCCACGGGGTTGGACGAATTATTTTATTTAAACTGCCCTCAGAGCAGAAAGGTCAAACCTTGGACTCTAATACGCACTTGTTAAGAGGTCAATGCCTTAGTACGTCATTCATCTATGACCGACATTCGTAACACTCCAAATACTTTTTAGAAGCGAATAACACTTTCTATATTTAAAAAAAACATTTGCATCCTAAACTTACTTATTATACACAACATAATACTCAACAATAGTTTTAGGCATTGAATTGGTATGATTTTCTAAATCTTACTAAAAATGTATTTCTTTTTACAGTCTTCAGAAATCATTTTGAGTGTGTATCTAAGTTTGGCCCGACAATATCTCACTGCATACTGCTGAAGACTCAAAATTTCAGGAAAGACATAACAACTGCTGGAATAATTCACCACAAAAAACTCCATGACATCACCTGCAAGTATGTTTACAAGTAGTTCTCAAACTATGAAGTAGTCAAAAATATATATTTGTTGATTATATTCTAAAAATTTCTAAACTTCCAGTGCTACATATATAAATACACTACAATTTAGTATATTTTATATTGAATTCTAAAATATCTTTTTTGTGAAGGTATTTTCTTCACAATACAATAAGATGTACTACATGTACATATTTATTTTTTTACAACAAACTTACTAATTGCAAAAAAATTACCATAATTTATTCTTATCCATTTAATAATAATAATTTGGTATTTGTACGTTTTAAAACCATGTTGCAAATAATGTATATACCTATATACTTTTTCATTTATAACATTAGTTTTGCACTGTAGTTTAGTAAACCTTTTGATCCAATTAATTCGTTCAAAGCAATTATATTAACATAGAAGCACAAATAATAACTAATAATTTTGCATTCATTTTATATTATGTTATCTTCAAATTAGTTCCTATATTGTTTTGATTACTTTATAATTTGTGTCCAAATTTTAATTACTTTATCTTATGCCCTTATTGTTATTACTGTATATTTGTATATTTCATCTGGCAGCTTTGCAGAGAACATTGTGAATTGTTTAGAGCGGCCACTCGCTCGCTCCTGCCCTATTGAGGTTGTTGATACGATGGTCAGTGCCCTCCATAAGTTCCTACCCCCTGCTTGTGCCCCAGTGCCGGCCGTGGACAACACAGAAAACTCAGAGCTGCACCAAGGTCAAGACAACATTGACGACCCGTTAGAGCCAGTTGTTTTTGAAACTGTCATTGTTGAAGGTGGAGATGCAGAAAACTAAAATACATTTACTGTGGAAATGTTAGGTTCAGAAATAAAACCCTCTGAGGACCTTTAAAAGAGAGGACTCAAGAAAGAATTGTTGTACCTCCATTACAAATTGTAGTTCAGTAGTCTCCAGGTTTATATGTCGGACTGTGGTTCTCTAGAAACCAGAAATATTTTTGTCCATTTATTAAAAACGTTTCAGTCAAAAGTTTAACATTATTTTTTTCACAAGTGACCCAGCAAATATATAGGCCATACTCTTCTTTCTCTCAGAGCAACTGAACACATTGATTAGAGAAAGAAAAAATATATTTATGTCAGGTGCCAACACATGACAACAACATTTTTCTATTACCACAGTTCAAGTCTCACAATGAAATTGATAAAGAAAAAATTATTTTGGTTAATGCATTGTTCTGTTGACTCGCATTTGTTGATATTTATTTAATAAGTGCCCAAATTTTGATGATGCACTTTTATGATGCATTTTGCACACGTTCAAAATGGAATAAATAATTGTTTTATAAAAGAACTATGTTTTTCCATGTAAATTATTTTAATTTTTCAAACTTTGCAATAAAAAATCCAATGGTGTCAATATTGTAAGAGTCTTTCATATTTGGTTGTAAAAAACTTGGGTCAAATCTCTGGACTTTAGCCTTGTCCTCCTTAGACAGGTCGCTATTTGTTAAACCATCTCCACCAAGTTTATAGGGCTACAGAGAAAGAAGATATAAATTTGTTTTTCATAACACAAACTATCACTGCAGTAATATACAATTGTTTTTTAAATGTAACAATCTTTCATTACTTTCATACAAAAATGAAAATGGAAGATTTTTTTATTCTAAGAGCAACAATCTGAGACCAAGTATGGCAAGACTATATTTTGACTTGTTTATAATGTAAAGAAGATTACATTTCTGCATAATATTTAAATTCAGAAATCTGTTCAAGAGACTGTGTTTGTTTTAGTTTTTAATGTACAGAAATAACCAAATGTAAATAAACTATTGTTTTTGATTTTAACTTAAAAAGCTCAAGATAAAAAAGACATTGTGACTTTGTACACAAAGTTGATATTTTAATGTGATCTTAATTAATACTCATTAAAAAAACACACTTGATATTAGCATTTTGTGTAAATAAATGTTACAATAGTTTTCAATCTTACTGTGGATATGAGTTTTATATTGGGGCACACAGCCAGCAGTTTAGAAACTTGATCTTCATTTTCTTCTCTTGTTATTGTGCAAGTACTGTATACCATCACACCTCCAGGTTTTAATAACTGTACAGCCTTGAAGGTAAACAACACCACAAAACATTAAAGTAAATAAAAACCAAAGTATTCTTATCATTGGCTTGTTGTCTTTTTCACTATTAGCATGATTTCAATATGAATAAATTAATCAAAAAATTTAAAAACTTTCAGTAAAAATTTTGTATGATAATAGTAATAGATTTTATTTATGACTGATAAACATATGATTACTGATTAAGTCAATTAGAAACATGACTTTAATGACTTATAAGTCTTAGATAGTTTCATATCCAAATTAAAATAGTTAGAAAAAAACAAAACAATATTGAAAACAAAGATATTTACTGTAAGTAAGAGCTGATGCTGGATGACTGGATAAGAGTTTAGTTGATTTAAAGAAAGTTTATTGGCATAACAAGGTCTTTGGCCCAGGGCACTGCAAGGAGCGTCTACAAGAATACGATGAAATGTTTCAGGAGGATATGGCGGACTACCATTGCTTTCTGGGGAGGAGAGAAACTATATTGTTCAAGGAAGACAATTTAATTTAATAGATCCATGTTTATAAAGAAGTCTGTAAATTAATATTAAATAAAAATATATAAACATAATAAGTATGGCTTGTATTTAAATTATGACAATATTAACTTATTACCAGAATTTTTAGACAAAGCTTTAGTTGAATCAAACACAAAAATCTCAATATTTTTCGTTTTTAAAGATTCCATTTTCTTCACTCTTTGTGAGCTTTTGTCAAGTGCAATGACATGACCCTTGAAAAACAATGTTAAAGACATTAGACAAGTTTGGTTTAAATTCAAATATAAAAAAACACATTTTGTTAAAACTATTTGAGTAATACTTAGATGCAATGGAGAGTTTATAATGTATACCCCGGTACTGTAACATAATGTTTTCTTATATGTTTCTAAGATTAAAAACTAACTAATAAAAGTCTAATTAATTCAATTCAAAAAAAGAAAATCTGAAAATTAACAATGGTGAATAGAAAATTAATTGCAAAAAATAACAAAACTATTTGAAAAGTGTATGAACTTGAAAATAAAAGATATACTTTAAATTACTTTGCTGACACCAATAAAAATTAATATCTTTTTTTTAAATTAGGACACGCAATTAAAATCACACTGAAATAGTTTTTGCTCTAAATGTATTTGTTTCAGGACCCCAAGACCTAAGTCTCACCTCTAGACATTTTAAAATATACTCTTTTGCAAAAAAAACAAATCATTCACTAAAGAATACTTTTTTTTAACTTCATGGGTGAAGCTTTAGGATTATATAAATAATGAACAAGTCATAAAATGAATTGAATTAATGTGACAGATGGATATGCTTGGGAAGTGTTTTCCTTGGGAAAATGTCAAGCTGTACAGGCAGAAGATGTTTTGTTGAATAGGCAGATGTTCTGCTATATATTGGCATATGTTGTGTTGTATGGCATATGTCGTGTTGTATGGCATA
This sequence comes from Anisus vortex, assembly GCA_949126835.1. NCBI lineage: Eukaryota > Metazoa > Mollusca > Gastropoda > Planorbidae > Anisus > Anisus vortex. The sequence continues at coordinate 22,321,671 of OX421496.1, forward strand.
TGTCATGTTGAATAGGCATATGTCATGTTGTTTAGGTAGATGCCATTTTGTATAGGTAGATGTCATGTTGTAAAGGGCAGATGTCCTGTTATATAGGCAGTCGTCAAAGATGTGATAGACAAGAGACATTAACTAGCAGCCTGACTTTAATTAATAGATGGACAAAGATAACCAAATATGTATACACAAACATGAACTTGTATCAAATGTATTTAACCATTTACCTGATCTCCAACAAGGGCAGCAATGTGAGTTGTCTTCCCTCCTGGTGCAGCACACATGTCCAGAATTGTTTCCCCTGGTTGTGGGTCAAGAGCGTGCACACATGCAATGGAGGGGAGATTCTGTGGGAAGATCCTGTCTGTTGAAAGATCAGCAAGGGATGGGGCTTCATACACTGGCTGAGTCATCAATATACCAACTCCACTTTAAGACAAGACAAAATGATAAGCCACTTAAAGGAGACCTTTAATGCTTACATAATAATAATTACAAGAAGAAAAACATGTTAGATATCAATGAAAGCTGTCCATTCACCCTTCTGCTTTTATTTTTCATTAAAAATGTCAGATATAAATAAATGACTAAAATTAACTTGTTACAAAAATTCACTATAGTTATTCAAGATGAAATCATGTTCCATAGTATCATTAGTTCTCTGATATTTTTTTTAGAATAATAAAACTTCTTACGCAATAATTGTTCTAGAAGTGAGCCCTAGCAGAAACAGTTACAATGAGTTTTACCTTTGTTCAGTCTGAGAAGTGAAAAGTTCTGATCGAGTGACTTGAGAGACACCATTCCCGACAAACAGTTTCTTGCCGCTGTATGTGGTTGTTGCTCCTTTCAAACAGCGGCCGTCAAGGTCAGCATAAACAGATACAATATCACCAACTTTCAGACCTGATAGATAGATCATATATTTTAATCCACTGAGTAGGTTATTAATAGAGTGATAAATAAATCAATGAACCATTATTTAAATTATACCTATACTAGTATTAAATAATAATCTTCTTTATAGAAGGAGTGTCTGTAATATATAAGATAAACGAATAAATGAATCACTTATTTATTCTTTTATTACATTGTACTTGTTCATTATATTCATCTGATATCTTGTATCAAAAATTTCTAGCATAATATGCCAAGACACAATTATACATTATGTGTATTAAGTGAATTAAAAATTGTATAATTTGATATGAAGTGTTTTTTCTGCAATTAAAATAGAATACAAAGTGTTTCAACAATTAAAACTAAACCTTATTAGAGAGATTGCTCAGTCCCATAAATATATATTCACATTTTTTTAAATCTAGAAATGCATCTTCACTCAGTTTGAGTTCTTATTATAAAAAAAACTGCTTACATAAAACTTCTATGTGTAGTTTAATCCTGCTTCAGTAAATAGTTTGGGAATATTTATTTTTCTAGATATTTCAACACAGTGATCTACCAGCAGAGTGCAAGACTGGGAGTCTCATGATTTGTTTAAAACACAAAGAATGGTTTTTTCTTCTGGTAAGGAAAGTGTCCATGAGTCTTCCCAGTCCTAATGGACATCTGACATAAGTCAGGGATAGTAAAGGCTGCCAGGCGTTGTGCTGGGCAAAAGCTCCCCATGTGTACTGTGGCCACTGAAACTACTGAATGCTGCTTTACTAGCTCTACCTACATGATCTGAGTAAGAGACTTTATTATGGTTATATATACCGTATATACTCGCGTATAAGTCGCACTTTTTATACCGAAAATCTCGACGTAAAGTAGGGGTGCGACTTATACACCCGACATGGTTTTTGAAAAGTTCGAAAAACATCACTACTCTGTCATAAAGTTTCCTTCATAACCAATAGGCCTAGAGATGATTGAAATGCTGAATATTTTAGTGTTTTTCTGACCCCCCCCCCACACATACACACACTTTCCTTTTGAACTTTCGGACCAATTTAGTTTTGCCGAAATGTGGCGTAAGTTTAAGGCGGCTTTTTTTTTCATAGGCCTATTAAATGCACATTACAGTACGGAAGGAATCGTAAATGTGTACAAAACTGTCTAGACCTACAACGTAGCTTACGATGCGTTTTATTTAGGACCTATTGCCTCTGACTATACGTTATAGCCTACTAATAAGGCAGTGTGTAGCATTCCTGGGGAAAACCGCGCTTTGATTCCAAAACTACAATTGGCCGGCCGATCGTCTCATTTCATTAAATTTCGGAAAAATTCTGCACTCAAACCTTTTTTTTAAATCTTTAAATAATGCGTAAAATGTCAATGGTACGTTTCATTTTTTCATTAGTTGCATGTAAGAGTTGAAAAAAAACACAGCTTACTGTCGGTGTCGCAGTCATTTGTAATCATTACAGACAATGTTAATGGGAATTTGGACACTTGTATAACGCGTGGTTAATACCGGCGCCGCTCAGTTTGAAATAGCGCAATTTTGTAGGCATATTGAACGCAAATTACATTATGGAAAGAATCGTAAATGTGTAAAAGCCTCTCTAGTCCTATAATATAGGTATAAGCTTGTACTTGTACACTAGTAGCTTAAGATTAGGACCGAGAAAACCGCGCGCGCCATGTCCGCATGTCCTAGCAATGTTTCCGATCGGCCGATCGACACATTTCAAGACATTTCGGAAATATTCTGCACTCAAACTTTTTTTTTCAAATCTTTATGAAAAAATGCGTGAAATGTCAATAAAGTGTGTCATTGTTCCTTAGTTGCATGTATGAATTGAAAAAACACAGCTTATTGTCGATGGCGAAGACAGCACACCCTCCGAGAAGCCACCAGCACTCCCCCCTTTTTAAATATTGTTCGCGCAGTTGGTTTGAAATCATTACAAACAATGTTAATGGTAATTAGGTCATCACTTGTATAGCGCAACTATGAATACCGGCGCCACTCAGTCTAGGCTAATGATGCACATCAAAAGATTTTTGTGTGTGTGGACCCACTATAGTGTAACTATAGGATAGTATTTTGAGTAGGGACATGGACTTAGATGAAGAAACAGATATCTTACTTTCCCATATGACTAATGACTGTATTGACCGGTTGTTCAAAATAAATGAAGCGCTGCCTTTATTTGATTATGTTTGCATTATGCACGATTGAAACCATTTTTTAATTTCCAAATTAGGGTGAATATTAGTAACTTTTGTTGTTTAAGGGTATGCATTGTTTGAGAAGTTAAAAGGCAGTGTAACCCCTGAAAGTCAGGGTGCGACTTATACGCGGGTCAATGACAACATATAAGAAAAAAATCCTAAACTAGGGGTGCGACTTATACACCGGTGCGACTTATACGCGAGTATATACGGTAAGTTATGTTTAAACTGCACTATATATGGCCTGAATAAAACAACAATGATCAACCTATGAACAAATTATGTAAAATCACAAAACTATAACTAAAACACATAACAAATGTATTAACTATCCTATTAAATGGCATTGGTTTCTAAAATAAATATACATTCATATTTAAATTTTTACAGTTTATGTAAATGCTTTTTAAAACTTACTGGTTGGAGCACCCATAATTCCAATCTTAAAAATATGCGCCCCTCTCAAAACTGCCATTCCACAAGGCATGTCCACAATAATCTCCTTGTCCACCTGTGGATTATTTACATTAATGAAAGTTTTATCAATTAAGGTTCATCAATCATATTATTCCTAAGACTGTCCATTATATTTGTTAACAGTAGCAGTTCTACAATCAATTATTTCCATAATGGCGAAGTTACTACTCAAAAAGTTGATTTTTACATTAAATCTGTCATGTATAGTATATTTGATTATTTTTAGCATGGAATTATTAGTGAACACTTTGGTGCCCAAAAGTGGACAGTAGTGAACTACATGCTTGGTTTTGAAGGAAATGCTGCGACTGTGACTTAATAGAATGTTAAATGATGTTGTGAGACTGTAAACATCATTTTACATGGATTTGTGAATCTAACATGAAAGAAGAATGTGTTGTCAGGCTGGCTGGATTGACCATTGGCTTATATGAATCATCTCATCTCTGTAGACTTTCACCTCCATTCAAGTCATTAAAGTTGTTTAAGCAGTACTAGTACTAGTCTTAAGGTTTTAAACTTTTTTACACACTTTACATCAAAACTAAATGAAGTACAATTTCAACAGAGTATGTTATGTTGGCCTATTAGAGGCAGCACTCTCAGCTGGGAGGTCCTGGGTTTGAATCATGGTAAAGTCTAGGATTCTTTTCTGAGTCTGGAGGGTGTCCTTAGATCTATCCAAGTCTGATGGGTCCCTGACATTAGTTGGTCTATTAGATTCATTTGCAAATAAATAAATGCCTCATGGAACTTGTACATGCATTCAGACATAAGGATTTGAGTAAAAATAAAATCTACACTGTTTTCTTATACTATTTACAAAACTTATTGTATTTGGCTAGTACACAAAATGTCTTACCCTTGTAATATTATTTGGACCTCTGTTTTGAATAAGAAGGCAATCTTTAATCAGTGGATGAATGAACATGTTATAAGGGGCTCTTCCAACATCACAGTTTTGCTGTTAAGATGCATGCAATGAGAACAAAATAACTAATTGTAAATTAAAGACAAAATGAGCCAGTCAGTAAATATTTGATTGATTTTAACAAAAACATGCTCTTGATACTCATTATAAGGCATTGTATGTATAAGATGATATTGTGTGTATAAGATGACATTGTTTGTAAGGGGGTTATGTAGTGTGTATAAGATGACACTAGGTGATTATAATGTAGTGTGTATAAGACATGACATTGTTTGAAAATGTGTGTTGATAAGATAGTATTCTTATGTAAAATGATATTGTGTGTATAAGTTGATTTTGTGGTTTAAGTCTAGTCTTGTATTTCCATTAGTTTATTTAAAGATGTTTAACTAGTGGTTTTCCTGGTTTGTTCAGGCAACCCATTCCATGCCCAGATGCCACCCAGGATGAACTAAAACTTATTATAATTAGCCTACTTTATGCATTAAATTGGTTCTTGCATAAGAGGAATTTTAATTTATTTCAGCATAAACCCCTTTCTTACCTTGTCTAAGTGTAATTTGATGCTCTTTAACAATATGTTGTTATCTGGATCATTGTGGGTTGCAATAATACGAAGTGTAGTATACAGGGGAGGGGAACTCAAAATTTCTAAAAGATTGTTTAGGTGTTGTTCATTCTAAAACAAAAATAGAATAGAAACAATTGATTATAAAACATTCTAACTGTATTTATGAACAGCATGATTGATTAGATAAAAACCAAACAATACAACTTGTGAACATAGAAGGAGATAATAAAAAAAGGTAAGTTATAGCATTCAAACATTCAAAACTGAACAAAAAAATAAGACTTGATGATTTTTGCCAAAAAAATAATAAATTTGACTTTGTCACTTTGGAATTAGGCCTAGACTAAAGACTTAAAGAGGCGAGGGTAGTCTGAAGTGTAGTGTTTGACTTATATTATATATATAGTATCTGTATAGTAGGCCCTATATAGTCAATAGGCTGAATAGCTTGAATAGTCTATCTATTATATATAGTGACAGTCTAATCTCTAGTTGAACATGTATATATACAATGTTAATAATTAGGCCTAATAATAATGATGATAAGTAAGGCTTAGGCCCAGTGCCCTCACATAGGGGGAGGCAGAGGGGTGCTTATGCCAGAAGGCGACACTTCCATGGACGGAGGGGGGGGGGCGGCAAATGTAGTCTAAATATAGCAAATAGAGCACTAAACAAGCACTAAACAAGCAGTTACAGTATACAAGGGGGCGGCGCTGAAACTTATGCCCTGGGGCGCTACATAATCTTGTAAAGGATCTGTCTTCTTAGGCCTTAGCTTTAGGACTTTACGTGGAACTTATTACTTAGAATTGAATTTTATGCCTAGTCTACTACAGTCACACAGCTCTTTTTTATGAATTTGTTCTAGTTTTCACATGTTTTCTTAAGCCTTGTCTTATAAGTTTACAGATGTTCCTTCTAGATAGAAGCTTATTACGTCCTCTAGGACTCTACTCTAGGCCCAAAACTCCTGCAGGGCGGCAGGGATAGAACCCGCGACGTGTTGGTTGATAGTCCGGTGAACTAACCTGGACCAGCCGGCCTCACTTATCATAAGTTTATCCTTAAGTTTTAGTCTTACGAATTTAAAATGGCTTAGGCCATATTTTAAGTATAAACCGCTAAGCCCCTGCACTTACTCAGACTTACTGCCCTAAACGGTAGGCTAAAGATAATTATATTATACACTTACAGTATACAGTTATAGTAGTTATACAATATTTTAATTTTTAATACTTTTTATTACATTTTATACTATAACTTATTAGGAACTTATCATACTTATGCCGGTATTTAATTTTTATGTTCTAAAAATCTTACCAAGTAGGTTGTGAGTCGCAGAGCCTGGAGTACCTTAGAATCGAGAGACAGCATTATGCACATTCGTGGTAGACCAGATGAATGGTATGTCAATGTCTAATGTATTAGCATGTCCTACAATTTAAAGGCGAAATTTTAGAAAAATAAATACGAAAATGTAAAAGAACATTTTTTGTGCACTGGTATATATAATATCTATCTATCTATTTATCTAAAAAAGGATGAGGGTTAAACTCAGATCTGGGGGTTTACTCATACAGCAAAGATATTATAAGGTTCGAGAAGATCTCGAATTTTCTGAAATTCTCTATGTAAAAAGTGTAGAATTATTTTTTTTTACCGATCAACACTATACTATAGTAGTCGTCTTGTATCTAAGACTACAGGCAGGCTAAATAGGCCTATATCACAACTTACTAACTTAGTCTAATAGGCCTGGGCTATATTATATTAAATAATATCTATTATAGGCCTATCCTATAAGACTATAAGCCTATCCTATAAGCCATAAGCCTATATTTATAATTTATATAGGCCTTTAGGCTACTTTAGCTTAGCCTATTAGGGCCTATAATAGCCTATAGCCCCTATACTATAGCCTATACTATAGCCTATAGGACTATAGGATAGGCCTATAGCTAGGTCTAGGCCTACTAAAATATGTTATAATCCCGCTTAACTACTTCTACATACAATATTTTAACGATAAAACCCCAGAACAAGTCAAACAATAGCATAGGCCTATGGGACATAGACCTAGGCCTTTTCAGAATCAAACTGTGATGAGCTTACTTTGGCTTTTCAAGGTTCTTTTGTGACATCGAAATCGAACGATAAAAAAAATAATTAAAAGTTACGATTTCTATTGCTACAAATAATAACTTAATACAATATAGCCTACGCGTTGATACTTCAACACAAACAAAGCTTTATAAATATATAACTATGTTAAATTTTATTTGTAGCCTATGCTTAAAGACGATTTACTGATCGCTCGACGCCAATCTGTATTAACATGGTGACATGGTAACCATAGACGCATTAGGCCTAGAATGTATAATAAATGTTTTTTGGGTTAAAAACTGGTTCAAAAGGTAAAAGAAAAGTACAGTTCGCTCCCTAGCTTCTGGGTATAAAGTTTTTATGAATTAGTTTTTTTGTAAAATGAAAAGCTAATATAATTACGCCTAAAAACCACTAGGCCCCCAGTAAAATAACAAAGGCGAAGAAGGTTTTATTGACAACTTCTGCCCCCTAGCGACTGCGCATGCGTATACATTGACCTCTTTTTTGGAATAATTAATAAAATGAAAAGGTCTATAGGCCTACCAATATTACTTAGAAATATAGGTCATGCCATAGGCGGCCCATAAGACTTTGCGGACTTTGCAAAGTTTGCCGTTACTAGTCTTTCTTTACATGGACATTGTAATGTGACATAGTCATAGTCATAGTCTAGAGTCTAGATTCTAGGCCTACTAATAGCCTACGTAGGCATACTATAAAACTACGCCTACGCATGCCTACTATGGCTATAATATGATAATGACCAGATCTATATTTACCGTATGGCGTCGCACATTCACATATTTTTATTTACGACTTTGACTTAGGACTTAGGCTTAACTAGGCTATTTATTATTCAGTTATAAGGCGAAAAGTCTATGCAAGTGGTACAAATGATACAATATTTGGGCCTAAAATGTATGCCTACAATAGTCTTTATTTGAAAATTAAGTATTATCATTTTTTAATTAATAAACCCTAATTCAATGATCGTTTTAAAATTCCAAATTAATTGATTTGTGTTTTCCCCATTTTTTTTTAGTTGTCATTTCCTCCATCGTTTAGCTACGTAACAACTAGTTGGACCAATCGGATTTCGCCAACTGTACCGGCTCTATGTAAAACACGACTTAAAAGAAGGCGTGAAAGAATACGTGTAAAATATTATTGAATCCAGAGAACTTTCGAGGAAGTACTGTACTATTTTACCTGTTACACAACAGACGTCTTTTTATATTTCTTCCAAAATACCACTTTTGAATAAAGCAAATAACTCTTATTAACGTCTTGGAAAGTGTACAAGCCTGAAAAGTAAAATTAAAATACCAAAAAATAAAACAACCCAAAACAAATAGACTACAACAGTCAACAGTTACAACACTGACAACAGTCAGTACTAAGAGACGCAATTCACTGCAAATCTCAGTAAATCTGATCAAGCACAATGACAATGTTCAAAAATATAGTTTGTATTGCATCTTTGGTAATTGTTTTGCTTTGTATAACACACACTCAAGCCAAAAAAGAAAAGGACGAACGCGATTGCGAAGGTATGGTTACGTATATTAGTATAATATTAGTTATATTGATATATTGTTAATTAAGTTAATTGTTATATTTATCTTTTTCACTTTTCATTCAATTCATTGTCATCTCATTAGCCTACTCATTGTGATTGTCTTATTACTTATTCAGTAGGCCTAATAATTATTAGTTAGTAGGCCTATTTACTATTTTTAGAAGAGTAGGCCTAGTGTACTACTTAGTACTGCTACAGTTACAGTGACTCTACAAATTACAGAGTTAGTTAGACTATACTAACTATACTACTATAGGTAGACCTATAGCCGCCTCAGGCCTATAGGCCTACAATTATTTCAGTTAAATAAAAGACTATTAATAGTGGAGAATACAGACCTCACGAGATATCAAAGGCTAAGGCAGGTTTCACAAAAAAATAATTTCAGAAGTTCCCACTTTCATTTAGGCCTAAAAAACATGTTCAGCCATATATTATATTATAGATTATCCTTTTAAAGCCTGAAACTGAAAGCCCAGGATTGGAATCCAAATAATTAATAATTGAAAGATCGGTAATTCTGTTGGTTCAAATGTTGCTTCAAAAATGTATGAAAAAAATAATTTTTGGCATAGATTAAGAGAGTGTTATGAACTTACATAGATAAATCTATTTTGATCTAGTTTTATACTTAGCGTCAACAGGGAAATTAAATTAAAATTAACAACATAAAAACTTAACGAAACCACACAATACAGATGCAGCTGATACTTTATGGATATTTTACATACAAGTAAAAACAACATTTTGTATCAACAATTTTTATTTTATAATAATCTATAAACCCCCACTATTTGGTGGCGATTTTGTGAAACCTGCCATATGAGTACTTTTTTTTCTTGCGTGGCAACTGGGCATTGAATGGATTGCCTGAACAAACCAGGAAAACCTGTAGCTTAACATCATTTAAAATAAAAATGCAAGACAATTTTTATTTTATAATAAACAATAAACCCCAACTGAATAGTTGCGATTTTGTGAAACCTGCCATATGAGTACTCTTTCTTCTCGAGTGGCATTTGGGCATGGAATGGATTGCCTGAACAAACCAGGAAAACCTGTAGCTTAACATCATTTAAAACTCAGAATGCAAGACTTGACTCCAACCATGGAAAAGTGTAGGACGCAATAATCTTTTATATGGAAGGAGCATGCAAATAAAATTTTTTGTCTTTCCCAAAGATTTTAGTTTTCACTAATATAGGTCTATGTGATTTAATGAATAAATAAATTATTAGAAGTAACTAAAAACTAATCATTGTATTTTCAGTATGTATTGGAGCCATAGAGAAATTTAAAAAAGATGTTCCTTCTGAACTCTATAAAAAAGTGGACAAACTAGAAGCTGAATTTAGAAAATTCTGTAAAAAGTTACCCAAGGGTGGAAAGGAAAACAGATTTGTAAGTATTTTTTAAAATTGATTAATTGATTATAATTTTCTTTTTTTCAATGACGGTTATCTAAAAAAGGTCTTGTAATAAACCATTCTTTATTATGGTACTTATTGTGTGGGCTACTCAGGCTACTGTTAGTGAATAAAACATGGATGGGTGTCGCTGACTGTAGTTGACTAGATATTGGATATCTTAAAGTTTTAAATTCATTGTGGCTGGACATGGCGTTGCCCGCATGATCTGCTAGACAACCATTGATCAACAGTTAATAGAGGAATTATTAAAAAATTATTTGATAATATAGAGAAAAGCTTGTATATCATGTTTTCAGATTTGTGATAAACAGATATCCCAGACAGGACAAATTTGGATTCAACAACGTACATTAAGTTATACAGTGTTCATTATTTGTATATTTCTTTAAACAGACTTACTGAAAAGCTTCAATTACATAGGATATCTAAAAAGGTGTATCAGAAAGAAATGTTTTTTTAATTTTATTAAAATGAAATGTACATTAAAAAAGTTTTAAAACAAATCTTAACAAAGCTTTTTTTTAAAGTAAATTAATGACAATATAATTTAAGATATGTTTCAGTGTTACTTTGTTGGTGGTACTGAAGATGCTGCTACTGGTATTTTAAATAAATAATGACACTATAATTTAACTTGTGTTTCAGTGTTACTTTGTTGGTGCTACTGAAGATGCTGCTACTGGTATTTTAAATAAATCTTAACACTTTAATTTACATTTTGTTTCAGTGTTACTTTGTTGGTGGTACTGAAGATGCTGCTACTGGTATTTTAAATAATTTGATCAAACCATTGAGCTACCACCTACCTTCAGATAAAATCTGTGAAAAACTTCGAGCTATGGACTCCCAGATTTGCGAGCTCCGATATGGTTAGTATTAGACCTAAAGTTTCTCTATGCCATTGCTAAAACTTTGCTCCTGTCTGTCAACTTACTGGTTTTTTTTTTCAGATTTGTTACAGTGTTCAGTACAAAAAAAAGTTTAGTTTGTAATCTCATTTGAAAACATAATTTGTTAAAAAAGTATTATGCGTGGGGACAAAATGATGTTATGGTTTGGATATTCTTGTGCATCTGATTGTATAGGGAGTTTTTTTTTATTATCCAACCTGTTTGTTTGCTACTTTTTTGATTCAATGTGTGTCTGAAAAAAACTCAATGTACATTATCTTCAGATAAGCAGCTTGTTGCAGATTGATGAAATGTTGGAAGCTATATTTTGTTTCATTTGTTCTAGTCCACATTCAAGAGCAGAAAATGTTAGATAAATCAACTTGATGTATTGTATGGTTATCAGACATGCCTACCGTTCCGCTTTTGGCGTATTTGTTCCGCTTTCTTATAAAAAAACACACTTTGTTCCGCCGTTCCGCTTTCTACTAGTTTCGTTACGCCAAATTTGAAAGTTTGGGTTTTTCATGGGTTGAAATATAGCTGTATCTAGGTTGATAAAACAAAGGAACAAAGAAAGTCACAATGCTATAATTATCATTACTTGGGTTTTCTGGGTTTATTAAAAGAGGTATTGTGGGCTTTTCTAACGTTTTTTGCGGTATTACGCGTGTTTGGCAATTAATCTTCTTTTCCTTTACTGTATTCACTGTATTGCTAAGATTGTGTCTTGTGAAAATGTCTACACGTCCTGGCTCAGAAAGTTTAAATATGACTTGTTCAAACTGTAAAAAAAAACTAATTCAGTGTTATTGGAAGGAATATTCAGAGGAGTTTATTCAGCAAATGTGAATTTTATGTTCTTTGTAGGCCTACTAGATCTAGAATCTAGATCCATTGCGAATTGTCTGTAAAACGTAAGCCTACCTACATTTTAAATAGCTAATGTTGTTGGTTTTTTTTTGTTATAAAAGATTGTTAAATAAAGAGTGTTCCGCTTTTTTGTTGAAAAATCCTCTTTTTCATCAAGATTGTTCCTCTTTTTAGTCCTTAGGGGTAGGCATGTCTGGGTTATGTACTATTTGTACAAGTATTACTAATTGATAAAATGTGACATTAACTCAACACACATTGTTTTGTGTCTTTGTCCAGATGTTAAACCAGACTACAGCAAGCTGAACAAGATGAGAGTGGGAGAGCTGAAGAAAATTTTATCCAACTGGGGTGAAGACAATGCTTGCAAGGGCTGTGCTGAAAAGGCCGAGTTCATTAAGAAGGTGAAAGAGTTGATGCCAAAGCATGAACCAGAAGAGTGGAAGAAACTTCAAGCATCAGAGAAAGAAGATTTATGATCATTGGTTGCTATAGACTGATTGCTGTGCATGATTTGTATATGTGTTCATATTGAATGGCAGTGTAGATTATTGTGGTTGCAGATGATAAATGCTGATTAGAATTTTGAATGCTTCTCATACAAGAAGTAGAATTCTGTACGAGCCATACTCAGTAGAATTCAGGCTGTTCATTTTTAGTAGAATTTAGAATGATTCGTACTGATTTGAATTCTGAATGATTCACACTGAGTGGAATTTTGAATGATTCCTGAGTTGGATGATTGGGTAAGTCGGTAGGCTTGTTGAAGTTAAACTTTGACTCACTGTAACGGTGAACAAACTGTATACATAGATGACTGATTCATTGATGAGTGAATGATGCTGATAGCAGAAGATATTTTAATTTAAAGATCCACCACCCCCCTTATTGAGTAAATGATTTATGTAAATACAACTTGATTGTGTTTTGCAACATGTGGTGTTGAAATTTGAGTGTGTGTATGTACTGTTATGTAAATGTAAGGTGACTTGTGTATGCCTCCATTGTTACTTACTCCAGCACTCTATATTTGAACACATTACAGTGTTTGTTATTACTGCTGGTTGGTCTTGTTCAAAGTTTTTGGTTGTTTTGTTTTTTCTCTATTTTTTATTTTATGATCTGTTTTTTTTTTTTTAAAAAACTTTGTAAAAATCTAATAAAAAACATTTCGGTCATACAAATAATTTATTTTCTTCTATCAGATTTGTTTTAAAGATGTGTGACTGTAGTTGTTCCTTGTTCTTAGTTCAAATATTGAATTCTTTGTCCAGTAAAAGAGTTGAAATCAGACTTCATTCCCTTCCCTTGATATCCCAACTTAAATTGAGATTTAGAAACAAAAAGTTTTTAAACATTACAATGATGAATGTTTGAATGACATTGTCATTTGTGTTGCTGACTTTAAAAATCTCTGTAGTTTGTGAGGACCACATATACCCTACTTGTTTTAAAGAATTCATTAGTGATTCTAAGTATGTCTATATATGGCAAGTTGTTTTCTAGAGTTTTTAAAATATTATAAAAAGTAATAAATTTAGTTTTAGATCTAAATGTGTTTTGTTTTTATGTAAAGAAAAAAAAAAGAGAAATGCAATTCAAAGTTAATAAAACAAACTGAACAATTTTGACCATCATACTTTTATTTATTGAATCAAATAAGTTTTCATGCATCAAAATTCCACCAAGTCCTATTATATTTCTACCTTATCCTAATGTACTTAAAATAAAAACAAGTTAACTAATTACAAGCAATGTTATTGCTCCTAAATCTCATTTCAAGGGGCATAACTTTTCAGCAGCCCTTACCAATTCTTGTTTTTTATAGGGAAAAAGACTATAGATTATTACTATTACATAGACTGGATTGAGTTATGTGTTGGCAGGCACTACTCTAAACCGAACTAGTAATGAATAAGGTAATACGATAAGATCCAAGAAAAGACTTGATTGTGATTGCCCCAAAAGGTAAAAAAGTAGGGCAACATTTGTCTAGTCTTGAGAGTAGTAGAGTACTAGAAATAAAATATCCTAGCCAGGTTCAAAGAACCGCATAATAAATAATTATATGGAAAGAACTGATTGTGCTAGGCAAAAAATGTAATATTAATATGCAGCAATAAAACCATATGGATCTTTATTTGAAAAATATTAATAAAAGGTGAAATGAATACAAAATAACAGCGGTTTAAAATGTATTTTAAAAAGGTTAAAACATTGAATTCGACACAGCAGTTATAAGTATGATTGGAACAATAGGTAGCGACTAAATTATGGAATATTTTGCCCCAGACACTGAATGGATACGAAAAAACAAGATTCATTTTACAGGCATTTATAGAACTACTTTTTCAATTAGCCTTGAAATTTTGTATCCCACCCCTTACTCCACGACTGAAACGGGGAACCAGATCGCACTGAGCATGCTAAATAAACCAGATCGCACTGAGCATGCTAAATAAACCAGATCGCACTGAGCATGCTAAATAAACCAGATCGCACTGAGCATGCTAAATAAAATGTTAATAAACAAGTGACCAACATCAACAGAAGCAAAGAGCCATGGAGAGTTTTTAGAAAAAATCTATTTAGGCACTATATTGCCTTAGATCAGGGGTCTCCAAACTACGGCCCGCGGGCCGCATGCGGCCCGCGAGGCCCTCTCATGCGGCCCGCGGAGTCCTTTTTATCTACGTAAAAAAATTTTGGAATTTTAATTGTATTCTGTTCAACCACCGTTTACGTGGACATTATGTTTTTACCGAATTAAAATTGAGGCACGCAGAAGTGCGTTATGTTTTCCAACCGATCACTTATACAATGCAAAACTTTATTCGCTGCTTAATATTTCTACTTTTCAAATGGAAAGGATTGAGACAAAAACAATGCGAGTTTGGAGGAAAGACAAATAAGCTTAGTGTACAATAGGAAGTTCTGAATGTGGCACGGTAGCCGAGCAGCAGCTTGTTTGACTGACGATCCAAGGGTCCTGGCTTCGAATCCTAATGCAGGCTAGGATTTATTCCCATGATTTGAGGGTGTCCTGGAGTCTACCTGATATTAGTTGATGTAAAGTAAAGGCGGCTGTGCATAGTGCTGGTCACACAATCACCTAGTATGCCGTGGCTTTGGAAACTGGTGAACGCTGTTTCACCGGCCCTGTGGATCAATTTGGTCCGACGGGATACTTTACTTTTACATTTTTAGGAAGGGCTGAAGGGAGACAAATTGTAAGCAAATAGTAGGCCTATAAAGGGGGAAAAGGTGGGGGGATGAAAAATTGTTTCCCCCACTCTCAAATTGGGCACACCTTTTAAACGCGAACAATGTTTCTAGTACAATGCCACGCATGCACGCCTTTTCGTCCCACCAAGAAGACTTGCATCAAAGCAAACATAAGGAGAAATATGCTCAAAATTTGCAGAGTGAAGTCCGTGCAGAAATATTAGCTAAATTACAAAATGACAATCACATCTCAGAGGACATTGTTCAGTTAATCCTCAAATGAAAACAAATCTTTAACTAAGGCCAGTTATAAAGATGCTTACGTTCTGGCTAAAAGTGGCAAACCGTTTACAGATGGTGAAGTAGTGAAGGAATGTTTGTTGGGAGGTGGCGGAGGAACTTTTTAACAAACAATAATTATTTAAAAATGTAGCTTTGGGTGCAAATACCATTGCCCGCCGTGTTGTAGATATGGGTGAAAACATTGTGAATCAAATAGCGAAGAATGCAAGCACGTTTTACCATTTTTCAATTCAATGGATGAGTCGCTGGACAGCTGTTCCACCTGTCAACTGATTGTGTTCATTAGAGGTGTGGATGAAGACATGAAAAAAACACAATAGCTGGCTTCCCTACACAGTATGTATGACACTTTTACCGGAGAGGATATATTCAATTTGTTGGGAAAAAACATTTACTGATTATAACTTGGACTGGACTAACCTCAGTTGCGGTACTGTTGATGGAGCAAAGAACATGAGTGGCACAAAGAAAGGCGTGGTTGGACAAGTGAAGCAGATGTGTAATGAAAAAAAAGTTCACAACCAATGTTCCTACATTGTATTATTCACCAGCAAGCTTTGTGTGCTAAATATATGGATATTAGCAGTGTACTGAATCCTGTGGTGAAGATGGTCAATTTAATAAGGTCACATGGGCTCAGTCATAGATAGTTCAGAGCCATGTTGAAAGATACAGACCCAGAATCGAAAGATTTACCATATTACACAGCAGTAAGATGGCTAAGTTATGAGAAAGTTCTGAGCAGAGTATTTAAGTTAAGAAAGGAAATAGGTGAGTCCCTGGAAAGTAAAGGCAAGCCACAGCCATTACTGTCTGATGAAGAGATGGTGTGGAAATTGGCCTTTGCCACAGACATAACTACAGACTAGTTATTTAAATTTTATGAACCAAAAACTACAAGGAGAGTAAAATCTAGTTTCTGATCTATACACCAACGTAAATGCCTTCAGATCCAAACTTGTCTTGTTTTTGGAACAAGTACAGGCCATCAACTTGACGCACTGTCAACAGTGCAAGGTATTCATGGCTGAAGCAACAGCTGAGTTCCTCACGTCATTTGCATGCGAGATCATCAAAGAGCTCCAGCTGCAGTTTCAGGAGCGGTTTTCTGATTTGGATTCAAAAGCAGAAAAATTGACACTGTTTCAAAACCCATTTGAAGCAGACGTGGCCAGTTGTCCAGATGAACTGCAGCTGGAGATCATTGAGTTGCAAGCAAATGACCTCCTTATGAATAATTTGAAAGAAGGACTGGTGGGTTTTTAACAGTTTTTGCCCTAGAAAGACTTTCCTAATATCAAAACTTTGCATCAAGGTACCTTTCAATCTTTGGAACAAGATATCTGTGTGAACAAACATTTTCAAGAATGAAATACGTAAAGAACAATTTAAGAACAAACTTATCCGATGATAATCTCAGGTCAATGTTGATATGAGGGACATCAAATCTAAAGCCAGAAATGTCTGCTATTTTGGCATCCAGGAAACAATTTCACCATTACCACTAATACAGGTGATCAAGTGTAGTGTACCAGTGTGTTATTAAATAATAACTGAATACAATAATATTAAATAAATAATTAAAAACAACAGCCATGTTTTGATTCTTTTTTATTTGGACCTCGAGTGTGTAGTTGGCCACCGAGCTGCTGTTTGATAGTTAATGCGGCCCTCGGGCTGAAAAGTTTGGAGACCCCTGCCTTAGATAATAAGTGACACAATTGGTACACTTCAAAAGCTTCAATTAACACTTTCTAACCAAACTATGGATAGGCCTATGTATAAAAACAACAGCATATAGTAGATATGACATTGAGTGTGATAATGTTAAATGGTTTAGTTACAAACAATTATTGTTTGACATATCAGAGTTATTATTTATTAAAACAATCCATAAAAATCTGATGATATAGAAATGGAGTTACCCCCCTTTATATTATCTGCATTCAATTTGTATAAATGCTTAGCCCTTCCCCTACTCCCATCTATGCTGCCTTCAGTTCCGCTATATACGCACCAGGGACTGTAAGGGTTAGTGTTGTTTTTAAACCAAATAGAGGCAATTTTGATATCTCATGTATTGAAACCTTAAACAGTTAAACAATCAAGATATATACAAAAGTATTTTTTAAATTTAAATAAACTGGATTGTAGTCTATGCTTCCTTTGTATATATTTTTTGTTCCGATAGAGTTTTACTAATTAATCGTCAAGCCTCCATCTCCATACTTAGACCCGTTTAATGTGAAGGTTCAAGAATAAAGTAAGCATTAGAAAGTATCGTGTTGAATTTATCATTTTCTACCACGTGTGTCTCAGTAACCTTGTCCGAAATTACTGCCTTACTTACTCCAGACACTTCTGAGTTTGTCCTTTTAAAGTTTGGTACTTTTTCATATTGATCCACCAGCTGAATATAAACACCAGCAGCAGACGTCGATACCTCTTTATCAGAATAGCATTCTGGTATTGTAATATCAACATTCTTTACTGTTTCTGCACTTATCTTATTCAGTAACAATATATACTGGTTCTGATATCTTTCTGGATCTTCTCCCAGCTTGGATTGTTCGTTCAGCTTGATACTATCTTCTGTTGTTGTGTTACACTTGTGTTCGTTGGACTCCATTTTGAGAGCCACGAGTTCTCCTGCCGCTATTTGATTGGCCGAGTTCAGGGAAGTGGAATTGTGGATATCAGCTTTGGTTTCATCTGCACATGGGCCTGTTTCGTTTTGTTGCTCAACTGAGTTCAGACACTCGGGATTTGCTCCAGACGCCTGATGTTGAATGGATGGTTGGTTTGATACTTGGCCAATCATTCGAAGTAGCTCTGTTTGTATAATTGTGAAATGTGGTCTAGTATGAGTATTTTTAGCCCAGCACAACATCATTAAATAATACCTGGTCATAAAGAAAACCTTTGTATTAGTAAGCTTACATATTGTCAATATTGTCATAGAAAAAGCTTTAGCCAGATAAAAACAACAACAAAGTGCAAGTAAACCAATATGGGCATTATAAATAGTTTGTATACATTAACATTACTGATCTAAATATACATATATGGACTGTAGTTCAACTCTCAGTGAAGCCAAAAAGAAAAATGGCCGAATTATATTGGCCTACCTTCACTTACCTATACAAGTTAAAAAATCGAATAATAATTAGTTCAATTTAATATTATATTATACAAATAAATTATACTTTTTTTTTTACTCCAGTAGTCTAAAAATGCTGACATAAAATATACTCTACATAAATTTAATTTCTGATGTAAATGCCAAACTTTCAATACCATTCTATGTAAGTCTAGGTCTATACATATCTCTTATAATTCAACATGATAAAAAAAATTTGATTAAGTAAGCCCCCATCAAGTATAATATTTATATTGGCCCAATATTGTATTAATATTTGGCGAAAGTTTAAATATTGGATCAAAATTTTGTCCAATATAGTGCCCTGTCAAGTAAGCGTGTACTTACAACTGGTCAGGGCAGAAAAAAGGCAACGATAACCGTCTATGACGTAAATAGTTGATAATGTCCCAGCTGTCCACGCCTGGATAAGGAGTAAGTCCTCTGGTCAACATTTCCCAAAGTACAACACCAAGTGACCACTGAAAATAAAAACTCTTTAAGTTTGTTTCATTATAACTTAGTTATTATATAGTGCAACGAAACTTTAAGTTAAATAATAATAATAATAATAATGAAGCTTATATAGCGCATATCCCGCAATCAGTTCTATGCGCTTAACAATTACATCTACAATTACAATTACAATTACAATTAACGATGATAACAATAACAGACAAATGTTTAAAAATGTAAGTGGGCTAGGAGTCAATAATAAACAGGTGAGTCTTGAGTCCGGTCTTGAAAATGTAAAAGTTCGAGCTTTGTCGCAGCTGGAGTGGCAGGGTGTTCCATGCGGAGGGGCCAGAGTAGGTGAAGGCCCGCTGACCAGCTGTCACGAGTTTTGTCCGCGGGATCGTCAAATTGAGTTTGTGAGCAGCCGATCGAAGTGGGCGTGGTTTTGTATATATTTCCAGACAGGAAATTAGATAATCCGGGGCAGAGTCATTGAGGCATTTATAGCATAGAGATGCGAGTTTATATAAAATCCTATTTTGAATAGGGAGCCAGTGCAGAGAGTAGAGCAGAGGTGAAATGTGGTCGGACTTCTTCTTCTTTAGGACTAGTCTGGCAGCGCAGTTTTGGACGCGTTGGAGTCCTTGAATGGAAGCGGCAGGAAGGCCGGCCAGAAGAGAGTTACAGTAGTCCAAACGAGAGAAGAGGAGAGTGATGACGAGCTTGGTACAAGCTTCCGGAGTGAGGTAGCGACGGATAGTGGCAATACGTCGCAGGTGAAAAAAGCAGGTTTTGATCAGGAAGGAGATGTGGGGTTGCATGGACAGAGTGGAGTCCAGAAACATGCCGAGGCTCTTTACCGTTGAGGAGAAGGGCACAGTAACGTCACCCAACTGGAGGTCAGTCACTCTGAGGGAAGCAAGCTTCTGTCTCGTTCCTACGAGTAGGGCTTCGGTCTTATCGCTGTTGAGCTTCAACTTGTTTTCTGTCATCCAGTTCTTGATGTCCAGGAAACAACAGGAGATAGAAGCAAGGAGCTCGTCGATGTCCTCAGGCTTGGCGCTGTTTAGGAGCTGGGTGTCATCAGCGAAAAAGTGAAAATTAAGGTTGTGTCGCTCGATGACGAAGGAAAGGGGTTGGGTGTACAAAGTGAAGAGGACTGGGCCGAGGACGGACCCCTGTGGTACACCATAGCGGACGGTGACGGGCTGGGAGGACAAAGATTCAGTAGTGACGGTCTGGGAGCGACCGTCGAGGTAGCTCTTGAACCAGGAGAGGGCTATATCATGAATGCCGAACGTGAAGCTGAGGCGATCGATGAGTAGGTGGTGGTCGATCGTGTCAAAGGCCGCGGACAAGTCCAATAACACAAGGGCGGAGACGAGACCTCTGTCTGTGGCGTTCAGGAGGTCGGTGGTGATCCGCAGTAGTGCTGTCTCAGTGCTGTGATTGGGGCGATATGCCGACTGGAACACGGGCATAAGCGAGTTCAGGGACAGGTGGACGTTCAATTGCTCAAGGATGATGCGCTCCAGGAGCTTGGAGAGGTAGGGGAGGTTTGATACTGGACGGTTGTTCCGGCATTCATTTACATCAAGTCCGGATTTCTTCAAGAGTGGGCGGACGATGGCGGATTTAAAACAGTTAGGAACGATGCCTGTGGAGAGGGAGGTATTAATGGTATCGGTGATGTACGGCAGGAGCTTGTCCAAGCACTGGGTGAACAGAAAGCCTGGCAGAGGGTCAAGCTCGCAGGTCTTGATGGGGGACTTCATAATGATGCGCTTAACATGGTCGATGGTGACAGGTTTAAAGCAGGTGAGAGGGGAGCCAGAGAAGGCGGGAGAGGGTGGGGAAGGGCGATATGCATCATGATCCAGAGAACTACGCAGATTCTCTATCTTCTCCTTAAAGTGCTCTGAGAAGAGTTCTGGGAGGTCCACGGGTGGGTGTATGGTGGGGAGGGGTAGAGAGGGTGAGGAGCCGAGGAGGGTGGACATGATAGAGAATAGCTCCTTGGACGACGAGGCTTGCGTGATGCGGTTGTGGTAGTGCTGGACCTTGGCGGCAGTGATGGCTTCCTTGACGCGGAGCCGCATGTCCCTGAAGATCTGGCGATGGATCTCGAGGCCGGAGAGTCGCCAAGTGCGCTCGGCCCGTCGTCGTTCGTGCTTGGCTGCTTTGACGTCGTCAGAAAACCAAGGAGCTGGCGGTCGCTCAGAAACTGCACACAAAGATGGCGGGGCGTGCTTGTCGAGAAGCTGGCGTAGAGTCAGGGCGAAAAAGGAAGCATGGTCAGAAGAGGGGTCACGCTGAGCCAGCAGCAAGGCAGCCTCGTTGCCAAAGGTGTCAGTATCTATGGCTCGCAGCTTACGGCGGGTGACAATCTTGCATTTCTTTACCGGTCTGGTGATATTGACATTGAAGCAGATGGCAGAATGGTCAGAGACGAGAAAGTCGCTGGCGACTAGGCTGGAGACGAGGTTGTCAGAGGATCTGGTGACGATCCAGTCGAGGATATGACCACGGGAGTGGGTGGGGAATGGGACGACCTGGTCAACACTGTAGTTGTCGAATAGTGCCCGTGCGCGCTTGGTGTTGGCATCAGAGGGACAGTCCCAGTGTATGTTGAAGTCACCCAAGATGATGACTCTGTTAGGGGTGACATTGTAGTAGTCAAGTACAAGAGCAAACTCATCAAAGAAAGTAGCATCTTTGAACTTGTTCTTGGCGTTTGGTGGGGGACGATAAATGCAGAGGAAGGAGAGAGTCGTGGTGGTAGAAACTTTAATTTCCACGGCTTCGAAGGTGGTGTGGGAAAAGGGGAGAGTGTTGGAGAACAATACAGCAGCGTGGAGGTGTTTTTTATAGATGACGGCGATACCTCCCCCCGTGCCAGTGGGGCGGGGAAAAGAAGCTGTGAGGTGACTAACAGGGGTTAGTTGTTCGCACTTGGGGTCGTCCCCAGATCGTAGCCATGTTTCGGTGATAAACATGAAATCTAGATTTTTTTCGACAATAAAGTCAGAGATGAGCTCGGCTTTCCCGACGGGGTTAACTGATTGAGAGTTTATGAGGCAAACACTGAGTGCCTTGTTAGAAGCTTTGGCAGATAAGGGAGGGGATGGTCGATTTGCTTTGGGGGGATATGCAGGCACAGAGAGGGGAGGGGAGGATTGATGTGCAGGCACAGAGAGGGGAGGGGAGGATTGATGTGCAGGCATATAGAGGGGAGGTGAGGGTTGATTTGCCAGATCAGGGGCTGCGGGGGACGATATGCGGTGACAATGTCCAGCTCTCGTCCCACGTCTAGTTGGTAAGTGGCGTCCAATGCCGAGCCTACGAATAGTAAGAAAGAGTTTGGTATCCAGATGTGTATTGAGTTTCAAGCAAATTTTCCCAATGTTAAGAAATAACTTCTTATCCATTTCTTCTCATCAGTAAGGTCAATTTAATTGATAATTAGTAACATACAATAGAAGTGGCTAGTATAAAAACAAGCTAGTGTGGCAGCAGTCGTTACTTTGTTTACAAAAATTTCCAGGAGTAAAAGCTATATCATTTGTAGTACACGGTACACAGTTGAGTAGACTCGACAGTCCAGGTTTAAGAGGGGGAAAAAACACAGTGTTGTGACTAGTTGTGAGAACTGCTCAGTCCCTTTGACTCTAACAATGTTAGCAAGCTTAATAAGATGATTAATAAAGTCGATTATACAAATTAGTCAATAATTGACTTAATTGTCGCGCAATGACCGAACAAAACACACAATTTGAGAGAGTAATTCACAACAAATCAATCAATATAAGTTTCAAAATGAAGAGCGAAAAATGAAACCACAAACAATCATCAAATATGAAGAGACGAAATACACTGCTGCCTGCTGGCGCAACACACAACAACAACAAGTTATACATTTTATTCAGATACATCTGTAGGTTTACATAATATAGTTTAACTGTTTTTCAATAATGAACACAAATAGTGCCAAATATTGGTCTTCCCAATACAGTAATGAACTTATTTCAACTAGTAATACCAAAATGAAATGGCCTATTAATATAATATACTGCCTCTAATCTCTAAATATATAGCCTATCAGTTATATTTCCTCTCGGATATGGGGATGGATAGTTTTCCATGAAACAAATGATTGTTTGCTTTTCTGAGCGATATTTTTAAATTGTTGAAGATTATTGTGGGCGGGGAAATAAAAAAAAATGATTGACCTCAAATGAGACGTCACACATACTCGTAAGATGTAGACCAGACGTCCCTAGCCTGTCAGAATAAGCGGACAACCACCGGGTGTCAGTTGTACGAGAACATTACAAGGGTAATGCCGGAACGCGCCTGTTCCTTTCAAAGTTAATTAATGCACCGAATAGTTCTAATACAAGTTTTTTTTGTGAAAAGGGAACCTAAGATATCAGCCGATAGATCTAAATATTAGTGGCCGCTTATTAAAATAAATTTAAATTGTTTTGCTCATATTAGGCTATATTTTTAAAGACATGTTATGGATTTTTGGTGCGGTAGGTAAAGTAAGGTGTAGGCTTAATCGTAAAAGAACATGTGTAGGGCCTACACATTTAAACAAAGAAATGGTTGTAACCACTGATGTTGAATATATAGATCGCTCACGAGTGTCCTCACATGGGGGGGGGGCATATGCCCGGGGGTTGACACTTCTAAGGGCGGCAAATATACTCTAAATATAGCACTAAACAAATCAGTTACAGTATGTAAGGCTAAGACCAACATTTTGGCTAACTTGTACTACACTGAGCAAAAACATTCTTTTTTGTTCGAACATTTCCTGTTTTTTTCCAACCAATTCAGCCAAAGTAGGATTTCTAATTTATTCAGTGTGCCAACAGCCTAAAAGTCAGAGACTTGAATTGCCATTTCGGACTATTACGCGTGCCATTGAAAATCACTCTGCGTGCCAAGTCTGGCAAGGTTATCGAACCCTGATCTAGACTATTCTAAACCGTTGAAATGAGTTTATGTTTGTCCAAACAATAAATAAATAGGACGAGAGATTGATTGGTTGAGGGTTAAGTGAGTAGTTTTGAATTCGTATGCTTGTAATGAAGGCCTACTCATTTAATTGCTCTTCACACAAGTGTTTGTATTTAATCAGTGGATCTTCAGTTTTCATCTTAGACATTGGATGTTTCTATTTATAAACGGCTATTAATCATCCAAGTAGATGGTGTGGTTACTAAGTAGTTTTGAATCACCCAAGACCTTAATGTAAAAAAGTTATTGTAACGTTTTTGCTAAACCACACTTAGACACACAAAAAATCTACACATTGGTTATAAATACATAAGCAATTAATTAGAAAGTGTTTTTTGTGAGTAGATATACAACTAATAAAAGAAACATGTTATGATGTTTTGTTAGTGTTGTTTTCACTTTGTGATTATAGAATTAAGTCTTTGTAAAGCAAATCACATTTTTTATAAGAGGGCTACGTACTAAACTTACTTTTACTTAGCAAACTTTATTATTTGAGATGACTAGGTTTTGCCATGGCAAACGTTTCTGGTCCTAATACATTGCACGGCCGAGAGGCTTTGAACCTCGGTGGGGAGGAAGCAATGTGTGCAGCAGCCCACCCCAACCCCGCCTTGGTACCTGGATATCCAGACCTATAATCTGGGATTTGTGCTTCCGGGCCACAGTGCAGGTATACAAGCCAGCCACCACGACAATGATCCAAGGGGAATTCCGCAGGTGGGGAGAAGCAGAGTAGTGCTTGTGACTCCACAGTCAGACCTTAACACTTTGTTACACGACACCCCATAACAGCGTTACGTACTGGCTCGTCCGTTTGTTTAGGCAATTATAGGTCGGTGCTGTTAATACGAATTTATTTGCTCAGGTCTGGAAGTTATCCCAGCTCTGTTGGATACCCGATTATTAGTTTATAAAAGGCATAATCCAAGGGAAAATGGTGAACGCTGCTGCACTAGCCCACAAAGGGATTGCGTAGCCAGCACAATGCCCAGTTTACTCCTGGTCTCTAGCCCAAGATCCTAGAAAATAGGCGTGGCGCTGCCGCAAAACCATCGTGACCCCATGTAAAAACGTATAGACAACCCTGAGATTACAATCATTTATGGTGATGCATACATTAAAACCTCCCCATTGAAATAATAATATTCAGCAAGCTAAATTAAAACATTCTGGGACAAACTGACAAACTTTTTAAAACTACAAACAATTGGACGTTATTGGTATATAGCAATTTTTATATTTACAAAGACGATTCCTGAAACGTCATGCCTTTTACTTGGAGGAATTGAACATACCACATCCGACTTGGTGCTATAAGATCCATGTTCAATACTTTCAATAGCCATCCATCTGATTGGTAACATTTTCTTGTTATCACTACTGTAGTAGCCCTTTTCATAAATATCACGACACAGACCAAAATCTGCCACTTTTACTGTGTAGCCACTGTCAAGCCTTTGAAAAGTAAAATTCTCTTTTTATAATCTAAACTAGTCGACAACAGTAGTTTAAATTGATTTTTAGATAGTAAGTTATTGTTCTGAGAGAGAGAGAGAGAGAGAGAGAGAGAGAGATGTACATGCGGATAAAGGAAATGAAAAGTGAGAGTCGGAAGAGAGAGAGAGAGAGAGAGAGGAAAGAGAGAACAAGTTATATAAATCCACAGGTAATATTAGAAATGCAAAAGCTGTCAACACATTTTTAAAATTGATATTTAAAACAAATAACTACGTTATTCCCTTATGTACAGCTCTTATGTGTATTTATTTAAAATTAGGAATATATATATAAACTTTCTTTCCTTACATGCAGTTCCTTGCAGCCAGATCCCTGTGTACAAACTTGAGTGAACTCAGGTATGCCATACCACTGGCTATATCTGCACCAAACTTAATTACATCATGAAGACTTAGGTACTAGAGACACATTATTATGGTTTCGTAATTGTATATATTTAAAGAGAACTTCACACAATGTTTTAAACATATAATAAATGTGACAACCGCAGTCATCTACCCAGATAAACGTTCAGCCATCACATCCACTAGAGCAGGGGTCGGCAACATTCGGAACGCGTGCCAGACTTGGGCACTCAGGGCGATTTCAATGGCACGAGGATCACTCCAGAAAGCAATCACTCATGCCTCTTCTAAAAAAAAAATTGAATGCTGGAACAGGATTACTGTAGGATTACTGAAGTCATCCTTCGGCACTCTATTATCAAAAGGTTGCCGACCCCTGCACTAGAGAGTCAGTGATTGGTGGTCTTAGAGTATTCGAAGGGAGAGTTTACACATTCCGAAGCACACATTCTCTAGGTTGGTGCGCAGAGACTTGTGCAGGATACTGCCTACACCAGGGGTTGGCAACCTAAGTAACGCGTGCCAGACTTGGCACGCAGAACGATTTTTAGTGGCACGCGAGAGACCTACAAGAATATTGTTTAATGCAAGTAAAAACAACGTATGTCAGCATAATTAGTGGGTGCTGCATGACGAACTTCATGGGAATCACTTTGGACGTCGACTGTTTTAATTCAGGAATGTTTGTATGCAAAGCTCTCATCATTAGACTTGCAATCTGTGATTGAATCTATTGTTAATATAGTAAATTGTATAGTTTCTCAAGTCTCTTCTAGAAGAAGACCTTGGATATAGGGAGTATAGGTAAAGTCTTGGATCGATTCGTTTCTTGTCTGAAAGCAATTCAGATGTATCCTAATGGGAAAAATCCGTTATTGAATGAGGAGAACTGACTGTTAAAGCCAATGTTTCTGAATGACATGGCGACACGTTTCAGTGAGTTAAACTTTCATTTACAAGACTGGGTCCAAAAGCACTTGAAGTGTTGGGCCACTGGAAGGGATTTGCATTGAAACTGGACATATCTTTTAGTGAAATCAATTTCAAAACATTTAACTCTTTCCCTAATTTAAGGCAAATTAAGATAGATGAACATTTTCAGAAGTACACTTGTCACGATTCTGGACTGAACCGTAACCTTATTAGCACTCATGGATAGATGATAGCGCAGAAGTAGTGTAGAACTAGAAACATAGGTTAGCGTAGAGTTAGATTAGGGAGTAGAAAAGTAGCCTGGAGCTATTACCCTCTCCCTCTCTCACGCAATAGGAACACCCCAACCACCCCTTCTTCACCTGTTCTTTAATCCTCTCTACACTCTTTCATTCCCGAATTCAGAGTTGCTACTTGATTCAGCCAATTGGTATTACACTATTTGTATGTGTGATTGTATGTGTGTGTATTCTTTAATGTATGTATATATACATTCTATTATGCTGTCAATTATGATTCATGTTGTATTTGGATAGTAACTACTCATAACTCAGCATACACGTAAGACCCCCACCCACCTGTAGAAACCCCCACCCACCTGTAGACCCCCCACCCACTTCTACCCCTTTTTCATTATCTCCCCTCTTCGTGCCCTACTCAGCGCCCGTGGTCATAGCCCTTGATCCACTCGTCGTAGTGACATCTGGAGCGAAGCGTCTCGCACATACGTAAGCACCTTGGGCTGCGCTAGACCAGAACCAATAGACACAGGTACATCAAGGGAGATACGTCATTATCTTATGCTTTGTATCTCCGTATACGTCAACCCACCCCCCCTTTTCCCCTGGGCCCCACCCCGCAGAAGTCGGCGGTACTAATTGTTCACCTACACCCACTCCTAATTCCCCCCCCCCCAATAGTCGATCCTTTATGCAAGTATATTTCAAACCAGCCAACCAGAACATATGTAATTCTAAACTAATGTAGCTATCCAATCAAATTGACCACTGATCACGTGACTAAAATTCACGAAAGCTCGCTTAACTAGTTTTAGGGCACTTCGGCTCAAGCGTTAGAGGGAGAAGGTTGTTCGATTCTAGCCTCCACTTATTCATTTCGTTCCATAGGATATACCGCCTGCATGTGTATAAATAGATATTGTGCCAGTATAAGTATTTTCATGAACACAGCTACGTTTGCCTAATGTTTGGATAACCTAGCAGTACCATGTGTTGAGTGTTAACTGAAGCCTGTGCAAATTCATATATGTATCTTGCCATTGAGTGAAGAATTGAAATGATAATAAACACCTGAACTTAACCAACGATTTATTTGCCTACTTAGAACTATTTGTTGTGTCCGTCATAATATCTAACGAGCCAAGAGAGAAATAATAATTATTCCAGGGCGATTCCAGTCACGGTGACTCATACCCCACGACGACCTGCCACTACTACCCCACTCACCTACGACTCCGCACCCCTCTCATCGCCCAACTTCTGCCAGGTTGATGTCCTAATCGTAAACACATCCTGACAAAGTGGGGACCTCGCCGCGGGATCCTGAACTCAAGCCGTTCAGGGCACTAACAACAGCAATCAACCCGAGGACCACGCCGTACTGAAACCGACCCTGGATTGGGGGCTCATATCTCTACAACACGAAGACTCTAAGCAGCAAACAGATCCGCCACCTCAAACGCAAGCCAAGTCACCCCACTGAGCCAGACTCATCACCATACGCCACCTGCGCCACCCCAGATACGCCAGCAACCAGACTCGTCACCCCAACGCCAACCAAGGCACCCATTAAGCCAGACTCATCACCATACGCCACCTGCGCCACCCCAAACACACCAGAAACCAAACTCGTCACCCCAACGCCAACAAAGGCACCCATTACGTCAGATTCGCCACTCTAAGCAATCTACGTCACCCCAGATACACCAGCAGCCAGATTCGTCGCCGTACGCCACCTGCGTCACCCGTTACGCCAGATTCGCCACCCCAACCGCCAGATCGTCACCCCAGATACACCAGCAGCCAGATTCGCCACCCCAACCGCCAGATCGTCACCTGAGACACCGCACCGACGTGCCTGTCCGACAACCATCAACCCAGAGTACCCGAGAACCGCCATCAACCTCCCCTAAGGAACCGCCTTAGCATCCGGTACCTAAACACGGAAAAATAAACAATAACTTTACGATTGGATACGTGTATATGTGTGTGAAATTCTAGGAATAGCTGTTCGGTGAGTACCATTTTGGACTAGTATTAAGTTAGTTAAACTCTGAACCCCAACCCCGCTCCTATTTCCTTTTTCTATCTCGTTATATCTCTGTCCGTTACTGCCTTACTCTCGCCTTACACTGTCACTATGGCCGAAGGTGTACTGTTGCGTAAGCAGCTGAGAGAAAAGGCTATAGCGATAGGCTACAGTGACGGAGACGTCATCAAATACGTAGTTGAACAGGTAGCGGTCCATGAGGCAAGAGAAGAGAAACGTAGAATAGATCAGTTAGAAGAGAAACGCAGAGTGGATCAGTTAGAGAGAGAGGAGAGAGCAGCACAATTAGCTAGGGAGGACTCACTTAGAGTAGAACAAGTAGCTAGGGAAGATAGACTTAGAGTAGAAGCAGAGCAATTAGAATTAGCTAGAGAAGAAAGACTTAGACTAGATGAGGAGGCACGCAGGACACATGAATTCAGACTAGCTGAATTAGCCGCAAGCACTAGGCCTCCGGACAACAGCGACAACCCAAACTCCCCCTCGTCATTTAGCTCAGCAAACCCCAGCAACCATCCCCTCCCCCGACATGCTTCTCTATGGACTGAAGTTCACGACCCCCGACTGGAACAGTTCGACATTTACCTCCGACGGCTTAGCGACTGTATGGAGCTAAATGAGGTCCCCCCAGAATTACATCGTAGGATCCTCGTCTCCACTCTGAGAGGAGAGGATTATGACACCTATTGTAAACTGGCCCCAGAAGACAGGGAGTCGTGCGTTGCACTGAAAAACGCGCTGCTAAATCGACACCAACTGCACGCGTCACATTATCAAAAGAAGTTTCGGTCGTCCACGCTACGGTCAGGAGAGAACTATACGCAATTCGCGGAGCGAATTAAGGCCTACTTACTTAAGTGGGTAGAATTAGGGGACATTGAACAATCCTTTGAAGGCATGGTCACCCTTCTTATGACTGAACAGATAGAATCCCAGATGCCCCCCAAGCTAAAGGCTTTTTTTAATCCAACAGGGAATATCCGGTTTAAACCCCTCCCTGCAGGGCGCAGATAGATTTCTGCAAGAAGACGTAATAGCGTCATCCTCCCGCCCGGGACACCCGCAGCCGCACCGACCTTATGGGGACAACCACCGCGCCAACCCTCCCCCTCAATCAACCGCTCCCCAGCCGCACACGCCCCACCACGGGCGACCTCGTCCTCACAACCCACGCGGAGACCACTGCCACACCAGACCCACCCCTCAGTTACCGCACGACAGGAACAGACGCGACCCCACCCCCTATTTGGCCGCCGGTGCATTTTACACCACGACAGAGCCCGTAAGCGCCGACCAGCAGTATACTAACGGTCCGGCAGGACAAGAAACAGAAGCCCCTTACCCCAACCACTTAACCGAAACCACCGACCCGTGGAATAGCCAGGATACACCCAGCGACTTGGACCAAGTCCACCACGTATTTTCTATCTCCTCAGTAGACGGGCCCCACGAATCCCGCGACAACTATGTAGATGAGATAGCCAGAATTAATGGACGCCTTGCGTCGTACTCATACGACTCGGGCCTTAGTTTTACAGCCATGGTCACGGAATCCGCAGTCAACCCACGCGATTATACGGGACGACATGTTAGACTCCAGGGACCCTCACACAACTCCCCCATCCTGCGCCTACCGACAGCAATTATTCACCTTGACTCCGCGTTTATAACAGGGCCCCTCGAAGCAGCGGTAACAAAAGACGGTAAAGTAGACATCTTGCTAGGTAGGCCGATCGTAGGCAAACCACTCCCGCCCCGACCCACACAGGTGAGCCACGAGCCACCGCGCCCCACCCACAGCCCGATCCGCCCTCCCCAATTCGTGTCCATTAAAGACAGGCTCCGCAACGCAAAACTGCCCCAAACCAGAAGCGAGCTAAAGCGTATACTTCACGAGTTCAGTTACTATGAAAGGAATGCTATACGCGGCTTCCGGCAACTCGCAACGCCCTTATTCGATCTACTGAATGCTACCACACGTCCAAAATTACATTGGAACGAAAACGCCAGATTTGCTTTCGACCTGTTAAAGTGTTTCTTAGGTCGAAACCCATTTCGAGTCCACCCGGACGACGAGGAGTAGCGTTAACCCTAAACACCCGATGGGCTGGGTAACAATACAACCCAGCGCCATACTCGCCCCCCCCCAGAAGATAACTTAACGCGTCCTCTTGTTCCCTCCGACCCCTCCCCGTCACAGACCCACCACCAACACGTGGACACGCCAAGATACCGTTCGCAGATACTATCCCGGTACTCTCACTAAGATCCCATACCCCAGAGACAGTAATTTGGGTATGAATCCACTTTCTGAGTAGATTCCCAAATTGCCCGGGTGAGTTGTCATGATTCTGGACTGAACCGTAACCTTATTAGCACTCATGCATAGATCATAGCGCAGAAGTAGTGTAGAACTAGAAACATAGGTTAGCGTAGAGCTAGATTAGGGAGTAGAAAAGTAGCCTGGAGCTATTACCCTCTCCCTCTCTCACGCAATAGGAACACCCCAATCACTCCTTCTTCACCTGTTCTTTAACCCTCTCTACACTCTTTCATTCCCGAATTCAGAGTTGCTACTTGATTCAGCCAATTGGTATTACACTATTTGTATGTGTGATTGTATGTGTGTGTATTCTTTAATGTATGTATATATATATTCTATTATGCTGTCAATTATGATTCATGTTGTATTTGGATAGTAACTACTCATTTATTTTGCCAAACTCAGCATACACGTAAAACCCCCACCCACCTGTAGAAACCCCCACCCACCTGTAGACCCCCCCACCCACTTCTACCCCTTTTTCATTATCTCCCCTCTTCGTCCCCTACTCAGCGCCCGTGGTCATAGCCCTTGATCCACTCGTCGTAGTGACATCTGGAGCGAAGCGTCTCGCACATACGTAAGCACCTTGGGCTGCGCTAGACCAGAACCAATAGACACAGGTACATCAAGGGAGATAAGTCATTATCTTATCCTTTGTATCTCCGTATACGTCTACCCACCCCCCCCCCCTTTTCCCCCTGGGCCCCACCCCGCAGAAGTCGGCGGTACTAATTGTTCACCTATACCCACTCCTAATTCCCCCCCTCCCCAATAGTCAATCCTTTATGCAAGTATATTTCAAACCAGCCAACCAGAACATATGTAAATCTAAACTAATGTAGCTATCCAATCAAATTGACCACTGATCACGTGGCCATTGAGTGAAGAATTGAAGTGATAATAAACACCTGAACTTAGCCAACGATTTATTTGCCTACCTAGAACTATTTGTTGTGTCCGTCATAATATATAACGAGCCAAGAGAGAAATAATAATTATTCCAGGGCGATTCCAGTCACGGTGACTCATACCCCACGACGACCTGCCACTACTACCCTACTCACCTACGACTCCGCACCCCTCTCATCGCCCAATTTCTGCCAGGTTGATGTCCTAATCATAAACACATCCTGACAACACTAGTTATATTAAAACAATCAATTTGTTTGGTATCACTAGTATCAAATTTGAAAAAATTAATTGAAGGGCGATATTTAACCCGTTTTCTTTAAATTAATATTTCTAAAATGTTTTTTTTTTGTTTCCTTTAAAAAAAAAATAATGGCTTACAATTTATAACCATATAATGATCAAATTACACAAGATAGTTGAAAATTATATAAATATTCTATGATTAAAGAATATACATGTACATTTTTAAACATTACAATAACTATTCATTCTGTATGTTGACTACGTATCTCTTCCCCCGTAACATTAATTCTCTCTCGTTTTTTTCCCTGTGGTTATAAACGATAATATCATAGACTATAATATACATGGACCGCTTGCTTTAGTTTTTTATGCTATTATCTTCTTTATTTTGCAATTCCCGATTCTAAATGAAGTAATTGTTATACAAGTTCCGTTTTATTAAATCGCATTTTTTTTTTACTTTAAATGAATACTTGTAGGCCTATTAATCTTATTATCATTGACTATAATAAGATCAACTCCAAGTGGCCACGCAACCGCGACGCCATGTACAACGCAGCCATCACTGTTTACGGGAAGAAAGAGCGAAATAATGCTAACTGGTACGAGGCCCATTGGGAGGAAATGGAACCCATAATAGAGGCTAAGAGGAAAGCCTTTCTGGCCTATAAGGCTAAGTTTAGCTCTACAAGTTCTACGGACTGCCAGGAGCAAAGCCCAGCAGACTGCCTGTCATTGCGCCAACACCTACTGGCTGAATATATGTAACAGCATACAGACAGCTGCCGATACAGGCAACGCAATAGGGATGTATGAGGGCATAAAGAAGGCAATAGGTCCAACCCCCTCTAAGACAGCCCCCCTCAAGTCCAAAACAGGCGAGGTTATCATCGATCCGGAAAAGAAGATGCAGAGGTGGGTGGAACATTACCTCGAGCTGTACGCAACGCAGAACACTGTAACAGACTCCGCTCTCAGAGCGATATCAGATCTGCCAGTCATGGAGGAGCTTGACACCCCACCCACTGTGGATGAGCTCAGCAAAGCCATCGACCGTCTCGCCTGTGGTAAAGCACCTGGAAGCAACGGAATCCCACAAGAAGTCCTAAAGTGCGGGAAACCAGCCCTGCTACAGCCACTTCACGACCTCCTTTGCCTCTGCTGGGAACAGGGTTACATTCCTCAAGACATGAGAGACGCTAACATCGTCACTTTGTATAAAAACAAAGGTGACAGGAGCGATTGCAACAACTATCGGGGCATCTCCCTCCTCAGCATCGTTGGTAAAGTGTTCGCCCGCGTCATCCTTAACCGCCTGCAGGCCCTCGCTTCACGCATCTACCCAGAGTCACAGTGTGGCTTCAGGGCTGGTCGATCAACAGTTGACATGATCTTCTCACTACGCCAGCTCCAGGAGAAGTGTCAGGAACAGCAGATGCCACTCTATATAGCCTTCATCGACCTCACAAAGGCATTTGATCTGGTCAGTCGAGGCGGGCTATTCAGCTTGCTGCAGAAGATTGGATGTCCTCCACACCTGCTCGCGGTGGTCAGGTCCTTCCATGACAACACGCACAGCACTGTTTTCTACAATGGCGCAACATCTAAGGAATTCCCAGTCAGCAGCGGAGTAAAGCAGGGCTGCGTCCTTGCACCTACACTCTTCGGCATCTTTTTCTCTATGCTTCTATGCTGTCAAGGACTGCAGTGAGAGTGTCTTCATCCACACCAGGGCTGATGGCAAGCTCTACAACATAGCGCGTCTTCGTGCCAAGACCAAAGTCAAAAAGGTCCTCATTCGAGAGATGCTCTTCGCTGATGACGCAGCCTTGACTTCTCACACCGAAGACGGACTCCAGCAACTTGTCACTTGCTTCTCCCATGCATGCAAGGTGTTCGGCCTGACTGTAAGTCTGAAAAAGACTAACGTTATGGCTCAGGGCACAGAGACCCCTCCAAACATTGTCATCGATGGACACACCTTGGAGGTTGACCAGAACTTTACCTACCTTGGGTCCACTATCTCGAGTTCGCAGTCCATCGACTCAGAGATCAACAGCGGATCGCCAAGGCAGCCACAGTCATGGCCCAACTGAAACAGCGAGTGTGGGACAACTCCAGCCTCACCGAGAGGACCAGACTGCGCGTCTACCACGCCTGTGTACTCAGCACTCTTCTCTATGGCTGTGAGTCATGGACCACCTACGCGAGGCACGAAAGGAAGCTCAACAGCTTCCACATCTGGTGCCTACGGCGCATACTTCAGATCCAGTGGCAGGATAAGGTCTCCAATACAGAGGTGCTAGAGAGAGCCAACATTAGCAGCCTTCATGCTGTGCTCAGCGAGAAACGCCTGATTGCAGGCCGCATTCCCAAAGACCTCCTCTACGGAGAACTGGTCGAAGGTCATAGGAAGACAGGGCGCCCGAAATCGCACTTCAAGGACCTTTGTAAAAGGGATTTGATCAATAGCTCCATTGAACTCGACACATGGGACTGTCAAGCCGCTAACCGACCAACCTGGAGGCTCGCAGTCAGGCGTGGCACATCCTGCGCAGAAACTGGGCGCAATGAGACGGCCATTCAGAAGAGAGCGAGGCGGAAACACCTACTACAACAGCCATCCGCCTTCAAATGCCTCAAGTGCGGCAGGGATTGCCACTCCCGAGTTGGTCTACACAGCCATTCTCTGCGGTGCAGCTGGACACCCCACCCATGAAGCTACACCATCATCTCTCGAGATGGACCGCCTGTTCTATTTTTAGAACTTATGATCTTTTTCAGTGCGCATGTAAGGAGAATGATTGCAGGTCGTCTGTACTATTTTTAGAACTTATGATCTTTTTCAGTGCGCTCACAACACTGATCTATAAATATTTCCGCTCTGTACAACTTTCGATTTTAATTTTTCATTGAGAAAATCATAGCGATTAAATAAAACGGAAGTTGTATATCAATAACTTTATTTCCTGTATAGCAATTACGTTATTTAGAATCGGAAATTCCGAACAT
Organism: Anisus vortex; assembly: GCA_949126835.1. NCBI lineage: Eukaryota > Metazoa > Mollusca > Gastropoda > Planorbidae > Anisus > Anisus vortex. The sequence goes on from OX421496.1 coordinate 22,357,382, forward strand.
CAGTTTTTCAAGTCATCATATAGCAGAAATACTAAAGCAAGGGGTCCATGTATATTATAGTCTATGATAATATGTTAGCTTAAAGACCAAGTGAAGAGGTTTTTCTCAAAGGTACGAGATTTGGAATAGCTTCATACGGCAGTGACGTTAGAGAAAGGAAATAAATAAACAAAACTCAACGCTATAAATCTATATTTAACCATTTTGTTAAAAATAAGAACCGGGAAAAGATTCAAAACATGTGGCAATAGATTCAAAACACGTGACAATATTCATTTTTCCTAGTCGCAATCCTTTCTCTTACGTCATTTTCCTATGTTGCTGGAAATAAAAACATCTCAAATGGCTACGAGATTTGGATTTTTCCTCCGAAAAACACGCACATTTAAGTGCAAATATTGAACTAATTGCTTAAATTTTATCTTTGATATTTTGTATAAATGATTTTTAATAACATTCAGATGCTGAATACACTATTTAATATCAAAATCAAATGTTAACTCAATTTTGATAAAAAGCTCTTTACTTGGCCTTTTTATCTCAGTTATTCTGAGATCAATCAGTAAAGACTTTATATATATTTATTATTAGAATAATATCTTGACAACAAAATTCAAATGTTAATAACTATTGATGTGTAAGTTCAGTAATGAAATTGTGTATTAGCTATGTCACGACCTTGGACTTAAATCGTGACTCTTAGCACACATAGATAGATTATAGCGTAAGAAGTAGTGTAGAACTAGAACCATAGGTTAGCGTGGAGTTAGATTAGATAGGATGAGAGTGGTCTGACGCCATTATCTTCTCCTTCTCTCACGCAATAAGAACACCCCGCCACCCCCTTTCTTCACCTGTACCTTAACCTTTCACTACACTCCTCTAAATTCCCAATTCAGAGTTTGCTAATTAAATACGATCAAATTGGTACAAACCGTGAATGAATGATGTATACGTGTGTGAATTCTTAATGTATATATTTCTATTACATTTCCAACTATTTATTCATGCTGTCTGTATTAATGTGCCTGTATAGTACATATTCATTCATGTTATTATTTCAACATGTTGTGTGTAGTAGCCATTACGCTATAAAACTTCTTGTACACACACCCTACCCACCCCCGCTACCCCCCCCCTTCTCCTATCACCAAGGGCGGCGACTCGTTAGCTAACCTTTGAGACGGTCAATGTTTTCGCATCTACTTAATATCTCTCAGCCGAACCCCCCCCCCCACTTGAGATGACCACGTAAATTCTATCAAAGGGAGATAAATTCCCTCCACTCAGCATGACGTATGTATCAATCGTCTTTTATCTAGACTACCCCCACCCACTTCGACCCCCCCGTCTCTCTTGTTCACCCACTTCGACCCCCCCCCCCCGTCTCCCTTGTTCACCCCGCTGAGTCGCGGGCGGTAGTAATTAATTCATCTACATCCCACTCCACCCGCAGTTGGCGGTGTAATTGTTAAGCCTCCCCCTCCCCCCCCCCCCATTCCATTCTCCCTCCAAATACATCTATCTTTATGTAAATATATGTTCGAAAGGACCAATGGGAATTATATGTAAATCTAACTTAATGTAACCACCCAATCAAACTGAGGAGATTTTCACGTGACTAAGGTTCACGAAAAGCCGCTCAACTAATCTTAATCAGTTCTGGCTCAGGTCTCGAGGAAGACGCATTGTTTTAGCTTAACTCCCAACCTGTACACTTGGATTTATAGATAGTTAGCCAGTAAATAGTAATTTCGTAAGTATAGTTGTGTAACCTAAAAGTGGATTCCACAACATCACCGTGTACTAATCATATACTAGTGCCAGCATTACTGTATAAATTCATATGTATATCTCATCATTGGATATTTGAAACGTAATAAACACCTGAACTGTAACCAGTGATTTGCTTGATTATCTTAGAACTGTTTGTTTGTATACTCTGTAACATCTTAACGAGCCAGAAGAGATAATCATTGTTCCAGGACGATTGCAGGATCGGTACCTCATACCCCACGACAACCAGCCACCATTAACCATTAACCCCACGACAACCAGCCACCATTAACCCCACTCAACCACCCCCCGCACCCCTCTCAGTGTCAACATTGTGACGAGTTGGTCTCCCACACGGGAACATCGTGACAAGCTATTAATCGATTTTTATTTTAAAAAGCCTATAATAACAAACAGGTAAATTTTTTTTTTAAATATAAAACGCTTTAATGATTTTTTTCAATTACGCAACTTTTCTGTTGGTCTTGGTCTTGCTATAGCCGAGTCTTAAAGCTTATGCATGCAAAAATTTTGGATGACACATCACTTCAAATCCTATTTGTTAAATTGGATTTTAAAAAAATAGCTGCCTTCTGCTATAAATTCTGGCATACTCACTTTCAATATTGAAGACATAATCCTCACAATAATACTTACAGCCTTTGTTTATTTGTAGTCGGGCTGAACTTGGTGTTGAAAGTGCAATGAATTTCTCAACATCCGTGAATGTTAAGTCAGCAACAAGGCCTAAATCTCTGCTTTCAATAGTAATGGTTGCCATTGTAAGCAAAAAAAAAATGAAACCGGAAGTTCAACAATGCACTTGAAACATGCCGAAAAGATTATACGATTGTTTACGTGAATATAGCGGAAATGCATTTTCATCCAAATTGCCGATTTAAGACTCGTCAATGGCACTAAATAGATTGTCTTATAAAAATAATATAGTTGATCAGTTTGACTTTCACGCTGTTGGCACGCTGAATGATTCAACAATCCTAGTTTGGCAGACTATAAGCAAAATGTTGCCGACCCCTGGCCTACACTATCCTCATCACACAATAAGCGGAATTGCTATAACTCGTTTCGCTTAACAGTGGTTTCACGACTTACTCGACTTAAGCTTGATATTAAGGGGGAGATTATTTAAAGGGCTAACTGGACACATTAATTCCAGGCCAATAAGTTATTCACTTTACCACAATATGTAATACACATATAGAAGCATTAACAGTTATGCACTTATACTTGAAATGTATAATTTAAAAAAGACCAATGAAAGACATTAGTATAAAAAAAAATATGACGTATATAGGGCTAAAACCATTTTAGAAAGGAACGTAGATCTAGTGCTTGGTAATCATTAGTGAGTTTCATTTTCAAAGGTAATACATTGTTAGGCTACATACAAAAACATATTCAACAATATATACAAAAATACACACACCAATATATTATACAGCAATATAGTATATAACAATATTTAAAACAATATAATTAAATAAGTTCTCTTCAAGTTGTACTTACTACAGATTCTCTTCGTACATATGTCAACAAATCTCCATTGTCCATAAAAGGCAATATGACGTAAGGGACGCCTGTTTCCTTTTCAACCAATCCAAGTAGTTGTAACACATTTAAATGTCTGAAGTCTTTCATCACGACAGCCTCAAGGATAAAACTTTTGAAGTCCAGGTTTTCTGATGTTTTATCTAAATAAACAACTAATCTCACTCCATGTTGGCATGATATCAAAGGGTTTCCATGTCAAACTTTAACTGTATTCACTTTTAAAATGATACTAGCTAAGACACCGAATAAGGCAGTAATTCTCAAATTCGGTTCAACGAGATCGTGATTTCTGACTTCTGAGAGAAGTTATTGGTTAATTTTTATGGTTTAGCCTACGGAGATTTGAGATTCGAGACGCTCAAAAGATTATTAAAGGTTAACTAAGAAATAGAGTTTGGTTCTTGTTGACTAAACCACGAATTTAAAATCATTGCAATATGTTTTAAAATAAATGTATTATTTTTCTTCTATTTTTCTGTTGATATTTAAACTGTTCATGTTTTACCAAAACAAGAGTGGCTCTAGGACCACGTGGACAAATTTTTTTTAGAAAACACTGAATTATAGGTCTGTTGAGGTCGAGTTGCTTAGTGTACCCATAAAGTGTATCTAGAGTAGGCCTAATGGCTTTTAGGGGCCGAGTAACGCATCCTGTAAGCTTAGTACTTCTGATTTTTTCTCTCTGTTCATGTCATTTAAAGCATCACTATTAATTTATTACATCTTTTAATTCTCTAATAATGCAGCTTTATAATGACTACCTACAATTTGTAAAGACAACAATTTAACCTTTCTATTTTAGCTATTAACGTGCTATTACAAGACCTAATGATTCTGCATGCATGGTTAATCGAAAATGTCGATGTTTTCGAACCCTTCCGGTACGTTTTTTTTATTACAAACAAAAACATGTTTATGTGCTGCGTTCTTGGTTGTTCTGCTAGTAAAAAAGATGTAGGGGATTAAATTATATTTCGTTCGCAAAAGATGTTGCCAAAAGAAAACGATGGATTGTGAACGTCAGACGCTTATTTTAAATGCAACATTTTTTGTTCAATTCATGTGTTGCCGGAAGTAAACCAGAAGTTCATGAATGCATTGAGCCTTAAAGGTCAGTCCTCATTAAGACTTGTCAATATAAGCACTCTATGCATTATTTCAATAGAAAAAGATCGACCTAGTAGTGTTTGGAATCTGCATATGCCATCAAAAGGATTGTTATATGATAAAGCATATTTCTTAGGAATGAAACAGTGATGTTTTAATGCTTTAAAAACCGTTTTACTTTACCTTGTAGTGTTTTAACTGCAACTTTAAATGTCTGTTGATCTTTTGTTAAAGTTCCTTCATAAACACAGCCAAAGTTTCCTTTAGAAAACCGATGCAGTAATTTAGAAATAAAATTTAGTTCATGATAAAAATTTTACTAGATCTCTTCTCAAAATATTTAGTAGTTTCAACTTTATAAATATTATTTGTAGGCCTAAATCTCTTACATTAAAAATAATTTTTATTGAATGTTTAAGTAAACTAGGGGAGCAAGGTGGACGTGCGGCAGTGCGTTTGGCTGGCGTACCGAAGGTTCTGGGCTAGATTCCTGGTGCAGGCTAGGATTTTTTCCCGGGTCTGGAGGGTGTCCCTGAGTCTATCCAGCTCTGATGGGACCCGACCCTAGTTGGGGTAAGGTAAAGGCGACTGCGCATAGTGCTGGCCACACAATCACCTAGTATGCCGTGGCCACAGAAACTGGTGAACGCTGCTTCTTCGGACCTATGGATCAATTTGGTCCGACGGGTACTTTACTTTTTTTTTGTAAGTAAATTTTTTTTTAACATTAAATAAAACCCTAAAATAATATTTACTGTAAAAACGTAACGTATTCCTGTCGGACCCATTGATATTAAAGGGTCAGTGGAGCAGCGTTCACAAGTTTCCGTGGCCACGGCATACGTAGGGATGAATATGCTCCCGCCGCCTTTATTTTGCCCCTTTTAATGTCTAAGACGCCCTACAGAGCGGGAAAAAATCCTAGCCTTCACAAGGATTCGCTGCCGCTAGACTACCATGTCCCATAATAATATTTCTGAATGTCAATGTAAAACGTTAATTAAGTAACCTGAAGTACTATTATGTCTATGTACAATTACCTGACCCAATTAAATCTCCCAGTAAAACATCATTAGACTGTATAATAAATTCGTCCATACTTTCTTGTTTGGTTTCTATCACAACGTCACGTAAAATTTTTCCCAGAGACGGAACTTTTCCTTCTTCAATAACTAGACCATGAGAAAATCAATGAATACGTTAGCTAAGCATATTTAGAAGTTAAACAACAACAACAATGGGGCCTGACAGTATCATCATCAACATATATAATTGCCGTGAGTTTGTTTGTTTGTTTGTTTATATATTTATAAATATACTAGTGGTTATGCCCGTCAAAATGACGGAGAAACGAACGACTACAATATGTTTTCGTAAGAGAGAAAGAAAAGAGACTATTACAATAAATACAATGAACGTTTATTTTCGGTATTTTTATTTTTTATTTTTTATTGTTTCTGACCCTGGCATATGCATAATAATTGTAACTGTCAAGCGTCTGGTATTAAAACGTAGCTAACAGTTGTGTTGACTTGACTTGTTATTAAAAATAGCCTATTAAATTAACAATAATATACTATCTAAAAGAAAAAAAAACACAATACCAAACAATAAAAAGGTAAATAATAAAAAAAAGCGTAGAAAATAATATTTCCATACAATAAAAACTAAAGTGAGAACGATTTTTTTCGGTATTTAATTTTTGTTCTTGCTTATTGTATTAATAAAACAGTGTTGAGAATGTTTCTTTCGGTATTTAGTTTTTGTTATTTTTATTTGTTTCTGGTCCACCTGACCCTGGCATATGCATAAGAATTGTGGCCTCAAGGACTGGCGTGGTGTGTAAACCGCCGATACCTCGCCATTAAGAAAACACTGGCGGGCGAACGCACGGGGCACAGCCCCCACAGCAGGTCCGAGGTCCATTACACTGCCGAGAGGCCACTGGTCTCGGGGGGGGGGGAGGAAGCAATGGACGCTGCAATCCCGTCTCGAGAACCACCCGATGCCTGAATGCATGTACCTATAGTATAGGATTTGTGCTACCGGGTGACAGTGCAGGCATACTGGCGAGCCACCACGATAATGATCCTTAGGGGAACCGCTGTGAACTATCGCTGGGCTACGGAAACCTTCCCCGTTACACGGCACGCCACGCTCTCGGCGTGTCGTTGGGTGGCTGGAGCCTGGACAGAGATTGCTCAATCCTAAGCGTTACGCCCTGGACACAAGAGCCGAAAGGCTCGTCGTGTTTTTTTAAGATACTTTTAAATTCGATTTTAAAATGTAGCGAACAGTTGTGTTGACTTGACTTGTTATTAATAATATTAAATTAACAGTAATGTACTATCTAAAAGAAAAAAAAAATACAAAACAATAAAAAAGGTAAATAATATTGAACAAAAATAGAAAATAATATTTAAATGCAATAAAAACTAAATTGAGAAAGATTTTTTCGGTATTTAATTTTTGTTCTTGCTTATTGTATCAATAAAACAGTATTGAGAATGTTTCTTTTGGTATTTAGTATTTATTTTATATTGTTGCTGTCAAGCTTATGGTACCCGGTATTTGAAAGTAATCATTTATAAGACTAACTTGTTTTTTTTATAATTCGTATAATTTAATTTAGTGTGTATACAGTCGCCTATTAAAGGATATTTTCAATAGCGATGTAAATCCATTAAATAATTTATTAAAACAAACAAACAAACTCACGGTAATTATATATGTTGATGATTTATATATATATATGTTTGTTCGCTATAGGCACCTAAGCCGTTTGACTAATCGGGACAAGAATTAAATGTATAAATCGGAAACGTACTCCAAAAGATAATTTTATATTATGACTTATAATCATAAATGTGTTAATTTAAAACATTCAAAATGTTAGATCCAGCCATGCAAATTAAATATAACCGTACATAGCAAATGGCCATTTCCGTTCATTACTATGTTGAACGCGATATTTTGTATGTTGAACGCGAGGGTCTTTTCGGGTTTCCCCAATTATGCTGTTGTTTTTTTTAATGTGGTGAGACCTTTTTTATAAGTTAAGCACCGCAATTTGGCTTGGAGAGTTTCAATTGTTTACTTAAAAAAATACTAGCGTATGACGTAATGTCTATCAAATTATTTATTTTTTCATTATTGATGTTTACATTATCCTTTTAAGTAAAAAGTAACCTAATGTTTTAATTATTTAATGGATTTACGTCGCTATTGAGAATATCCTTTAATAGGCGACTGTATACACTCTATAAATTAAATGATACGAATGATAAAAAAACAAGTTAGGTCTATAAATGATTACTTTCTAATACCGGGTACCATAAGCTTGACAGTAACAATATAAAATAAAAACTAAATACCGAAAGAAACATTCTCAGTACTGTTTTATTGATACAATAAGCAAGACAAAAAATTAAATACAGAAAAAATCTTTCTCAATTTAGTTTTTATTGCCTTGAAATATTATTTTCTAATTTTGTTTAAATTATTTACCTTTTTTATTGTTTTGTATTCATATATTTTTTTTTTTAGATAGTAGGCCTATATGAGCATGCTAATTTAATAGCATGGATAGAAGAGCTGTAGAAATGCCCATTCTTCTTCTTCTTCTTATTCTTATAATGACTTATATTATTATTAATTTAATATTATTAATAACAAGGCAAGTCAACACAACTGTTCGCTACATTTTAATATCGAATTTAAAAATCTCTTAAGTCTCTTTCGGCTCTTGTGTCCAGGGCGTAACGCTTAGGATTGAGCAATCTCTGTCCAGGCTCCAGCCACCCAACGACACGCCGATGGCGTGGCGTGCCGTGTAACGGGGAAGGTTTCCACAGCGATCGTTCACTGCGGTTCTCCAAAGGATCATTATCGAGGTGGCTCGCCAGTATAGCTGCACTGTCACCCGGTAGCATAAATCCTAAAGGCCTTCTATAGGTACATGCATCCAGGCACCGGGTGGTTCTTGAGACGGGATTGCAGCGTCCATTGCTTCCTCCCCACCGAGACCAGTGGCCTCTCGGCAGTGTAATGGACCTCGGACCCGCTGCGGGGGCTGTGCCCCGTGCGTTTGCCCGCCAGTGTATTCTTAATGGGAATGTATCGGCGGTTTACACACTACGCCAGTCCTTGAAGCCACAATTATTATGCATATGCCAGGGTCAGGTCGACCAGAAACAATTAAAAATAACAAAAAGTAAATACCGAAAGAAACATTTTCAACACTGTTTTATTAATACAATAAGCAAGAACAAAAATTAAATACCGAAAAAAATCGTTCTCACTTTAGTTTTTATGGTATTGAAATATTATTTTCTACGCTTTTTTTTAAATTATTTACCTTTTTATTGTTTGATATTGTGTTTTTTTTTCTTTTAGATAGTATATTATTGTTAATTTAATAGGCTATTATTAATAACAAGACAAGTCAACACAACTGCTTGCTACGTTTTAATACCAGAAGCTTGACAGTAACAATTATTATGCTTATGCCAGGGTCAGGGCGACCAGAAACAATTGAAAAGAACAGATACTAAATACCGAAAAGAAACGTTCATTGTCTTTATTGTAATATAGTCTCTTTTCTTTATCTCTTAACAAAACACATTGTAGTCATTCGTTTCTCCGTCTTTTTGACGGGCATAACCACTAGTAACTTAATAAAATGACTCCTATGAAGAAAAAAAAATCGTTATATAATGGAACAAGCGTTGTTTGACGATTGGCAAGCGTATATCTAAGCACTGTTCTGGATAACGTGACTATTTTGATGGTAGCATTAGCTGGATTATACTGAAAGCTGAAGAATAAAACCAAAGCCAAACAAGACGACGAAAAAACAAGTGAAGTCTAAATACAGTAGTCTCCAGCTATGATATCTAAAACTTGGATTCTTCATCCCCCTAAGAGCCCTAAACATCAACTCTGAGAGTAAGCGTAATTAAATAAAGTCTTTGTGGAGATCAATGGAAAGCATGTTCAACGACCCGTACTATCTTTAACAAGCGAGTCCGATTCAAAACAAAGGATATTCTCCTCTTTCTCCACACAGTGGCGGCACCTTGAATCGAAGTTCGCCCCGAACCAGGTAAAGTGTACCACAGTGTGAGCAATGGCTAGTTCTGAATTATGACATTAGATATTGTTGAGAACTATTTAGGCGACACCATACGTCTGGCCCCATCAGCAAATAATATACGCGTGACCGGCGCGGAAGAGCATGTTGTTCTTGTGTGGGGTTGCACGGTCATCTACACCTGCAGCACAAGTTAAAGGGGAAAAAACATCGAAAGTCCCTTGGGACTAAAGGGTGCAGCAAACGGAAATCATCCAAAATAGCTCACTCGTCAAATGGTGCGCTAGGTATAAATTAAATAATTTGGGATGAAGCCGGCTGGTCCAGCGGTTAGAACACCGGACTGTCAACCAAAAACCATCGGACAGGTCGCGGGTTCGAGCCCTGCCACCGGCGGATCCCTGTCGCCCTGCAGGAGTATTGGGACTAGTAGACGTAATAATCTACTAGAGCGCACTGAGCATGCTAATAGCATGATAGAAGCGCTATATAAAAACAATTATTATTATTATTATTATTATTATTATGACACCAATATAATGCAATTGCTAATTTTTCAGATCGTACACTGCTCCTTCTAGTCAGGTTTCATAAGCAGAAAACGATCATAGTTAAATAAATGAATAGTAAGTACAGTGTGTCACAATGCAGTCTGTAAATCGTCTCGTGCTTGTTTAAATAAGACTTCTGATAGACATATCAATGCTTCAAAAAAAAAATAGCCCATTAAAACGATATCACATTTTAAACCGAAAGCTTTTAAAGCGTAGCTATTGTGAATGCAATTGCCATTCGGAAAAGAAAGAATAAGAACGCTATTTTTAATTAATGTGTTGGCCACTAGCTTAACCTTCTGTGGTCAACACCCTTTTTCGAAAATCTCTTCACGTATAACATTGTTTGTTATTGTTTGTTATTCCTTCTTTGCTGCATCCACTCATTGATGGGATATTTTAAAAGAACACACTGGAATATCTGTCAAACGTTTACAAAAAACATACTGGAATGCTCATCATACTGCTAGTAAACCAGTCAAAGATAAGTTTGATGACTGTATGGAGGCTATTGATCCTCATGAAAATTTGGACCCATGGTCTTTTAAACACTGTCTGTGATTTCCTTTTTTTTCCTGCTACATTTAGTTTAAATGACTGGGTGACTCCAATATCAGCGATGTCGCTGATTAAAATTCCCTAATATTATTAGACAACAAGCATCTTAACATCATTTAAAACACTAATAAAATGCAAGACTAGACTCAAACCACGGACAAACGTAGAATGCAGTAATCTTACGTATAGAGGAAGCGACTGTAACATACAAGATACGATTTTTTAATGTAGATGTATGATATCTTAGAAAAAAAAAAGCCGAAACTACTAAAAAAAAAGCTTAAAACTTTACATAAGACTTGCCAAAAGTAGATATAAACTTGAAACATCTAAAAGAGCTAAACACACTAAGAGTCATGGTGAGTAAAAAAAAAATAACATACCAGTACCAAGTTTTCTTTGTCTTTGGTTACGTTTGATGAAAACAAATAAGAGAATGAGTACAACTGTAATCGACAACAAAACACTGCAGGTTACGAGGACTGTCAACATTTCTTTTTTGGTCACGTCATGTTGAAGTTGAAGGTAGACTTTCAAGACTCCAAGATCAGAATGATAATTTCCAATCGTTACAGAAACGTTATAGCAAATATAGGTTTCGGTAGTAGACGTGATAATAGGATCATCCAATTCTTTGTCGTGAGGTTGAGGCTCAGTTTTAAAAACCTTCCTCACTGATTTCCCTGGACCTAGTCTATTATGGGGACTCATATTGTTTTTTGTATTTGGTCGTTCTGGCTTATAAGACGAATTAGCGGTGTTAGAAACATTACTTGTAACTGGTCTGAGTGTCACTGAACTAGACACAGTGATGTAATTCTCAATATACAGCTTAGATAATTCCATAATTCTACTTGCATTACAAGATAAAAAATTATCTTTAACATCCAATACATTACATTCTATGCCGCCAATTTTCACCACAATGTCGTCTTGTAATTCTTCAGGTAGGTTTTCTCCCTGTATAGACAAGACGTGATACTTGGTTATTTCCTTTGAAAGTCAATGTAAAACAAAACAAAGATGTAGGCCTAGAATCTAAGAATATACATATGATGTGATCGATTGTTTAAATATAAAACCAATTCAAGTATTGGGTGGTGATCAAGCACAAGTAAAAACCAACAACAACAAATAACAGGACTAGACATATAACAAAACTGACAAGGGTTTAAGCCAATCGAGAGGGAAACTTTATGACACAGTCTATTATAGAGCTCATGGGTATTTTTCAGGGACAAGGGAGAAAAATGAGTCCAGCACGAAAAGTATATACATTCTTGCTGTACATGGGAGTACTGGACATTTCAGAGCCCACTTCAATCATGAGAATTACAATAAATGACTTTGTTTTCCTACAGGTTGTGAGGCAATATGTTAAGCATAACAGTGGTTGGTTTTAAATATATACGCTCTGGTCTTGTGGCAAAATGCATTTTATGACAAACGTCTTGGTTTCAAATAAATAAGACGGTTTGAAAGCTGTTCGTGGTATTGTACTGGTCACATTATCCTACTGTAATCCACCTTCTTTCAATAAAAACAAAACAACCACCAACAAACTATAAACAACATCAACTAAAAATGATGAAATCTGATTTCACATTGTCTCCATGGCTAAAAATAATGATCTTATGTGGAATTTTAGTGACTTTCTACTTACATATAATACAAGAATGTTATTGTCTATAGAAACATTTTCTCTTGAATCCAGACGGAAAAAGTTTGGTTCACTTTGAAACACAACAGTTAACTTTGATGCTGTAAGACATTGTCGTGATGAATGAGAAATGATGTGTTCCATGGACTTCTTGTTCCACAAATTGCTCACTGTGGGAGTTCTACACAAGATCTCATTGCTGGATGTATTCTTACAGTCAACCAGAATCTAGGGTTAAAGTGAAGATATGCGTTGAGATACAAATACAAATTGAATTAAACGATTTAAGGAAATTCATACACATTTAGACTGATTCAAGGAGAGACATGCACAATTAGACTAATTCAAGGAGGGACATATACATTTAGACTGATTCAAGGAGAGACATGCACAATTAGACTAATTCAAGGAGAGACATACAAATTTAGACTGATTCAAGGAGAGACATACACAATTAGACTAATTCAAGGAGGGACAAATACATTTAGACTGATTCAAGAAGAGACATGCACAATTAGACTAATTCAAGGAGGGACAAATACATTTAGACTGATTCAAGGAGAGACATGCACAATTAGACTAATTCAAGGAGCGACATACAAATTTAGACTGATTCAAGGAGAGACATAAACATTTAGACTGATTCAAGGAGAGACATACACATTTAGACTGATTCAAGGAGAGACATACACATTTAGACTGATTCAAGGAGAGACATACACATTTAGACTGATTTAAGGGGAGATATACACATTTAGACTGATTTAAGGGGAGATATAGTCAAGGATGGGCTTATACAGTCAAACTGATACAAAGGGGGACCTCACTTTGAAACGTATTTAAGGTGGCACATACACATTTAAACGGATTCAACGTGGAACATACACATACAAAGAGATTCGGGAGGACATACAGTAACAACTTAAACCACAAAAAAAATAAAATTCAAACTTATCCAAGTAATGAGTCATACTTACATTATTGTCCTTACTATTAATATTGAATTTATAAGGATGTAGTTTATCGACATTAGTTCCTCTTATTGTCAATTTTGTACCACCGCTTTAATAGAAGTTAAATAAAATATAGATCAATCTCATTTATGTATCGTAAAGTGAAGGAAAACGTAGAAATCAAGTGAATGTAGATTAAATGTCAAAATAGTAGAAAATATAGTATCTAATGTATTCTTTAAAAAAAGTTGTTAGCAGTTTACTTTCCAACTTTAAAAAATAAGTTAGGCCTACTGTCTTAAGGTTTAGGCTATGTCCTGTTTTTATTTATATGCTGATCTTTAGCTCAATCCTAAAAAAACTCTCACTACTCTAAATATTAACACAAAATTTAAAGCGTCATGCAAAAAACAATAAATTGTGACGTAAAAAGTCAGCCTATGTAGAGACGCCTCGGTTTCACCAGGTGCCATGGAGCAAACATTGGGACCGATTGGTTAAAATGGTTTCCAAATGCTTAAAATCGGATGCTAAACGAAATAACTTTTGATGAACGAAAATGCCAACCTGCTTTTAATCGAGACTTTTACAGTTCTACGTTTTATTGTTCACACAATTATATAGATCCACTAAGCCAGTCAGTGTGATAAAATAGTAGAAAAATAATAACAGTAACAAAAAAGTTAAAACACCAATAATAAAAGGTAAATAATATATAGATTAACAATATGTTTAACAGCAGAGACGACAAAGCCAAAACATCAGTAAGAAAATGACAAAGCAAATTTTAAAAGTCAAAACCCAGTAACTAAAACTAAGCAGTCAAAACAACAGTGAGAAAATATTCTTAGCAACAGTAACAAAAAAGTAAAACAAAAAAAAACACAGTCAAAACACTTGTACAAAGTATTTAAAAATAGTAAAAACACAAGTAACGAATACAAATAATCAAAAGACAGTTAAAATAAAGTCCAAATAAAGTTTCACCTAAACAAAGAAACTCTTGGACTGACATCCTTTATTGTTATTGCAGGCGCTTCACAGATGACCACTTGACCACACTGTATACTACTTCGGTTTGATGTACAGTTGTCATTGTCACTATTGTGTTCAAAGTACAAAGAAAAGATTTAACTATTTGAAGCTTTTCAATGTACAAACTCAAAATAGAAATAAGGATTTTAAAATATTCCTAAATACTTTCCCCCTTTATTTTGTTCAAAATGAGCTTTGCTATTAATTGGAGTCTAGCTTATTTCCCCAGTGTGATAGAACGTTTTATGAACTAATTAAGTATTTATTTTAGTGCCCTTTACAATGTTTCAAGTCTACACTTTTCTATCTAGTTTTCATACTATCCAAGACATTTTCCCATTGTTTCCAGACCATGTAGACTAGTTAGAACTAAAATATTTCCGGCTTTTTTGTTCATTTAATGCATGCATGCATGTCTTTATTATATTCAAGATTGATTTGCAAAAAGCAAACATTAAGTTATTTTAAAATGTGTGCTTTACTATGAAAAGTTAGGCTAATAATAGAAGCTAACTTCTTAATGAATACAAAATTTAAAATTTAAAGTGTACCTGTTGTTAAGAAATACTTTACATATAGTTCCAGCTACTGTGAAATTTAGAACATTTGTAAAATCTTCACAAGGGACATTTGAATCCTTTGTCAGCTGACACTGTATTAATATACATTTTAAGATAATAATAGGTGGGATTAGCATAGGTTGTAGATTAAAGCACTTGTAATATATATCTTATTGTGCCTGTTATATATCGGGTTACGTCAAGTGGAAATAGACTGATGTACATCTTTGTCCGAGTCATGTTCGTGGAAGCTGACCATGGTATATCTGACTCCATGTTATGTTTAGGGAAACATCACAAGAGTACACTTGGTTCTTGTCATGTTTAAGGGTAGCTTTCTATTGTATATCTGGTTCCCTGTCGTGCTTATTGACCGATGACTATGGTATACACCCTTGGATACGTATTTATACGCAGGGAGTTGTGTTTAGAAGCAAAGATGTAAGGATATCTTTGGTATAAAAAGTTGAAAGGAAATATACATCAGTTATTCTATACATTTCTTAGAGATAAAATAAAAATGTGTCAATAGCTCATTAAGTATAACAATAAGTAAAACAATAACCGGGTAAAGATTGTGAAACATTGGTCTACAGTATTGTGATAATAACAGTACTCTATAACATTATACAGTCTTTCAACTTTGGAGGCTCTGTAAGAGGCACTCTGGAAATTGAACTGAGCTCACCCCTACCCACATCTCTTAACCGTATATCCCAACATTTCCCCACGACTGTTAAACACTTTCGCAAAGCGGATCTGGATTAGTGCAATCAGGAACTTAGACTTAGACATACATGAATCAAAATTATAGATTACACATAACTACTATATAATAAATCTTTAATTACTATGTAGGGTAATTAATCTATCATTACTATATAACAACTATATATTTAGGCCTACTAGTATATAATTAATATTAAAATATAACAATTATAATACTTACTAAAACTATTGGTTGCCAACAGCCAAACATTACAATACAACACACAATCCAACCAAATATCAACGTATTCATTTTCTTTCTCTGTTTCTACTAACTAATAATGTCTACGTTTGGAGAATCAGAAAACTACAGTGTTCACTCATTGGTCTATTGGAAAAACAAAAACACACCATTATAACTATATAACACTCAACATGATCATTGTCTGTTTCCCCACCTGCTACATAACAACACTCAACATTATCATTGTCTGTTTCCCCACCTGCTACATAACAACACTCAACATTATCATTGTCTGTTTCCCCACCTGCTACATAACAACACTCAACATTATCATTGTCTGTTTCCCCACCTGCTACATAATAACACTCAACATTATCATTGTCTGTTTCCCCACCTGCTACATAACAACACTCAACATTATCATTGTCTGTTTCCCCACCTGCAACATAACAACACTCAACATTATCATTGTCTGTTTCCCCACCTGCAACATAACAACACTCAACATTATCATTGTCTGTTTCCCCACCTGCAACATAACAACACTCAACATTATCATTGTCTGTTTCCCCACCTGCTACATAACAACACTCAACATTATCATTGTCTGTTTCTCCATCTACAACATAACAACACTCAACATTATCATTGTCTGTTTCT
This sequence comes from Anisus vortex, assembly GCA_949126835.1. Lineage (NCBI taxonomy): Eukaryota > Metazoa > Mollusca > Gastropoda > Planorbidae > Anisus > Anisus vortex. The sequence continues at coordinate 22,373,861 of OX421496.1, forward strand.
CCATCTACAACATAACAACACTCAACATTATCATTGTCTGTTTCCCCACCTGCAACATAACAACACTCAACATTATCATTGTCTGTTTCCCCACCTGCAACATAACAACACTCAACATTATCATTGTCTGTTGCCCCACCTGCTACATAACAACACTCAACATTATCATTGTCTGTTTCTCCATCTACAACATAACAACACTCAACATTATCATTGTCTGTTTCCCCACCTGCTACATAACAACACTCAACATTATCATTGTCTGTTTCCCCACCTGCAACATAACAACACTCAACATTATCATTGTCTGTTTCCCCACCTGCAACATAACAACACTCAACATTATCATTGTCTGTTTCCCCACCTACTACATAACAACACTTAACATTATCAATGTCTGTTTCTCCATCTACAACATAACAACACTTAACATTATCATTGTCTGTTTCCCCACCTGCTACATAACAACACTCAACATTATCATTGTCTGTTTCTCCATCTACAACATAACAACACTAAACATTATCATTGTCTGTTTCCCCACCTGCTACATAACAACACTCAACATTATCATTGTCTGTTTCCCCACCTGCAACATAACAACACTCAACATATCATTGTCTGTTTCCCCACCTGCAACATAACAACACTCAACATTATCATTGTCTGTTTCCCTACCTGCTACATAACAACACTCAACATTATCATTGTCTGTTTCTCCATCTACAACATAACAACACTCAACATTATCATTGTCTGTTTCTCCATCTACAACATAACAACACTCAACATGATCATTGTCTGTTTCTCCACCTGCAACATAACAACACTCAACATTATCATTGTCTGTTTCCCCACCTGCAACATAATAACACTCAACATTATCATTGTCTGTTTCCCCACCTACAACATAACAACATTCAACATTATTATTGTCTGTTTCCCTACCTGCTACATAACAACACTCAACATTAACATTGTCAGTTTCCCCACCTGCTACATAACAACACTCAACATTATCATTGTCTTTTTCCACACCTGCTACATAACAACACTCAACATTATCATTGTCTGTTTCCCCACCTGCTACATAACAACACTCAAAATTATCATTGTCTGTTTCCCCAACTGCTACATAACAATACTTAACATTATCATTGTCTGATTCCGCACCTGCAACATAACAACATTCAAAATTATTTTTATCCGTTTCCCCACATGCAACATAACAACACTCAACATTATCATTGCATGCATTAATGTCTTCTACAAGTTCCTATAGTTGTCTTTAACAACACTAGCATATTTAAATATTTGAAACTTTAATAAAATTAATTAATTAAAAACAACAAATGTAATCGAAATTAATGACAATGCGTATTTGGGAAATGAGTTTACATGGCTTTACATGTTCATGGTGACATACAATAACACGTTCTAAGGACAAGGTGTTAATAAACAGAATGATGTAGCAATGATTTACAATTAACAATAAAACACCTTTAAGTAAGATATGAACGCAACAATTTCCTAATGTGAATATATCTTACTGCCAACCTTCAATGGGAAATAAAATGACAGGAAGTAACTGAATTGATGGCTATAGAGCGTTTTCAGTAGGTGGAGCTTAAGTTTTTTTGTGTACATTTAGTGACGTATTTGTGTAAATATAGAACCCACTTGAGGTACAAACATAACGTGGTGAAAGTAAATTACTTCTTTATCATGCAAAATTCACATCTGAATATTGGCTATCCTACTCAAAAATAAGGAGGTAAATAGTAGTACTGTAGATTAATTGATTAATGTGATTAGGCTAGGGCCGGCTAGACCTATTTACACTTTCAATTTCACTTTATAGGCCTACACTTTTAATGTTTCGTAGGCTAGGCTACGATGTCAAGTGATAGTGTTGATGAACAGGCTATCTAGTCAAGTCACTATTAGGCTCACATCGTCTATGATCTATGTCTATGATAATAATAAAATAGCCTATTTTATTTAACATACATAATATAGCTTAAATCTTAACAATACTTAAAACACAACACATCATTTAAAAAAAGCTCGAGTCTATATGAAACTTTATTAATACAGCGGCCATATTTAATTGTACACCATTACTCAAAGTAAACACAAATCACGTGCTTTTTGTCACGGGATTGCAAACGCCCTATAGATATAAGTGCAGATTTCGATACAGTTTTCGATTTCATTTTATTATCTGTATTAGAAGCTAATTTCGAAATTGAAGGATATGCTTTAAACTGGTTGAAAAAAAACCTAAGGCAAAGAAATGCAAGGTCACTGTTGGAGTAGCGTAGTCGGAACCAAATTAATTGGCTTTTTCAGTCCCGCAGGGTTCGTGTGCTGGGCCAGTACTATTTCTTCTATATGTTTCCACGCAGGGTTCGTGCGCTGTGCCAGTACTATTTCTTCTATATGTTTCCACGCAGGGTTCGTGCGCTGTGCCAGTACTATTTCTTCTATATGCTTCCACGCAGGGTTCGTGCGCTGTGCCAGTACTATTTCTTCTATATGTTTCCACGCAGGGTTCGTGCGCTGTGCCAGTACTATTTCTTCTATATGCTTCCACGCAGGGTTCGTGCGCTGTGCCAGTACTATTTCTTCTATATGCTTCCACGCAGGGTTCGTGCGCTGTGACAGTACTATTTCTTCTATATGCTTCCACGCAGGGTTCGTGCGCTGTACCAGTACTATTTCTTCTATATGTTTCCACGCAGGGTTCGTGCGCTGTGCCAGTACTATTTCTTCTATATGCTTCCACGATGCAAAAGAAATACCAGAAAATATACATCTTCATGGAAATGCCCACGACCATGCCTTATAGATTTAATTTTTACATGCTTAAAATGAAGCCATCGCTATTTCAACACTGGAAAAATGTGCAAGACAAATCAAAGTTTTGATGAATGGCAACTGACTAAAAATGAACACATAAAAAACTGTATTAATTCTGTTCGAAGCAAACAAGTTAATAATAAAAAGAAATGCCTAACAACAAATTATCTACTAGTTAACAATGATAATATCTATAAAAGCTTTTATATCTCCACAGTACATCAGATCCATGTTTGAGCTACACACATCAAAGAAAACAATACTGCGTTTAAACAAAATTCATCAACAACACAAGGTCCCAAATGTAAAAAGAAAAACATTTGAAGCGCACTCCAACTGCGTTATAGCACCTCTGTGGTGGAACGAACTTCCAAACACAATATATTAAACAAGCATATAATATTGACACTTATACTATTTATTTTTATAGCATAGAGTAAATGTGAAGCGCATTAGCTAATTGTTATGAAAAGCGCTATTTAAATGATGTAATTTGATTTGATATTACAGCAAACCCATGGGATTAAAATGAAATTCAGGAAGTTAAATACAATTAGAGCTTAAAATAATAGTGTTCTTGCCACCACTAGCACACGAGTGCACAGCCATGTAAAATATATAAGTATCTTGTTTAAGGGTCTAACCCACCTTTTCCCCACCCTTTCCCAAACCAAATTCCTTGTATAACGTAAATTTTGTCAAGGCAATAATACTGCTACAAAAGGAAATATAGACATATTGCTTTTTAAATTATTATCACTTTAGAAGTTCGTCTGTCATAACTTTTAGTTTGACGTTTGCAGTGGCGTAGCAACAGATTGTGCGAATTGTTCAAAATACAATTATCTGGCAGCGAGCGTAGTGACATTTTTCCTTAGAGAGCTGGTCGCTATTGTAGATATACAACTCTAAAGGCATGTTAATAACATTGAAATAGTTTTACCAATTGATCACGTTCTCTTCATATATTATATGTTACAGACAGTTCTTTTTATTCAGATCATTTCACCCTCCACGCTTGTCCTTGCTAGAAGTTTAGTCTTGTATTTCAATTAGAATTTTAATTCATGTTATAAAGTGGTTGGTTTTCCTGGCTTGTAGAGACAACCAATTCCATGCCCGGATGCCACTCAGGAAGAACGAGAATTTATATTATGTGTTGGTTCTTGCATATTATGGAATAACATAAGTGTTTTATATTATATCTTTCTGAGCATTACAATAGGCTATTTTTATGTACTTCTAAGTTAAAAAATGCAATGCTTTAAATATTTTTACTTTGCTCTTTACCCATCTTTCCTCTTGAGTTTATAGGTTTAGTGCTTTAACTATTGGACATATAGAACATCATATTGAAGGCTTTATTGGATACGACATATCACATATAATAGGCGGGTAAGCTTAGTATATATTTACTCCAAAGTGAAAGTTCCATTTGTAATTCACTGACTAGATTTTAATCTACTTACACACTAGTATAAAATAAGACTTTGAGACAGTGTGTTATTTGAACAAAATATGTTTTGTTTTTTGAGAAAATCAGAAAAAATGGGTATGTGAAGATTTCAAGTGGTTCGAGGTACAATAAAGCTACAGATATAAAACGTGATACAAATGAGAAAACTATTAAATATTCAGTGCTGTAAATAAATGCTAGCTAATAGATAAGAAATATTTTTCTTTTTATATCTACAATATTATCGATTGGCTTACATGACAGTTTTATGTATTGGCTTACATGACATTATTATTATCTTTTGGCTTACATGACAATTTTATTTATTGGCTTACATGACATTATTATTATCTTTTGGCTTACATGACAGTTTTATCAATTGGCTTACATTACATTATTTTTATCTTTGGCTTACATCACAATTTTATCTATTGGCTTACATGACTTTATTATTCTATTTTGGCTTACATGACAATATTATCATTTGGCTTACATGATAATATTATCTTTTGGCTGACATGATAATATTATCTTTAGGCTTACATGACAATATTATCTATTGGCTTACATGACATTATTATCTTTTAGTTTACATGATATTACTATACATGTTATCTACTGGCTAACATGACAATTTTTTACATTGGCTTACTCGACAAAGCCATTTACTGTCTAACATGACAATTTTATACATTGGCTTACTTGACAATCTTATCTACTGGCTAACATGACTATTTTATGTATTGGCTTAAATGACATTAATATTATCTTTTGGCTTACATGACAATTGTATCTATTGGCTTACATGAAATTATTATTATCTTTTGGCTTACATGACAGTTTTATCTATTGGCTTACATGACATTATTATTATCTTTTGGCTTAAATGATAATTTTATCGATTGACTTACATGACAATATTGTCATTTGTACATGACATTGTTATCAATTAACTTACATAACAATTTAATGTATTGGCTTACATGACAATATTATCTTTTGGCTTACATGACAATATTATCTTTTGAATTACATGACAATATTATCATTTGGCTTACATGACAATATTATTTTTTGGCTAACATGACAATATTATCAATTGGCTTACATGACAATATCTTTTGACTGACATGACAATATTATCTTTTGGCTTACATAACAATTTTATTTTTTGACTTGAATGACAATATTATCATTTTGCTTACATGACAATATTATTTTTTGGATTACGTGACAATATTATCTTTTGGTTTACATGACAATATTATCTTTTGGCTTAGATGACAATCTTATCATTTGGCTTACATGATAATATTATCTTCTGGCTTACATGACAATATTATCATTTGGCTTACATGACAATATTATCTGTTGGCTTACATGATAATATTATCTTTTGGCTTACATGAAAATATTATCATTTGGCTTATATGACAATATTATCTATTGGCTTACATGACATTATTATCTTTTGGTTTACAAAATAATATTATACATGTTATCTACTGGCTAACATGACAATTTTTTACATTGGCTTACTCGACAAAGTTATCTACTGTCTAACATGACAATTTTATACATTGGCTTACTTGACAATGTTATCTACTGGCTAACATGACAATTGTATACATTGGCTTACTTGACAATGTTATCTACTGGCTAACATGATAATCTTATACATTAGCTTACTTGACAATGTTATCTACTGGCTAACATGACAATTTTATACTTTGGCTTGCTTGACAATATTCTCTACTGGCGTATGTAATAAATGTATCGATTGGTTTAGATCTTTATTATCTTTGGTATAAATGAAAAAGCATTAATAGCGTTAGACTTTTGCACTTCAGATTGTTAAAATTGTAGGAAGAACAAAGTAAAAATGAAATAAAGGTATCTATTTCATAAAATTAGATTAGTAAAGCAGAAGATCATATTTTAATATCCATTTGTCCCATACAGAGGAAATGTATAAGCGGTACATGGGTCAACCGCTATTATTATTGGCATCACAATAACAAACAAAACAACACTGAAAAACATATTGAGACTTGCATAGGTCTTTGGCATTGTCACTATACTTGGGTAAAATCTTATTTATTATTGAAGCAATACAAAGTAACAATTAAATAACATGTTGTTTTTTTCACCTTGCAATACTACATTTTACAACATAAAGAAAGTTAAGAAATGTTTAGCTTATTTAAATATATGTATATGTTTTTGTACTTACTGTATTTTTGAATGTGTTAAAATAAAAACAAAACAGAGTGAACATGAAAACACTGAATATAAACTTACTGCTAAAACTTGACGTTTAAAAAACATTTTAAGTAGGCCATTATGCATTAGTTCTCCTTTACTCATTGTCAAACTGTCATATGTTCCACACACTTGACATCCTTCACTCATTGTCAATCTGTCATATGTTCCAAACACTTGACATCAGACTTTCCTCCCTTGCCCACTGGCTAAATCGACTATTCAACTCTCTAGTGGATACTTTAAAATAATCAACACTAATCGAGACATTTTTATTTAAAAAACTCAACTACCCGATTCTAATGAAACAAAAATACAACTAGGACGAGTTGTTTTCATGATGTCAAATAATTTAGGTTTGTTTTTCAAAACATATTCTATTACTTATAGTTATAACAATAATATTAATGGTTATTTATATAGGCCTAGTATCCACCACTAGGTACACACACTACAGCGATATAAATTAGATAGTTTTATGATTGCTGTCCGATAGGAAAGAGACCATCCATAAATTACCAACGCGCTGAAAAAAAAAGGGGGGGGGGACTCGTCTGAATGTGTAAGCACGCACACAAGTAAATTTAGCGGCAATTTAGCCTACGTAACAATTTAAACAACAAAAAAAAAAGCTCATGCCGCAAATTGGTTGAAACCACAAAGAAGAGATCTCAACACAATTAATTCATAAACTATCGCATGGGCAGGCAGTGTCTCGAGACAATGGGCCGTATTGCTGCTGAGAGTTAACACCCTTGCCCCTTTCACAAGTCAATCTTTTAAAGGTGTTAACTCTCAGCAGCAATACGGCCCATTGTTCACAATCTTGCATCAGATAAAACCAAAAGCTGTAAGCTGCATTCAACTCCGCCTGATTCAAGACTGATGTGCAATTAATTGATTATAAATGCAAACGAAATTCTGAATGTTTTATTGGTTGGAAATACTTAACGTTTGATTCAGACCAAGCCTTCATTCATGTCTAAAATCACTATTTATAACATATACTATGTTTGATAGATTTATATTTCCCTTTCTTGAATTTATTTGAGGAGGGAGTGAAAAATTTACGACGTGCAAAAGGATGGAAGGGAATATGAACGTATAACTTTTTATGCAAACGTAATATATGGACAACCCCAAAGAATTCAATTAAAATACAACATTGAACAATACACTATTAACACAATAATATAACAGAAATTGACCCAATATATTTTATATATTTAAATAGAAATAAGAATTAAATTAATTCTTCTAAATTTACTTAATTGGCGCAGTAGGCTTTCCATGTGTTTTTGTTTCTACTTCATGAGTAGCATATTTTATCTATTATGTTACATACTTATAATTTTTGAATAAAATTGAACTATCCAGACTTTTCAAATATAATTCACTGAATTTTTACAATCATATAGGGCCTAAGACTTTTCCAGAAGGTGGAGTAAAATGTTTTTTATTTTCCAAACCTTTTTTCCAGAATAGCATACAAAAACCCTGCAACATCTTGTCAATAACGCCAGTCATGTATATAATATTACAATGTCTGGGTAAAGGGTGCGTGGGATGGGCAATCTAATTTGTCAAAATACTTCCTTGTTGAATTGACTTCCTCGTTCATTTTGTAAACTCCACTGAGTCATAAAGATTAAATTGTTCAAGTCTTCTGACTAGTTCAATTAATACTTACTCTATATCCGTCACATCCAATGTCCGTCTCTATGTTAACAAATTGAAATGTTAAAATGTTAATATTAATTATTTTTTTTTAGTTATAACCCTAACAGCACACTATTTAGTCCAGTAGGCCAAATATTCTGCCAATATTTAAATCCTGATCAATTCTTTGACCAATTAAGCATGTTGTTGGGAATTCTTATTACCCTCCAACCTTTCAAATTCACACACACACATAAACTCATCGGTTTTTAAAAAGCAATAAAATATGACTCTTACTAATGTTTAGTTTAATGGAGGTGTGTGCCCTCAGTACACAATCTCACATAGCTACATCCCTGTTTCCTAGTAATATAAAAACAAACACAGTCATTTATTAACCAATTTCTTTGTTGATTGAGAAATTCACTATAATATAAAGAAATTTCTTCTCAAGAACATAATAGCTTTGTCTATGGTCGTAGGGTTGGTAGTCAAGTATCAATCATCATTCCTAAGGATTTAAGTTTAGGGGGTTATTAGTTCCAACTTCCTTCTTATTTCCTTCCCCAATATCTTCATACTTAAATTTTTAAGTCAGCCAAGAAGCTTTCAACAAGCAAATTGTCTAAAAATAGAATTAATAACGAAACAAATGTAAGGTTATTTGCAGACGATTATATATAAATATATATAAAGTAGACTGTGTGTGTTCAACCACTCATATTATTTAATTTAAAGACACGAGACCTTATTGTCTCATATTATACTTTTGCGATTTCACTTCGGACATGTGTCTTCGCTAGCTAAGTGGATAACGTATTGGACTGCCATGCGGGCGACCCGGGTTCGAATCACCAGTTCGTCTATACCATTTTTTTCTACAACTTTTTAATTTCAATTAATATTACTTTTAAGAAAAAAAATATTGTAAATCTACGAGCAACACCGAGCAATTTATAAATGTTTGTTAAATAAAAAAACTTGTCTATTTTTTTACCAGATTACTATATTTATTTTAAATTACTTTCCTAAAAATCTTCAGTATAAAAGTAATTTATTTTTTTATTATTAGATTTATAGCTTTCTGTTCATTGTAGTTTATACAATTTGTATCTGTTGTCTAGCTTATACAGGCCTGTTTTATTTCCCCCCGGGCAACGCCGGGCACTTAAGCTTGTATAATATATAATTCTCAGAGCCATCTTTCATGTTGATGAAGTAATTGAAAACCAAGCTTAGGGTTTTGTTATATATGTAGAGCACGTTGAATTTATAAGTTTTAGTCTAAATATGATATTTAAGTATATTTAAGGGTTGTTTTTATAAATCATTAAAAGCTATTTATTTATAATGTCACGACATTGGACTTAAATCGTGACTCTTAGCACACATAGATAGATTATAGCGTAGGAAGTAGTATAGAACTAGAAGTAGATTAGCTTAAGTTTAGATTAGGGAGTAGAAGAGTAGCCTGAAGCTATTATCTTCTCCCTCTCTTAAGCAATTGGAACACCCCACCCCACTCCTCTTCACCTCTTTCTCTATCCTTCACTACACTCTTTTAGTCCCAATTCAGAGTTTGCTAATTAAATACGATCAAATTGGTACAAACTGTGAATGTATGAATCACTGTAAATTTGGCAACGGTATTTTCGTCAACATTATTTTCGGCAAGGTAATTTTGGCAAAGGTAAATTTGGAATAGGTAAATTCGGCAAAACTAGCAAAGCGGTAAAATTGGCAACGGTAAAATTGGCAATCATATAATATCCACTGTTTTTATTAAAAGTATTGGTGGGACTACAATCTATTCCATGTATCGGCAAACGGTTTTAGATGGCACATGAAGGACCACCATAATGGTGAAAAGAGCAGAGAACATTAAGGCACACTTTGGCACGTAATTTAATTTAACGTCCTCTAATGATCAAAAACGAACATTTTAAATAGGAACCAAATGTACCCCCTCCCCCGCCCCAGGCGTTTCTCCCCCCCCAGCCCACCGCACCCCACCCCCAAAGGTGGCCAAAGGCGGTATGTGTGTAAGGTAGCCCAACTGACGATCACTTGGAGTTCTGTTTAGATCTTTACGCATCAATGCATTCCCTTATCTCCAATACGTCCCTATAAACTTCCTCCGTTTATAGCACATTGGCGAGATTACGTAACTCTGACTACTTGACCTACACCATGATACTGGTAGTGTTTGCAAGAGCAGACGTAGAATGCCCCCCTTCCCTCCCGCCCTTGATACATAAAGCATACAAATTAGGTAACAAAAAATAGTTAATTAGTTCGTTTGACTAAAAATTAAATTTAAGAAAAACATTGAATAAATACACCGAATTTTTTTTTAACCATTTACGTTATTTAACCAATGCATAAAAAGGAACATTTAAATAGACGCCAAATGTAACCCCGTCCCCCCCCCCTGTCTATAGAACAAGGAAACAAGGCAAAGCAATGTTACATAATGTAGATTAGTTGCCGTCCCCATCATCTTTTTTAAACACTAGAATGAGACTCGCCGTGTTAACAAAAGCAAACTCTAGCCCCTCCCTCCCCCGTCTCACCACCCCGTCTCCCCACCCTCGTCTCCCCAACCCCGTCTCCCCACCGATTAAAGTGTTAGTGACCAGCTTGGTAGCACCAGGCTAAGCAGTGAAAACTAAAAGAGGTGGGGGGGGGGGTAATCGTTTAAACTCTTTTTAAATCCCAGAACATTGTTGTTATTAGTAAAACAAATCAGTATTTCTATCAAAACATTGATATTGATATTGGATTTCATTTTATTATTACAATTTTGAAAAAAAAAATTATTTACTTTTCTTATATATTTAAATTATATTACAAACGAGAGTTGTAAATAAAACATTCAAATTGTATAAAAGTACTTTCAATGTTTAAACCAATTTACTTAGGCTTTAAGGCACATTTAGCTACAAATATCTTGTAAGTTATCGAGGTTTCTATGTCAAATATAGCCAACTATTATGTATTGTTGTAGGCTTTTATGTCTAAGTAATGTATACTTGTATCGTTATAACATAGAAGGTACAAGGTTTAAAACTACAAAGACAAAAGTTAGCCTACTGATTGACGGCAAATAGCCGACTGCAATGGAATGTGATAAAATGTTTTAAGGTGGCCATGTGTTCCCATCCCCCACACACACACACTCAACAACCCGTGTTGAGAGAATAGGCCTATAGGTCAGCAAAGTAATTCCTTAACTCTCCCTGACGTAACCGGTCAAGAAAATTCGTGTATCTCGGGAGAGGGGAATAAGGACTGTGTTCGTTTTTGATAGATATATAAAGTAGGAGGGTTGTTATGTGTTTGCAATGTTTCCCGTACGATCTAAACAAACCTGGGCGCATTCGTAAAGGACTTAGTATGGTCGTGCCTGAAAAGAGAGTCTGGTCGGGGGCGGGAGGGGAGGTGGCACTCTACGTTTGCTTTTGTTTACACAACCAGTATCATACTATGTAGGGATGGCGGTCAGGTAGTCAGAGTTACGTAACATCGTGGGGGAGACAAACGTATGCTTTGATGCCTAAAGTCAATTTGGTTATGTACACACATAGGCGTACCTTTACATTTGCCGAGGCGTAACTTGAGGGGGGGGGGGGAAGAAACGCCAGGGCTGGGGAAGGGGTACATTTGGCGCCTATTAAAAATGTTTGTCTTTGATCATTAGATGACGTTCAATTAAATAACGTGCCAAATTGCTCCTTAATGTTATCATGCTCTTTTCACCATTTTGGTGGTCTTTCATGTGCCATTTAAAAAGACTCTGTGTGCCAAGTATGGCACGCATTGCATAGGTTGCCTATCCATGGACTAGAGTGTAGTTTAACCAATACTTTTAATAAAAGCAGTGGATATTATATGATTGCCAATTTTACCGTTGCCAATTTTACCGCTTTGCGTGTTTTGCCGAATTTACCTATTCCGAAATTACCATTGCCAAAATCACCTTGCCTTAAATACCGGTTCCGAATTTACCATTGCCAAATTTACCGAGCACCGAATGTATACGTGTGTGAATTCTTAATGTATATATTTCTATTAGATTTTCAACTAATTATTCATGCTGTCTGTATTAATGTGCTTGTATAGTAAATATTCATTCATGTTGTTATTTCAACATGTTGTGTGTAGCCATTACGCCATTAAACTCCCTTGTACACACACCCTACCCACCCCCGCTAAAACCCCCCTCCTGACCCCCCCTTCTCCTATGACCCAAGGGCGGCGACTCGTTAGCTAACCTTTGAGGCGGTCAATGTTTTCGCATCTACTTAATATTTCTCGTCCGAACCCCCCCCCCCCCCCCCCACTTGAGATCACCACTTTAAATTCTATCAAAGGGAGATAATTCCCTCCACTCAGCATGACGTATGTATCAATCGTCTTTTATCTAGACTACCCCCACCCACTTCGACCCCCCCGTCTCCCTTGTTCACCCCCGCTGAGTGCGGGCGGTAGTAATTAATTCATCTACACCCCACTCCACCCGCAGTTTGGCGGTGTAATTGATAAACCTACCCCCTCCCCCCATTCCATTCTCCCTCCAAATACATCTATCTTTATGTAAATACAAGCTACATTGCCCGGCGTTGCCCGGGTGAAAAAAAAGGACTGTCTTGGGTGCAGATAACAAATTTATAAACTACACTTACTGAATACTTTTAGGAAAGTAAATAAATATTGTAATAGGGTAAAAAAACTAGTCAAATATTTTTATTTAACAAAATCTATATTGCCTATAGATTTACATATTGATTTTAAAAGTTTGAAAAATTAATTGTCGAAAAAAAAAGTATAGTCTAACTGGAGAATCGAACCCTGATCGCCCGTATAGCAGTCCACTACGTTTACCACTGAGCTATCGAAGACACATGTCCGATGTGAAAAATTATTAGACGGTATATTGGGCTAGGTCTAGATAGGTCAGTGACACACGTGTTTTCAAATTGACCAATGGGGATCCTCGCGGGGCTTAACACTGTCTTTATATATATATAGATATGTTCGAAAGGACCAATGGGAATTATCTGTAATTCTAAATCAATGTAATCACCCAACCAAATTGAGTAGCGGTCACGTGACTGGTCTCACGAGACGCCCGCTCAACTCTTGTAGAGTCAATCTGAGGTTGGCAGTTCACCGATACACTGTACATTTTAGTCAGTTCTGGCCAGCTCATGGAGATAAACGCATCGCCTTAGCTTAACTCCCAACCTGTTTACTTGGATTTATAGATAGTAGCCAGCAAATAGTAATTTCGTTAGTATAGTTGTGTAACCTAAAAGTGGATTCTATTCCACAACATCACCGTGTACTAATGTTAGACATTCTGAGCAAATTCATATATGTTCAAGTAGTATATAGCCTCACATGTTAATATATATATATATCGGTCTAGCCAGTACTCGTATTTTCCACCAGTATAAGTTGTATAACCTAACGTTGGATTCCATAACATTAGCTTATACTAGTGCCAGCATTACTGTATAAATTCATATGTATATTTCATCATTGGATATTCGAAACGTAATAAACACCTCCTGAACTGTAACCAGTGATTTGCTTGATTATCTTAGAACTGTTTGTTTGTATACTCTGTAACATCTTAACGAGCCAGGAGAGACATAATCATTCTTCCAGGACGATTGCAGCATCGGTACCTCATACCCCACGACAACCAGCCACCATTACCCCCTCTCAACCACCACCCCGCACCCCTCTAAGTGTCAACATTGTGACGAATTGGTCTCCCGCACGGGAACATCGTGACAAATTGGGACCTCGCCGCGTGATCCTGAACTCAAACCGTTCATTGTACTAACAACAGCATCAATCGGAGGACTACGCCGACTCTGAAAACGATCCTGGATGGGGGCTCATCTCTCCATCACAAAAAGATTCTAAGCTACAGCAACCAAATCCGCCACCCCAACGCCAGCCCAAGACACCCCAGTAAGCCAGGCTAGCCACTTTACGCAGCCTACGTCACCCCAGATACCCAGGCTCGCCACTTTACGCAGCCTACGTCACCCCATCACGCCAGCCCACGTCACCCCATCACGCCAGCCTACGTTACCCCAGATACGCCAGTCAAGACACCCCATTAAGACAGATTCGCCACTCTAAGCAATCTACATCACTCCAGATACACCAGCAGCCAGATCCGCCACACTACGCCAGATTCGCCACCCCATTACGCCAGATTCGCCACCCCATCACGCCAGATTCGCCACTCTAAGCAATCTACGTCAACCCAGATACACCAGCAGCAGACCCGCCACACTACGCCAAATCCGCCACACTACGTCAGATTCGCCATCCCATTAAGAAAGATTCGCCACTCTAAGCAATCTACGTTACCCCAGATACACCAGCAGCCAGATTCGTCACCCTACGCCACCTGCGTCACCCCATCACGACAGATTCGACACCCCAACCGCCAGATCGCCATTCCAGATACACCAGCAGCCAGGTTCGTCACCCTACGCCACCTGCGTCACCCCATAACGCCAGATTCGCCACCCCAACCGCCAGATCGTCACCCGAGACACCGCACCGACGTGCCTGCCCGACAACTGTCAACCCAGAGAACCCGACAGCCGCTATCAGCCTCCCCGAAGGAGCCACCGTAGTCTCCGGTACATAAACCCGGAAAAATAGACAATAACATTATACGCTAATCCAGTCCCGGCACGGGGAGAACAGAATCTCTGACCAGCCCGAAGTTATCCACACCAACAGAGCCCTAAGCGCCATAAAACAATAACTTTACGATTGGATACATGTATATGTGTGTGAAATATTAGGAATAGCTGTTGGGTAAGTACCATTTTGAGTTGTATTACATTAGATAAACTCTGAACCCCCCAACCCCTCTTACATCTCCTCTCTCTATCTCGTTATATCTCTGTCCGTTTACTGCCTTACTCTTGCCTTACTCTGTCACTATGGCTGAAGGTGTACTATTGCGTAAGCAGCAGAGAGAAGATAGACTTAGAGTAGAAGCAGAGAAGCTTAGATTAGAAAAATTAGCTAGAGAGGAGAAACAATTAGACAGAGAACTTAGACTAGAGCAGAGAGAAGAAAACCGGTTAGATGAGCAACAACCCAAGGCACACACAGGCCCTAATCACTCCCAGAACCCCCCCCCCCCCTATAATATGTTTCGTCGTCACCCTCTGCCCTGCGGGCACTCCCGGCCCGCTTACAACCCCCGACGACCCGGAAACCAAGACAGAAAGAAATATAGAGATCAACTCTAAAAGAGCCAGGGCCCTTCTCTCCTCAGGACTACAGGCTGAGGGGATCACTAAGGCTTCCTTCTTGAATCCCTCCGACTACACTGGCGAGTCAATCCAGATTACAATTGCATGGGGAATAACTGAGACCCTCCCAACTGCCCGGGTTCACATCAGGTCAACCCTATACACTGGTATGGCCACAATAGCGGTCCGAGCCGACTTACCATTTGATGTCGTCCTGGGGAACCGATACGTCAGAACTGACGATTCCTTCCTCCTCCCCCTAGCCTCAGTGGCCACACGTGCACACCCTGACCCTGTTCCCCCCCCCCCCCCCCCGTAGAATCCCCCACGGCCAACGAACTCCCGCGGGCCCAACAGGAAGACCCGACACTGGCCCCACTATTCGCATATCGGTCCACCCCCCATTCTACTTTAGGCTACACACCCCATGAGATGTTACTCGGTCCCCAACCCAGTGATCCACTAGAACGCCTCAAGGGCGCCTGGACCAAACCCTCTCCCCACCCCGAAGAACTCTCGGTCCACGCCTACACCAATAACTTACAGACTAGGCTTAAAACTGTCCACTCGATTGCCTCAAAACACTTAACCAAGGAGAGGGAGAGACAGGAGAAGTTATACAATCGGCGGGCCAAAGAACGCTCTCTGGCTCCGGGCGATCAAGCACTACTGCTCCTCCCCACCTCTTACAACAAACTCCAGTTAGCATGGAGAGGCCCATACCCAGTTACAAAAAAACTCTCAGGCACCAAATACCTTATAAAAATCGGCAACAAAGACAAACTGTTCCCCATCAACTTGCTAAAGCGATACATAGAGCGCCCACGTGACAATAAACCCCCTGTAGCAACGACTATTGCTGAAGAAACAAAAGCCGATGGCTCATTAACCGCATTCCTCTTACAGCAGACAGGAACCATAGAGGATGTAGAAATCTGTCCCCTCCCAACCCCTGAACAAGCCAAAACAGTCAAACCTTACTCCCCTCATACGCTGACGTGCTAACCGACACTCCAGGGCGTACAAACCTAGAAACGCTCACCACGAAGGTCACTGACCCGCGAACCATTAAGGTCAAACCATATACTATGCCACACGCCAAATTAGAGGTCATTGAGAAAGAAATCAATTACCCGTTAGCCCGCAACGCCATCGCTAGCTCTACCTCCCCTTTCAATGCCCCGGTAATACTAGTACAGAAAGGAGACATAATAGAGTCGTCCCAACCCCGTGGAAAAATTCACCCACCGCCCGCTTCCCGACGGGAAAATGGTAGACCGGGAATGTCACCACCCCTTTACTCCCACCCGAGACACCCACAGCCGCACCGACCTTATCGAAACGATCACCGCGCCAACCCTCCCCCACTAATTAGCCGCAGCAATCGACATGATAATGGCCATGAAGAGCCATCTAGACACAAATCCCCTAATAACCCGTCCCACCACGGGCAACAACGGCGCCATCTCCCCACCAGACACAACCCTCAGCTACCCCACGATAGAAACAGACGCAACCCCCCTTCTTTTTCTCAGCTGGTGCGTTCTGCACCATGACAAACCCCGTAGATTCAGCGCAAGATTAGACTAACGGTCTTGCAACGCACGAGTTTGAAACGCCCAGCTACCCGAGCTACTTAGCTCCCGAACAGGAACCCGCCGATCAGGGGCGTGACCAGTAGGCTACTCAAGCAGTGACTACGATCGAGTCCACCACGTGTTCTCTATTTCCTCGGCCAAACATATCCAATGCCCTCGTAGCTACGTCGACGAGATAGTCAGAATCAACGGCCGACTGGCCTCATGTACTTATGACTCAGGGCTTAGCTATGAGGCCCTAATAACGGAATCAATGATCGACCCCCACGATTACACAGGACGCTATGTGCGACTCCAAGGTCCATCTCATAACTCTCCGATTCAGCAGCTACCGACTGCACTCGTAAACCTCAGCTCAGCACTCTGTACAGGCCCCATTGAAGCCGTCGTGATAGAAGGCCTACAAGTAGACATCCTACTCGGAAGACCGATTGTAGGTAAACAAATACATCGCCTGCCGACACCCGCAACCTACGGATCGCCCCGCCCCACCCCCAACCAGACAGCCCTCCCCCACCCCATGTCCATAAAGATAAGCTCCGTCATGCCAGGCTGCCCACGACGAGACTCGAACTAAGACAAACACTGTGCGAATTCACCAACTATCAGAATACCCTTATACCAAACTTCCGTAAAATTACCCGTCCGTTATTTAGATTGCTCAACGCACCCACATCGTTCCCATTATCTTGGGACAAACTCGCTACGAATGCTTTCGACACATTGCAACAGTGCCTAGGCCTAAACCCCTTTCGACACACGCGACATAACGGACACTAAACAGTGCCCCTACACACTTCGTGGCCCAGAATACTCAGTAATACGGCCCCACGCGCGCACACTGTTAATGAGTGTGTAGTTACTCCCCTTTCCCCATGTCCCAGAGACAGTAATTTAGGTGTGAATTCACCCAGGGTGAATTCCAAGTTTGCCCGGGGGAGTGTCACGACGTTGGACTTAAATCGTGACTCTTAGCACACATAGATAGATTATAGCGTAGAAAGTAGTATAGAACTAGAAGTAGATTAGCTTAAGTTTAGATTAGGGAGTAGAAGAGTAGCCTGAAGCTATTATCTTCTCCCTCTCTTACGCAATTGGAACACCTCACCCCACTCCTCTTCACCTCTTTCTCTATCCTCACTACACTCTTTTAGTCCCAATTCAGAGTTTGCTAATTAAATACGATCAAATTGGTACAAACCGTGAATGAATGATGTATACGTGTGTGAATTCTTAATGTATATATTTCTATTACATTACCAACTAATTATTCATGCTGTCTGTATTAATGTGCTTGTATAGTAAATATTCATTCATGTTGTTATTTCAACATGTTGTGTGTAGCCATAACGCTATAAAACTCCCTTGTACACACACCCTACCCACCCCCGCTAAAACCCCCTCCTGACCCCCCTTCTCCTATCACCCAAGCGCGGCGACACGTTAGCTAACCTTTGAGACGGTCAATGTTTTGGCATCTACTTAATATTTCTCGTCCGAACCCCCCCCCCCCCCCCCCCACTTGAGATGACCACGTTAAATTCTATCAAAGGGAGATAATTCCCTCCACTCAGCATGACGTATGTATCAATCGTCTTTTATCTAGACTACCCCCACCCACTTCGACCCCCCCCCGTTCCCTTGTTCACCCCCGCTGAGTGCGGGCGGTAGTAATTAATTCATCTACACCCCACTCCACCCGCAGTTTGGCGGTGTAATTGTTAAACCTACCCGCCCCCCCCCCATTCCATTCTCCTTTCAAATACATCTATCTTTATGTAAATATATGTTCGAAAGGACCAATGGGAATTATCTGTAATTCTAAATTAATGTAATCACCCAACCAAATTGAGGAGCGGTCACGTGACTGGTCTCACGAGACGCCCGCTCAACTCTTGTAGAGTCAGTCTGAGGTTGACAGTTCACCGATACACTGTACATTTTAGTCAGTTCTGGCCAGCTCATGGAGATAAACGCATCGCCTTAGCTTAACTCCCAACCTGTTTACTTGGATTTATAGATAGTAGCCAGCAAATAGTAATTTCGTTAGTATAGTTGTGTAACCTAAAAGTGGATTCCACAACATCACCGTGTACTAATGTTAGACATTCTGAGCAAATTCATATATGTTCAAGTAGTATATAGCCTCACATGTTATATATATATATCGGTCTAGCCAGTACTCGTATTTTCCACCAGTATAAGTTGTGTAACCTAACGTTGGATTCCATAACATTAGCTTATACTAGTGCCAGCATTACTGTATAAATTCATATGTATATCTCATCATTGGATATTCGAAACGTAATAAACACCTGAACTGTAACCAGTGATTTGCTTGATTATCTTAGAACTGTTTGTTTGTATACTCTGTAACATCTAAACGAACCAGGAGAGACATAATCATTGTTCCAGGACGATTGCAGCATCGGTACCTCATACCCCACGACAACCAGCCACCATTACCCCCTCTCAACCACAACCCCGCACCCCTCTCAGTGTCAACATTGTGACGAATTGGTCTCCCGCACGGGAACATCGTGACATATAATAAATTATGACTTAGAGTTTATTTGTGTAGACACATTTTAATATAGCCTATTGGCTATTCTTGTGTCTTCTAAATATCTCAAATACGCAATTTCATTCCACATTGTGATTTGTTCGGGAAAAGTCCAATCTAGCACTTTCTGTACTAAAACTTATCTACGGAGCTTGGGGGTGAAGTTTGTTGTTTGTTTTGAAGTGAGTTAAAGAAATTGTTTATTATCAAACAGTCTTGTGTACAATATTTCTTTTATTATTTTTATTTATTGCAGTAACTTTAAATGTGTTGAGTCGACAATAGTTGAAGAAATAGAGAGCAGACGCCTATTGACCAAATAGCTTAATTATTAAGGTAGGCTACTGAATGAAAGTGAACGAGATGCCAACCGGAGATTTTGGTAAAAGAGAAACTATTAAAAGGTGTTGAATGAGATAAAAAAAAAATTCAATACAGATTTCTATCACTTCATTGAAGCTTGCTTTTAATAATTTATTCAATGCTCGAAATAACTAAACAACAAAGACTTTCTTAATCAATATAGGTTAGTTTACTATTATTTCAGATTACTGAGAGTGTTTTATGTACAAATCCTCAATGATGATTTTACTTATTTACAAAAAATAATTGTTTTAGGTTTCATTGTTCATAAATAAACGGATACACTTTCACTAACTTCAGATTTTGGTAAGACTTCAAAGGAAAAAAATATTGATTTTCTAAAAAGTGAAAATAAGTGATTTTTCCTGTTCATTCAGTGTAGTCTTCATCAGTTCGATCTATAATCTATACTAGGATAATATACATCATCTGTCTGGAAACCATCTTTAAACAAATATTTAGAAAAAAATGAACTAGAACAAAAAAAAAAGAGCTGAAAGATTCCTCACGAGGGAATATTCACAACTGACAAGTTTAACACGAATAGCTAAATCACTTGATCAAGAAATACAAGAGGAAATTAGGTTGGAAAAGCAAAAAAGCAATATGCATTTTATTCCAAATTAAAAATGCAACACAATAATATAGTAATGTTGATAGACATAATATATCTGTCACGTGGTCTAATCATGTGGTTGAGTCAATAGTTGTTTTCAGCTCTCAGTTTGTATAAAAGTAGTTTAACTAAGGGGGTGAAGGAGCGGGAAAACAACCCTTCGGTGCCGACGTTAGGATAAGAGTCAAATCGTTACGTTTAATAATAATAGGCCTATATAAAAATAAAAACCACAAGTTAGCAAACACAAGTTAGTTAATGATTTATAAATTTAAATTTTAAGAAGCAATGGTCTCAACCTAGAACCTATACACACACGCACACACACACAAACAAATCACTATACGAGCTGCTTCAAGGTTGTATTGCTCAGCTACTCATAAAACGGATTCAAATTCACTATTGAATTTTCGTGTCATGTTTGCTAGGCCATTTTTTTGTTATATTAGTCACCGTTTAATTTTATAATCTTTCAACCTAATACATAAAACCTAACATTATAAATAGGAGCTAATTTTAAACACTAGTTACGCCTAGCAAATCTTTTGTTCTTGTTTTAAAATTCAAACATATAGTTTTCTGATTAAGATTCCTAGATACTTGGTTGGATTGATGTATTTAGTTTTTTGCAGCCACATATTTTAGTAAATGTGGCAATTGTAATGTTAGATTAATTAGATCAATAGATAAATTATGTAAAGCATGGTATTCACGGTACATGTACTACATTTCTCTCCCCACCTGCGGAATTCCCTCGGATCATGAACTTGGTGACACGGTGGTCTATTTGCACTTTCGCCCGGTAGCACAAACCCCAAACTATAGGTCTGAACATCCAGGATTCAGGCTGAGGCTTAGACTGAATTTGGCGCTCATTGCTTCCTCCCCACCGAGTCACGGAACCTCGCGGCAGTGCAATGATCCTTGGAAGCGCAATATCAACAAAACCGTCTCGTGGCGCAGGCAAAGTTTTTGGAGGGATCTTCGATGCTTCTTGGTTTGAAAGGAAAAATGTCACTACGCTCACTGCCAGACAGTTGCACTTAGAGAAACCTACTCAATCCATTGCTACGTCACTGCAAAGGTCAAACCAAAAGTTATGACAGACGAACTTCTTTAAGTGATAATTATTTAAAAAGCAATATATCTCTATTTTCTTTTGTAGAAGTATTGGCTTATTAAAGTTTGTGTTATACATGCGATTTGGATTGGGAAAGGGTGGGGGGAGAGTGGTTAGACCCTAACAAGATACTTATATTTTACATGACTGAGCACCATTACCCAATCTTTTAAAGCAGTAATTGTGTTTAACTTCCTGAATGTTGATTTAATACTATGTGGTAGCGGTAGTATATCAACAGTAACACTAAAGAGGCCGGCTCCTCCAGCGGTTAGGTCTCCGGATTGTCAACAAAACGACCTTGCTTCTAGTCCTGCCACTGACCAATCCCTGCCACCCTGCAGGAGTGTTGGGCATAGGCGACGTAGTCATCTGCTATCTAAAAGGAACTTCTGAAAACGTATACGTCAAGTAAGTTATATTCCCATTAGTTGAGTTCATATCTTACTTTAAAGCTGTTTTTAAGGGATTTTTCATTGTCATTTGTACATCAATGCTGCTTCAATATCACTGATACTCATCATAACAACTCAGAGTCGTTGGAATTTATTATTGTATTTGTCACCAAAAACATGTTGCACTATTTTTTGTCACTTAGCGGGGCGTTTCCCAAATACTAATTCTTTGTTATTTAATTAAAATTTCGGGCTTTTTTTTGCGTTACGTTTTATATTTTATTATGTATAACGCTAGTGTTGATTGAGAGAACCTGAGAAACTTGTACAAAACATCGCTGCAGGTTTATGGCCTATGTTGCAGGTGGAGAAACAGACAAAGATGATGTTGTGTGTTGTTATATTGCAAGTGGAGAAACAGACAAAGATGATGTTGTGTGTAGTTATGTTGCAAGTGGAGAAACAGACAAAGATGATGTTGTGTGTTGTTATTTTGCAAGTGGAGAAACAGACAAAAATGATGTTGTGTGTTGTTATGTTGCAAGTGGAGAAACAGACAAAGATGATGTTGTGTGTAGTTATGTTGCAAGTGGAGAAACTGACAAAGATGATGTTGTGTGTAGTTATGTTGCAAGTGGAGAAACAGACAAAGATGATGTTGTGTGTTGTTATGTTGCAAGTGGAGAAACAGACAAAGATGATGTTGTGTGTTGTTATGTTGCAAGTGGAGAAACAGACAAAGATGATGTTGTGTGTAGTTATGTTGCAAGTGGAGAAACAGACAAAGATGATGTTGTGTGTAGTTATGTTGCAAGTGGAGAAACAGACAAAGATGATGTTGTGTGTTGTTATGTTGCAAGTGGAGAAACAGACAAAGATGATGTTGTGTGTTGTTATGTTGCAAGTGGAGAAACAGACAAAGATGATGTTGTGTGTTGTTATGTTGCAAGTGGAGAAACAGACAAAGATGATGTTGTGTGTTGTTATGTTGCAAGTGGAGAAACAGACAAAGATGATGTTGTGTGTTGTTATGTTGCAAGTGGAGAAACAGACAAAGATGATGTTGTGTGTTGTTATGTTGCAAGTGGAGAAACAGACAAAGATGATGTTGTGTGTTGTTATGTTGCAAGTGGAGAAACAGACAAAGATGATGTTGTGTGTTGTTATGTTGTAAGTGGAGGTACTGACAAAGATGATGTTGTGTGTTGTTATGTTGTGCTTTCTTTTTCCAACAGAATGAACTCTTATTTACTGATTCACCAAAACCTAGACATTATCAGTTAGCTGAAACAGAGAAAGACAATGTATACATTGATATTTGGTTGGATTGTCGTTCGTATTGGAATATTTAGCCTTTTGCAGCCAAATTCCTTAGTAAGTATGACAATTGAAATATTGTAAAAGTAATTATTATATATTAAATATATAATCATCGTATATTAATAGTAATTATATGCCATATAGATTTTTTTTATTCATTGTTCCTGATTGAACAAATATAGAGCCACGAAAGTTTTTAACAGTTGTAATAATACGGAAATGTATGGGTTAACAGTGGTGGCGTGGGCAGGACTGGGCTCATTTAAAATGTCCAGGGTGACACTTACAGAGCTTCCAACGTTGAAATACTGTATATGTTATAGTGTACTGTCATTGGCACAATACTGTAAACCAATGTTTCACAAACTTTATCCGGTTCTTTTTATACCTGGGATTATACTTTGTGACCCATAAACAAATTTTTTGGCCTATTCTAAAAGAAATGTATAACATGTGGATTCTCAACTCAACCTTCTTGTACTCAAAACATGTGTGCTCGAGAGATGTTTCTAAATTCGCTTTCGGTAATCACAAATGGCTGCATGAGGTAAAATATAACTTTCAAATCGATATAGTTTTATCTTCATGTTTATCTTTTCTTTCGTCTGATTTTGCAATCATTGTCTGATGCCCTGTGGCAAACAGACATTTGTGAATCTGTTCTAAACTAGAGAGGAGAATGACGCATGTGGCCATAGCTTGCTGGGTATTTCATTATTATTTTCTATATTTTCTATATGCCATTTGTCAGAATGACTCTGTAAGAATCTTCACTTTATTAACATTCGGAACGTAAGCTCTAAAGGCAAAAGGCAAATTTTGAAGAATTCTTTCACAAACGCATTACTTAGAGCGAAAACTGAAAGATATTCTGCTAAGTATAGGATACGTGAAACATTTTTTGGGGGTTTTGGAAGTGGGGACGGAGGGGACTAATATAAATATTTTTTTAGTTGTGCCTGTCAAGATTGTTGAAGTAAAATACACAATAAACATGACAGGTTAACAAAAGTCAGCTTCCAATAAAAAGACAGGGAACCAGGCATATTATAATCAGCTTTCCCAAAACATGGAAAGGGGTAAAGCATAGTCATCGTCTACTAAGCACGACTGGAAACCAATAAATATTCAATAAAAAGCTACCATTAAACTTGAAAAGAACTAGATATAGGCCTACTATAGTCATGTCCCCCTAAATTGACATGTATACCCTGGTCAGCTTCCACTGACTTGATTGAGAGTTGAACAGAAGCATTTTCCCTCTGAACAAAACCTGATATATAGCAGGCACAATAAGATGTATATTAAATTCTTTAATCAATAACCTATGATGATTCCACATTTCATTATCTTAAAATGTTTATTAATTCAGTGTCAACTGAAAAATGATTCAAATGTCCCTTGTGAAGATTTTACAAATGTTATCAATTTCACAGTAAATGAATCTATATGTAAAGTATTTCTAAACAAAAGGTAAATTTAATATTTAAATTATGTAATTATTAAACTTTTGCTTTCATTAAGTTATTAACTTTGATTGATAAGCACAAGTATTTAATTAACTCGATTTTTGCTATTTGCACGTCAATCTTAAAAATAATTAAGACTGTGCAAGGATTAAATGAAGAATAACGATGGAAACATTTTAGTTCTAAGTAGTCTAGGTAGTTTCGAAACAAGGTGAAAATTAAATGGATAGTATGAAAACTAGAAAAAAAAACGTTATACAAGGACACATACTTATTTATTTAATAAAATTATTAGATTGGGTGCAGTAAATCAATTATTTTTGAACTCTTATAAACAAATTGAAAGAAAAATGCAATTAGACTCTATATTTAACATCTTTTACAATGTGTACTTTTTTATGAATTCAATTACAAAGTCTCTACTAGTTAAATCTGTTCTTTGAACTTTGAACCCAATAGTGACAATGACGACTGTACATCAAGTCAAGGAAGTATACAGTGTGGTCAACGGGTCATCTGTGAAACGCCTGCAATAACAATCAGTGATGTCAGTCCAAGAGTTTCTTTATTTAGGTAAAACTTACTTGTTGGACAATTTTTGTCACTGCTGTTTTGATTTTTTTTATGTGTTACTTTTTTTTTTACTTTAAAAATTTATTTGTTGTTTTCTTATACATTTTTATTACTGAATAATTTCTCTCTGGTGTTTTGACTGCTTAGTTACTGAGTTTTTAATTTTTTTTTAATGTGCTTTGTCCGTAGCTTATTGATGTTTTGGCTTTTTCGTTACTACTGTTAAACATATTGTTAGCAGGCCCGGATTTCTGTCTAGGCCTACAAGGCCCAGGTTTAGGGACCCAGCCAGCCTAAGCTCAAAAGCTTGGCTTGCCTTATCAAAAATCTTTATCGAAAATAGTATTATAATAAATATTTTTTCTACATTTTTCCAAAACAGGGGCTCATAATATAACTAATAAATTACAGCCCTGCTCTTCTTGGCCGAAAATAAAGCAGTGATGAAACACGACCTTGACCTTGGCTCATATTTTCGAAGAGCAAGGTTGCAGTGTTTTACGCCCCTTGTAAGATGTTTGGAAATTGGGGTGGCTAGCTAATGAAGGGTACAACGACTGGAAAAACGCAGTTCAAAGAATGAAGGAACATGAGGATTCGGACGAACACACTTGTGACACTATTAGCTAGGAAGAATGCTGTCAGTAGAGTTGACAAGAGTTTTGTTCTTCAAACGGAAGAAGAAATAAAATACTGACATTTGATTTTGAGTCGCATTGGGGCTGTTGTGAGGTAACTTTCTGCACGCGGATTGCCGTTTAGAGTCTCCCATGAGATAAAAAAAACAGTGGGAACTATGTTATGACCCTAGAACTTTTGGCTGAGTTCGATCCTTTTCTGGACTTATAAAACGCTACGGTAACAAAGGAAGTGGTACAACATCATATCTTTCGTAAAAAAATTGCGATGAAATTATCAATATCATGGCAGAAAAGGTAATAAATACAATCGTGACTGAGATAAAACATACCAAATATTTCTCTATCTCTGTGGACTCTACTCCGAACATTTCTCATGTAGATCAACTTTCTTTCATAGTGAGATATGTCTCTGAATACGGAAGTCCTGTCGAACGATTTTTGAAATTCATTCCAAATTGTGGCTAAAGTCGTCCTAGAGACATTGAAAAATCACGACTTGGATATCGCTGATTGCCGGGGACAGTCTTACGACAATGCTAGCAATATGCCGGGGCAGTCTAACGACAATGCTAGCAATATGTCAATGGTATATTCTGGTCCTCAACCGAGAATTAAAAAAATGAACCCTCTGATAGATTTCGTTCCCTGTTCAGCTCACTCCTTGAAACTTGTTGGATCCTGTGTGGCGAGTCTTGTAAAGCTGCTGTATCTTTCTTCGGTATTTTGCAGTCATTGTATAGTTTTTATTTCGGCAACAACACACAGAAGGGAAATTTGGCTGTCGAAACTGAAGTCGAATTCAACAGAGACAAGATGGTCTGCTCGAGCTGATGTCTGCCGATGTCTATGTAGCTCCTGGGATGAGATAATGGCAGCTCTTCAGATGCCAATGATGCAAATGAAAAACCATCTACGCGCTTTGAGTCTTCAGGTCTTCTGAATTCATTAAACTCGATGAAAACAAGCTTTTTGTCACTTCTCTGGAATGACATCTTGGAAAGGTTCAACAAAGTAAGCAAATCTCTCCAATCTGTTAACATCGACCTGTGTACGATCGTTGAACTGTATCAGTCTTTGGTGACATACCTAGAACACTTAAGGAAACCCAGCATCTTTGATCATTATGAGTCGAAAGATATTGAAAAATCCGATGAAAATAGCTATGCATATGACATGCAGAGGAAACGCAAGCGTAAAGTCCAGTTCGACGAAGAAAAAGTAAACGAGACCGAACTCTCTGACATAAACAGATTCAGAGTTACCATTTTTAACGTCACTATAGACAGACTAATTACAGAACTACGGAGACGCGGAATGGCTTATGTGGAGTTAAGTAAAAAGTTTGACTTTCTTACGAAACTACATCGTTTGGAATCTAAAGACATCCGTGAAGGAGCCAGAATATGAGAGAACAGGCTCAATTCATTCTCTGTAATGCACATAGAGTCAGAAATAATTAAATTGACTATGATAACGTCATTCGTTCTTTTGCACAGAAGACAGTTCGTCGTATGATATGATTCTATAAATTTTATAGAATAACGTAACTATAAAAAACAAACACAAAAAAACAATTCTTTTATTGTTCTGAAAAAGTTTGGGAACCTGTTTTATAAACGAGTCATTACAAGTGAATGTTCTATTGCATTAATGCTTTCTTTTGTTTATAAAACTTATTTACAAAGGAATCTTAGATAAATATAGACTATATCTTTTCAATAATGACTAGTCATCTTGCGAAAGATGCTAAGTCACCAAAAAGAGAGCTTACATAAATGGACTTTTTACGTCACAATTTATTGTCTTTTGCATGACGCCTCATAGTTTTTGTCATATTTTGAGAGCATTGAGACATTTTTACTCCCTTTATTTTAAGTTGCAATGTCTGCAATCGTCAATCGTCAATGCATGGTGCAAAACTTTGCTTCGATTTTTCGACCACTTCCCGTGGTCCGATCAAGCTGAAATTTGGACAGCAGATTTGGGGCGCCTAACAATACATCCTATCAAATTTTCAGTTAAAACGACTTAATAAAACTACACTTATGACAATATTCATTTCTTAAAAGGAAAGTATAAGAAATATATTGATTTCGCGTTAAAAATGCCTGTGTAACTTTTTATACTTTTTTTCGGCGCAAAGCTAGAAAAAAAAATTATGCGCTAAGGTTATTTTTAGAACAATTCATACGGAGTAAGGAGATATTTTTGAGATTTGCGACACAGATATTTTTTCTGTACGTTTCATTTGCAGTAGTCAATCAATTATTTAATTACATGATGGTAAACTTAGTTTGCAAATAAAGGGAGTATGATAAAAACTTCGTTTTTACGGTTTTCTTGTTACTCCCTTTATTTTAAGTTGCAATGTCTGCAATCGTCCGTCAATCGTGGTGCAAAAATTGGCTTCGATTTTTTGACCACTTCCCGTGGTCCGATCGAGCTGAAATTTGGACAGCAAATTTGTGGCGCCTAACAATACATCCTATCAAATTTTCTGTTAAAACGATTTAATAATACTACACTTATGACAATATTCATTTCTTAAAAGGAATGTATAAGAAATATTTTGATTTCGCGTTAAAAATGCCTGTGTAACTTTTTATACTTTTTTCGGCGCAAAGCTAGAAAAAAAAATTTATGCGCTAAGGTTATTTTTAGAACAATTCATACGGAGTAAGGAGATATTTTTGAGATTTGCAACACAGATATTTTTTCTGTACGTTTCATTTGCAGTAGTCAATCAATTATTTAATTACATGATGGTAAACTTAGTTTGCAAATAAAGTGAGTATAATAAAAACTTCGTTTTTACGGTTTTCTTGTTACTACCTTTATTTTAAGTTGCAATGTCTGCAATCGTCAATCGTGGTGCAAAAATTGGCTTCGATTTTTCGACCACTTCCCGTGGTCCAATCGAGCTGAAAATTGGACAGCAGATTTGGGGCGCCTAACAATACATCCTATCAAATTTTCAGTTAAAACGACTTAATAATACTACACTTATGACAATATTCATTTCTTAAAAGGAAAGTATAAGAAATATTTTGATTTCGCGTTAAAAATGCCTGTGTAACTTTTTATACTTTTTTCGGCGCAAAGCTAGAAAAAAAATTATGCGCTAAGGTTATTTTTAGAATAATTCATACGGAGTAAGGAGATATTTTTGAGATTTGCAACACAGATATTTTTTCTGTACGTTTCATTTGCAGTAGTCAATCAATTATTTAATTACATGATGGTAAACTTAGTTTGCAAATAAAGGGAGTATAATAAAAACTTCGTTTTTACGGTTTTCTTGTTTGAGGGTTGAGCTAACAATCAGCATATAAATATAGACAAAACTTAAATTTGAAGAAAGTTGGGATAACTAATTTATATAAGTTTTTGTAGCACCTTTTCAAAGTAAACTGTTCAAATAGAGTATTACAGTTTAAGAACAAACTAAATTATATATTTTCTTCAATACCACTTTCTCCTTTATGCTACGATCACATTTGTTTTCATTCATATCACGTTTTTATTTATTTAACGTTGCTATTCAACGTTTTCATTACTACGTTTTCCTTCACTTTACGATGCATAAATGAGACTGATCTATATTTTATTTAACTTCTATTGAAGCGGTGGTACAAGATTGACAATAAGAGGAGCTAATGTTGATAAACTACAGCCTTATCAATTCAATATTGAAAGTACTGACAATAATGTAGGTATGATACATTACTTGGATCGGTTTGTGTTTAAATTTGTTACTGTATGTCCTCCCCAAATTTCTTTGTATGTGTATCTTTCCTTGTATCTATTTTAATGTGTACCCCTTTATTTGATGCATTTGGAGTGTGTATGTCTGTATGTACCTTCTTGAATCAGCCTTTATGAGTATGTTCGGCTTTGAATCTTTCTAAATATGATTTCCCTCCTTCTTGAATCAGTCTAAATGTGTATGTCCCTCCTTGAATCAGTCTAATTGTGTATGTCCCTCCTTGAATCAGTCTAAATGTATATGTCCCTCCTTGAATTAGTCTAATTGTATATGTCTCTCCTTGAATCAGTCTAAATGTATATGTCTCTCCTTGAATCAGTCTAAATGTGTATGACTTTCCTTATTATGTCCCTGTTTGAATAAGTTATGATGTGTTCATGTTTATGACTTTCCTTAAATCGTTTAATTCAATCTGTATTTGTATCTCAACGCATATCTTCACTTCAACCCTAGACTCTGATTGACTGTAAGAATACATCCAGCAATGAGATCTTGTGTAGAACTCCCACAGTGAGCAATTTGAGAAACAGGAAGTCCATGAAACACATCATTTCTCATTCACCAAGACTTTGTCTTGCAGCATCAAAGTTAAGTGTTGTGTTTCAAAGTGAACCAAACTTTTCCCGTCTGGATTCAAGAGAAAATGTTTCTATAGAAAATAACATTATTGTATTATATGTAAGTAGACAGTCACTAGAATTCCACATAAGATCATTTTTAGCCCATGGAGACAATGTGAAATCAGAATTCATCATTTTTAGTTTTCATTGTTTGTTAGTTTGTTGATGGTTGTTGCTTTTATTGAAAGAAGGTGGCTTAGAATAGGATTATGTGACCAGTACAACACCACAAACAGCTTTCAAACCGTCTAATTTATTTAAAACCAAGACCTTCGGAATAGAAACGCACTTTGCCACAAGACCACAGCGTATCAAAGCTTTATTTATTACCAACCACTGTTATTTAATGCTTTACATATTGCCTTATAACATGTAGGAAAACAAAGTCATTTATTGTAATTCTGATGTAGAATTTCCATGTAGAGCGAGAATGTATATACTTTTTCTGCTTGACTAATTTTTCTCCTTTGTCCATGAATAAAAACATGACCTCTATAAAAGACTGTGTCACAAAGTTTCCCACTCGATTCACTAAAATGTGAATGACTAACATTCAGCAATAGTAGGGCGAAAGCTGACATTCTAAATAATCTTTTCTGTGCCGCATTCACCAGAGAAGACCTGAGCGACTTGCCCAGGATAGACGATAGCCCTCATCCTGACATGCCTGACATAATAATCACCAATAATCACCAATAATGGTGTACAAAAAGCAGCCCTGACAAAATCCCATGCCGTCACCCAAGGAATTAGCCTCAGAATTGGCACCCTCGTTGACCCTTCTCTTCAATAAATCACTGGCCACTGGTGAAATTCCTACAATCTGGAAATACGCCAATGTGCAGTCAGTCTTCAAGAAAGGGGATAGAAGCCAGCCAGCCAAGTACATGCCAAGCCTCTTGAACACATCGTCAGATCAGGGATCTCAAGCCACCTGGATAAAAACAACATTATTACTGATACCCTACACGGATTCAGCAAAAATAGGTCTTGCGAGTCCCAGCTCATCCTCACAGTTGACGATCTGGCAGCGGTAGTTGGCAAGGCTGGCCAAATCGACACCATCCTATTGGATTTCTCCAAGGCCTTTGATAAGGTCCCTCACCAACGTCTCCTACTCAAGTTGGATTACTACGGATAAGAGATCAGTCCAAAAGATGGATTGCAAATTTCTTTTTCGGCCGCACCGAAAGTGTCGTCTTGGAGGGTGAGAGCTCCTGCTTTGGTCCGGTCATGTCTGGATTTCCTCGGGGTTTGGTGCTTGAGCCCACACTGTTCTTGATCTACATCAATGACCTGGTAGACGGGATCCACGCCAGGGTACGAATTTGTGCAGATAATATCATCCTGTATTCTCACATCGAGAGCCCCAATGATGCTTTATATCTACAGAGTGACTTCAATAAGTTGGAGACCTGGGAATCGAAATGGCAAATGGCATTCAACGTTGATAAGTGTAACCTGCTCTCTATTTCAAGAAAGAGGACTAGGATCCCCACCAGCTATACCTTGCATGGTCACACTCTTGAGAGGGTATCAGATGCCAAGTACCTTGGAGTGAACATCACAGAAAACATCCACTGGGGCACACATGTCCAATCTATTGCTGTCAAAGGAAACAGAGCCTGCGCCTTCATCCACAGGGACCTCAAGTAAAGTTCCACCAGGATCCAGACCCATTGTCATAAAAGTTTAGCTCGTCCCATCCTGGAATACGCATCGACGATGTGGGATCCCTATCAACAACACCTGAAATCTAAGTTGGAGATGACCCAACGTCAAGCGGTACGTCGTATCTTACAGGACTACGGCCTTAAAAGTGCCTCTTCTTTGGTGGCCAAACTCCAACTCGAGCCCCTTTTTTATTTCAAAAACCGTGAACTGCCACGTGGAAATGTCGACACAGCCAGGTCGAATCCAACAGGTGTCCCGCTCTACCCGAGGCCATCAGCTCAAACTGCATGTCCCACATACACGCACCGACGTCTACAAATATTCTTTTTTTTTTCCGTCAGCCATTAGACTGTGGAACACACTGGACCAGGCCTCCATTACTGCCCCTATTGTGCCGGCTTTTAAATCTTCACTGAAGGGCTGGACTTAAAACCTAAAGTGACACTCTGCCATCTGTTTATAATTGTTCTTTGTGATGTTTTTTTATTTTTATGTGTAGTTAAAATTGTGGACTATTTCCTCGGTCCTAACGGGTCTCCCCAGTAATATGAAGAAGAAGAACCCTGGTTAGTTTTCTTCTAGTTCTGTTATTTGTTGTTGTTTTGTTATTTACGTGTGCATGGTCGCCACCTGATACGATTTTTTTTTATTTAAACAATCGATCATAACATAATATGTATATTTTTCATCTTT
Organism: Anisus vortex; assembly: GCA_949126835.1. NCBI lineage: Eukaryota > Metazoa > Mollusca > Gastropoda > Planorbidae > Anisus > Anisus vortex. Next base: position 22,406,809 of record OX421496.1, read on the forward strand.
GTTTTGTTTTATCTTGACCATCAATGGAAAGTACAACCAGTTATCACGTTTTTTATCTACAGGGAGAAAACCTACCGGAAGAATTACTATACGACATTGTGGTGAAAATTGGCGGCATAGAATGTACTGTATTGGATGTAAAAGATAATTTTTTATCTTGTAATGCAAGTAGAATTATGGAATTTTCTAAACTGTATATTGAGAATTACAACACTGTGTCTAGTTCAGTGACACCCAGACCAGATACAAGTAATGTTTCTAACACCGTTAATTCGTCTTATAAGCCAGAACGACCAAATACAAAAAACAATATGAGTCCCCATACTAGACTAGGTCCAGGGAAATCACTGAGGAAGGTTTTTAAAACTGAGCCTCAACCTCACGACAAAGAATTGCATGATCCTATTATCACGTCTACTACCGATACCTATATTTGCTATAACGTTTCTGTAACAGTCGGAAATTATCATTCTGATCTTGGAATCTTGAAAGTGTACCGTCAACTTCAACATGACGTCACCAGAAAAGAAATATTGACTGTCCTCGTCACCTGCAGTGTATTGTTGGTGATTACAGTTGTACTAGTTCTCTTGTTTGTTCTCATCAAACGAAAACATACACGAAGGAAACTACGTAAGTCTACAAGGTTTTTAGTTGTTGGTGTTTTGATAATATTGATGTCCTAAGTATTGTTTAACATATTAAGCTTTTTTTTTAAAAAACATATTCTGTACAAGTAAACTGATCGATAGTTATTTATGGGTCTGTTTATACTGAATAGCAGAACTATTTTTGTCTTACTGGTTTTTCCAAGCAAAGTTAAAACTAGCTTGCCCACATCAATTTCAGGCTAACACCCTCATTACTAAACACTAGTTTGGTCATTCAACATAACATATTTTTAAAATATATTTTTTAAACAATATTTAATATATCATATAATCCCATCCAACGGTGTGCTAAGAATCCTTTTATAAAATATTCTAAAATTATGAATCATTTACGAGAAACGTTTTCAATAATTTAAAACCCTCAAAGGCCCAAATTATTTTCTGGCTCTGTGTATGTGGGTGGGGGGGGGGGGGGGGTGCATAAAGGACAGTAACTAAGTTGATTAAAAAAACGAGTAATCACAATGAATTCCCTTGTGTTCCATAGTTCGAACACTGGGCTTTACGGGTAACAAAAATATTAAAAACACGTTTTTAATTAATAATTGTACGTTGTTGAACAAGGTAGGCCACATTAAACATGGGCCTCCGAGGGTTAATTCAAGTTCTCTTTACTTCTTACATGTGCACAGAAGGAACGATTAAAAATAACATATTTCAATACACACGACTATACTATAATTGCCTTAAAAAAAGCTATAAAACATCAACAAATTAATACGGAGGACTCTTTCGGCTCTTGTGTTCAAGGCGTAAGGATGTTTAGGGATGGACCAGGAGGGAGGAATCAAACCAATGTCCTGTCCGGGCGCCAGCCACTCCATGTCCTGATAGAACGTTCCGTGTAACATGAGGTACGGTCTCCGCAGCTACATGCACTACATTATTTTTGCCACGACGAAATTCCTCTCAGATAAAAATCATGGTGGCTCGCCCATATTCCGTATGTCAGCTAGCATTAATCCCATAGTATATGTATGGCAGGACAAAGTCCCTAATAGTGAGGTACTGACGCGCGCCAGCGCCCAAAGCATGTTCGCAGTCCTCAGTGAAAGACGCTTAAGATGGCTAGGACATGTAAGAAGAATGAGTCCAGGCAGAATCCCTAAGGACCTCCTATATGAAGAATTGGCATCTGGAAAGAGGAAAAAAGGTCGCCCACGCCTCCGCTATAAAGATGTCTGCATGAGGGACATGAGAGCAGCCAGAATAAGCACAAGTGACTGGGAGGAGAAGGCAGAGGATCGTTCCACCTGGCGCACTCCTGTCAGGGAAGAGGTTAAAATGGCAGAGGAAAGTAGAATGTAGGAGACTATAGTTAAAAGGGCTATAAGAAAAGATAAAATAGGATACACGGGACACGTGTGCAAAGGCTGTAAAAAAGACTGTCACTCAAGGATAGGCCTGCTCAGCCACACGAGGAAGTGCAGCCTCGAACCACGGTGATGCACCATCGTCTCGCGAGACGGAAGGATGCCATTGATATGTATGAGGCATCCAGATGCCAGGGCGGGGTTGAGGCGGGAACGCTGCACATATTGCTTCCTCCCCGCCGAGGCACAAGCCATCTCGGCGGTGCAATGCGACCTCGGACGCGCAACAGGGGCTGTCCCCCATGCGTTAGTCCACCAGTGTGCTCTTGACGCAAGCGTACTGGTGGTTTCCACACTTCGCCAGCGATGAGGCCCATGGGTAAAGATGTGAATATACAAAACCAGTAAGCCATAAATCACGAATAACATAGTCGTAGGCTGCAGTATCTACTCATTAAAATGATTGTCTGTAAAAAATAAAAATTAGAAAAAAAGTTTGTTTATACCTTATTTCTCTACTGGCTCTTTTTTGTAAAGAAAACTTAATAATATTTACATTCTTATTCACTTGTGGTATCACCGTCAAATAGATTGAGATAATAACTTTAGTCACCTGAAATAAATCAGTTATAAAAAGAGATGTAGATATACTAGATATACTAGATATACTAGATATACTAGATATACTAAATATACTGGATAAACTAGATATACTAGATATACTAGATAAACTAGATATACTAGATATACTAGATATACTAGATATACTAGATATACTAGATATACTAGATATACTAGATAAACTAGATATACTAGATATACTAGATATACTAGATATACTAGATATACTAGATATACTAGATATACTAGATATACTAGATATACTAGATATACTAGATATACTAGATATACTAGATATACTAGATAAACTAGATATACTAGATAAACTAGATATACTAGATATACTAGATATACTAGATATACTAGATATACTAGATATACTAGATATACTAGATATACTAGATATACTAGATATACTAGATATACTAGATATACTAGATAAACTAGATATACATCTAATTGGTCTTTCAAAACGTGTGGGTTTTTCATTCTTTAAAAACATATTTATAATCATAATTCAACAAATTAAATTTGCTAACGCACAATGAAATTTTCAGTGATTTCATTTTAAGATAGATTTGTTGATTGATTTAAAGACATTTACATTTGTATTGTTTACAAAGTGGATTGACATTCGTTATTTGCTTTAAAGCTTTGTTAATAATCATTGTATAAAGCAATTCACGAACAGCAAAATTATTGTAATCGTATTCGATTAATATTTAAATTATTTACACATCAAAGAACACCACATCGTAATCTTATTCAATTAATATTTAAATAATTGAAATATAGCTAAAACACAATCATTATTTTCTCCTGGTCTAGATACTGAAGAAGTAAAGGTTCTCACACTGGGAACAATTTTAAATAATATTGTGACAGAAACAAAACATGAAAGTATGGACGAATTTATTCTACAGCCTAATGATGTTATACTGGGAGATTTAATTGGATCAGGTAATTTTACGTTGACATACAGTAATGGAGGTTACTTGTGAAATGTTTTATTTATTATAAAACAATATTTTAAATGGATATATAAATTAATACAGGTATACATAGTATATATATAAACATTTTCATTAAATTGTTTTTTATATATGCTATTATCAAACTATGAAATAAAGTGAAACTAATACTTTGACGAATATGTATATTCTAATCATGAATTAAATTTCTATATGCTTATGATTCGATTTTCCTCTTAAGGAAACTTTGGCTGTGTTTATGCAGGAACCTTAACAAAAGATCAGCAGACAGTTAAAGTTGCAGTAAAAACACAAAAAAGTAAAGTAAAACAGTTTTTACATTTTTTAGATTTCATGAAGCTTTAACAAAATCAATTATCAAATTTTCTATATCAGTATTTGAGAAACGTAATGTATCATTTAGACCTAACAATACTCCATATGGCGAATTCAGATTTCCAACACTGCAAGGCAGGGCAGTATTATCCATTGGGCACGATAAGCATTGTGCATAGGGCCTACGATAGTTTAAAGGCCCTATGAAAGTTAAAATCAGCAATTAAAACAATGAAAATATTTATGGAGTAATTTTTTTTTTACTTACTAATAATGCATAGTCTACATTGAAAAAACAAATTTAATAACGTTTGAAACTCTAACGGTGTCAAATAAAAGAATAATCGAGCTATTACATACTTCAACCTTTAGGCTTTTTGCATAAACAAAGTAAAACATTTTCAGGATAAAGTCATTTTCAATAAAAGGTTGTTTTGTCCAATCGTTGAATGAAGATAGGCTTTGAACACTTTTAGCTTGAAAAACAAACAAACGTCTCCTTGATTTCCCGTGCACATGATTATTATGCTTAATAGTTAATCTTGTCCTGCCTTTCAAACATTTAAAGTTTATCTCCTGCTTTCTGAATGATCCTATTCAACTCAATTCAAGGCTCATGTAGAACTTTATTTACGAAATAAATTTTGGAGTAAATTTTCGCAAATCAAACACATTAACGCTGTCTACTCGAAACAGTCCAACGCTTTAATTTGGCGTCATTGACCAAAAGGCTGATAATTGACGTTCGCTTCCACAAACACCAGCCAATGCGTGTCGAATCTCCTTATAATTTGCATAAAAAGTCTCTTCTGGATAACCACCTCGTAACTTCACATTCTTTAAATGTTCACTATAGCTGTGTTTAAGCTGAAAAAAAACTTGTAGACCAACTGAACAAATGACAAAATAGTTCATTGTAGCTAAATAGTTCTCTACCGTGGATGAACAAAGCAAATTTAGGATGTTGGCAGCCTGTGTCAGCTGTTTTGCTCAATTGTTTAATTCTCTAAATCTGTCTTGTACTCCAGAATAAAAGTCAATCTAGCTGCTAAAATTATCATATAATTGTGACCTACCGTTTGTGATATTTAGTACTATTAAGTTTTAAAATTCTTAGCAGAAGATGGAAAGGTATTTAGGCTACTGCCGTGCTGTTCAATTGAGATAAACTAAAGAAACCGTTCAAATATAATTCCATTTTTCTTGACTTTAACTCATCTCGTTGATAAAATCGTTTTTATGAAAACATTGAGGTTGTAATACTTTAAACGTATAGTTAATGTTTGACTTGGCCACAGTTTCGTATAACGCTAATATGAAGTGCATTGTTTATTTAGATAAAACATCAGAAAATCTAGACCCAAAAGATTTCATTCTTGAAGCTGTTGTGATGAAAGACTTCAGACATCCAAATGTGTTACAACTACTTGGATTGGTTGAAAAGGAAACAGGCGTTCCTTACGTCATATTGCCTTATATGGACAATGGAGATTTGTTGAAATACGTAAGAAGAGAATCTGTAGTAAGTAAAACTTGATGAGCTATTAAATATTGTTGTATATGTTGAAGTAAATGTTTTATTTATTAGTGTATATTTATATTGTTGTTTACCAACTTATCTCGGGAGCCATAAACGCTTGGTAATCTCAGATACATACAACCTTAAACGAAATGAATGCTCCTGATCTTTATACCTGGATTCGAACTCGAACCTTATAGAGTGTCCCTGGTACGAGGTGCCGCAACTAGTATATTCCGTTAAATTAGTATGGACTTGTGACTGTATTTTTATTTCGGCACATGCTAGTTGTACATGTGAGAGATGTTATTGCACTAAAGTACATGTACTTATTTTTTTCTTGACCCAGTCTTAGGCTTTTTAATTAAGGTCAACAACTCATCTTTAAATAATTTAAAACCCTAACCAGACTGCAAGTCTAAACTCAAACCACAGATAAGCGTAGAGCGCAATAACCTTCTCTATAAAAAATTAAATCAAAAGAACAGTAGAGTTAATAATAAGACTAGTTTGGTCCATATGGTTAATGTCTTTAGCATACAAGAGTAGGATGTTCAGCACAATGTCCAGCCGCATTTACACTTCCGTACAGGTTTTAGGCACTACCCTTCAGGCGCAGGGAGGGGGAGGAATCTTAACACAAAAGAAAAAATAAATCTGGAAGTAACTTTGATTCAAATTCGAATGCTTTAAAAAAAACTACTGCGGCCACCTTGGTAGCCGTTTGGCAGCGCGTTCTGCAGGAGTACCGAAGGTCCTGGGTTCGAATCCTGGATGTAACTTTGATTCAAATTCGAATGCTTTAAAAAAAAACTACTGCGGCCACATTTAGGTAGCCGTGCGGCAGCGCGTTCTGCTGGCGTGCCGAAGGTCCTGGGTTCGAAGCCTGGTGCAGGCTAGAATCTGATGGGTACCTGACCTTAGTTGGGTTAAAATAAAGGCGGCTGTGCATAGTTCTGGCCACACAATCACCTAGTATGCCGTGGCCACCGAAACTGATGAACACTGTTTCACCAGCTCTATGGATCAATTTATTCTGTTTCCAGAGCCTAAGTCTTCATGACGTGATCAAGTTTGGTGCAGATATAGCCAGTGGTATGGCCTACCTGAGTTCTCTCAAGTTTGTACACAGAGATCTCGCTGCAAGGAACTGCATGTAAGTACATAACATCGTGATTTTGTTTTCGATTGTATATCTAAAATTTAACTTGTTTTGTAAAGAGAAACACAGGTCGTGGTTGTAATATAATTCAGGTTTCCCAAAGGCCGGGTCGCGACTCAATAAGCGGGTCACGAATTCTGGTCGGAAAAAAAAATAGATAAGTTTAAAATCTAAATCATAATAAAGTACTAGTAATAGATTTCTAAATCTAAATCAAAGTGGACATTTTTAAATCATAATCCTTCAAATATAGACGTTACTATAATATTATAATATGTATTAAATATGGGTGGAAATTCACATAAGTTACATTTAATGGCGATTGTAAATCCTTATATTTTACATCACATACATATACTGGCGATATAAATTATAGTGGGTCAAGAATTATTGGAAGTATAGTAATATTTGCGTCACGGAAAAAAAGAAAATTTGGGAAACGCTGGTCTGAATAATTAGTGATAGGCTTGTTAATAAATTACGTCAAGCTTTATGTATAAATTTGATCCCCCTGTCCCGCCCCTCCATCCACCACTGTCACTCTTGAAAAAGTCAGACATCTCAATCATAAATTATGTCATATATTCACCCCCACCCTGTCCAAAAAAAAATTAATTAAATGAATTAAATTTATTATAATAATTTTTATTATGAAAAACGTAAACTTATGATTCTGAACAATGGATTGAAAATTCAATGAAATCGTATGTGTACAACCCCAAGTAAACGAGTGTTTATTGAAGTGACATATGAACAGCTCCTGAAACAATTACATAAACATTGACATCACATTTATTTTAAAAGAAACAAAACGACATTTATATGTACGTCTGTCTGTTCTTACAAAGTGAATCGTTGTTGTTTGGTTGTTATGTGTTTTGCTTTGTTTAATCAGTAAACATAGACCTAATACAAAACAATAATAATAACTACACATTGCTTTACTTTGTTTATAGCTTAAGGTGCAAATAAATGTGACAATACTTCGAACAATTTTATGGTATACATGTCCACACAAGTTCTAAAGTCCTTTTAAAACATCGTCAGAACATCAGCAGGCTTATCCAGATCCTTAAATGCCGGCTGTTATAATGATGACTGTTTGATCCCCGTCTGAGGCAGGTCGCGTTCGGCACGTCAATAGTACTGTAGGGCATAACAGATAGCGTTTGCGCTTACCCCTGGCATCCAGCAACGAGAAAGCATATGCCTGCAATGTCTGGTGGTTTTAGAGACCATGTCATTAGATCTCCCGCGAAGTCGTCTGTGCCTGGGTGTATATTGGACTAACAACTGTTACTTTCAAAACAGTTTCGCGGACATTTTGACAGTGTTTCAAATGATATCCGTTGATTGATTTATTTCTCTCTCATTCCATTTTTCTCTTCCTCTTCCCCTCCCCCCCCCCCGTCTTTCTCTTGCTTTTCGTGTTTAGAACTTTCTCCCCCAAATTAGTCAAACGTATTTTTAATCTTCTAAAGGCTAGACAGTAGCTACACAGTGAAAGTGGCAGATTTTGGTCTTTGTCGTGATATTTATGAAAAGGGATACTACAGCTGTGATAACAAGAAAATGTTACCAATCAGATGGATGGCTATAGAAAGTATAGAACATGGATCTTATAGCACCAAGTCGGATGTGGTCAGTTTCTGAATCTTTACAACAATTAAACAAACATTTAAAAAATAAGCTGCAAAAATATTTTTTTAGCTTTTCAAAATCACAATAAAAGTTTGAATAACTACATCAATGGTATTCAATCTATATATAATTTATTGAGTTTATTTATACACTAAATATATACTGTTTGTTCCTGTTTTTCAAATTTGAAGTTAAATTCAAAAATATTTATTTCAATCTTGACTTATCAAATTATTCAGACTTATTCTTCTGTAATTCCAATCTACAGTGGTCGTTCGGTGTTGTGTTATGGGAGTTATTGACCAGAGGTTTAATTCCATATCCAGGCATTGATGGCTGGGACATTTTCAACTTTCTCAGCCAGCGTAGGCTAGACCGTCCACACTTCTGTCCACCAATTTTGTAAGTGTCTGTGAACACCTTGACATAGAAAAAACAAAATGGATAGCTTACCGTTTGTTTGAAAATTTTATTTTTTTAAAGCACACAAAATATTTAAATTTGTTTAACAATGCACGAAACCTAATTTAGTTTCTATAATTGTGATACTAACGTTCGCTTCATTCCTTTAAAAAACCAAATATAAAATCCCAGTATTTTTTTTTCCATTTTTTTACGTGTATTCCCAGGTGTAAATACATGACGTCATGCTGGGCATACAAAGCTGAACTCAGGCCGAGCTTCACCTCCCTTGCCTCGGATCTCTATGAAATGATTGGTTACGTGCAGAGAAGCCAGTCGTCACCTTTGCCGGAAGTACCTAATTTCAAAACGGTGAACGAAGACATTATCAAAACAGACTTGCAGACACAAGAACTTGAACATGTAGCTTTAGAGTCCAGTAAGTCGCCGTCTGAGAACACTTACGCCGTTCCGGAAAGTCCCGATAATGTTGTCATAACTGTGCCTCTTTGTTACACTCTAGTACGGACATGTCCTTTTCCTGAGTTTAACGATCATTCTCCAGGGACATCAACTGATTCAAGTGATCAGGGTTATCTACAGGTATTGGATCAGTATGACGACATTAGAAACAAATATGAGACGAAAATAGTTTGATGGTTCAAACAAGAAAGAGGTTCTTTTTAAAATAGGTAAAATAAATTTTAAAATAAACAGCAAAAAAAGATAAACAGAAAGGAAAGAAGATTGCAATGGGACAGATAAATAAACAAAATTATTCAAAGAAATTGGTGGATAGAAAGTAAGAAAATAGATAGCGAAACATAAATTACGAAATGTAAAACATAAAAAGCAAGATTTCACAAAAACAAAAAAAATATAAATTATTAATAACTCAATAATTAAATGAATGTTGATGAAAACAAAACATAAAAAGAAAGTGAGATAAAAGAAATCGAGATTCTTCTTCTTCGTTCTCAATTGTATGTTGGAGGATTTAGACAAGTCCAATACATGTGACGAACATCGCAGTGGCTGCAAGCTGTTCCAGTCCACCGTATAGTGTGTTATTCAAGGAAGTTACGTGAGACCGTATGGCTGACCGGGTAGAGTGGTAAATGGCGCAGGTTTAAAGGACATGTTCCGCATTTTCGGGAGCTGTTTTGCAGCTTCAACCTGTAATGACCTGTTGTTAGGTTCTTTCTCATTTTTATTTTTAAAATGCATTACTTTGTGTTTGCATATTATCACATTTATTATTTTCACACAGCCTATTCTTCACTGTGGGTAAAATTATTAAATGAAAACTACTTTACATACTGTAACTTTTATTAAACACATTACAACACATTAACCAGTCTTGACAATGCTTTATCGTATTAAAATTCACACATGCTCTAAGTTCAGACAGGAGACAACAAGACACGCTAGTCTACCAACAGATAGAAAGTTCTTCTTACCAATCTGTTGTTTTTTAGAACAAGAAGTAGGTATAATAAATTCAGATTTAAATTAACTCACAATTTTAGAGAATAAATATACAACAAAGGATTAAATTGATAAATGTATGGCATTCTACATGTTTAGTATGGGCACGGTTCCAGCGCGTTCGACTGACGTACCGAAGGTCCTGGGTTCGAATCCTGGTGAAGGCTAGGATGTTTTTCCTGTGTCTGGAGGTCGTCCTTGAGTCTACCCAGCTTTGACCTTAGCTGGGGTAAAGTAAAGGTGGCTGTGCGTTGTGCTGGCCACACAATCACCTAGTATGCCGCGGCCACAGAACGCTGATTCACCGGCCCTATGATCAATTCGGTCCGAAGGGTACTTTACTTTACATGTTTAACAATTATTGAGCTATTAATAATAAAAAAATAAAAATAATTCAACATCAACATACTTCCAAAATAAAATCTATGTATAGATTGTATGAAAAGGTATGAACAAAACACTCAATTATATTGGCAAAGAATAAAGTCATCATATTATTATCAGTACACTATCATTATTTTAAGTCATATCATCATTTTGAATATGTATATTGTTCAAATTATTTTTTAAAGAATTATACACTATTGTTGTCATTGTTCATGAATGGATATTTGTATGATGAAAATAAATTTACCAAGAGTACACAGCTCAACTTTTGTATACTTATGTGTTACAATAATGTAAGAAAAAACAATAGATCTACATAAATGTGCAAAATACAGTAAGATTATCAATTTTGTCTTTAAGTTAGCCAAAAAAAAATTCAATTCTTACCATTTGGAGTCTTACATGATCACAATATATGAAATATTTATATATATACATGTATGGAATTCGATGTTCTGGACTACTTATTGTATTACATGAAATTCTTATTCACAGTTTGCTACCGGCATCACATATCTTATATATTCCATGTTACTTGAAATGAGACCCAACTCACAGTCCATAACTCAAACACTGAGAGCTTATGGGAAATACAGCATTTCATTCTGAGTATCCAACATGTACTGCCCCTGTCTTCAATTTCACCTTTTTAATACAACATTTAGTTCACTCTGAAATCATACTTTTTCATACTTGTACTTACAAAATTCTCTCCACTGTAAACATAAGGACTCTTATTCTAAGCTATGGAAAATAATTAAAAATAAAGAAAAATCAGTGTACACCATCTTTCTTATTCTTTCTTCTGCCTTCTCGTCCTTGAGATTATGTAGCCAGCACAATGCCCCCCCCCTTGCAGGGGGGAGGGGGCATGGGAGGGGGTATTAGTATCTGCTACACATGAAGGACTGGATAGATGTTTGGTACAAAGTAAGGGCGGTAAATAAAGATAAAAAGAAATGGCGGTAATTAAGATAAAACTAAAGGGAGGTAATTAAGATAAAACTAAAGGGAGGTAAATTAAGATAAAAAGAAATGGCAGTAATTAAGACAAAACTAAAGGGAGGTAAATATAGATACAAAGAAAGGGGGGTAAGTAAAGATAGTTAAACCGATACACTCAAAAAGACAAGCAAGTAGGGTAGGGAAAAACTTATTTCAATGTATATTTTTATTTCATGTATACCAATAAACAATAAATGGATACAGAAATTGAACTATAATGACCGTCAATGTTATAATTTTAATCCTGTTATCTATAAATACATTTATCATTTTAAGATACTTAAAGTTGTTTAAGATGTTAGAATATGTGTTTCTTAAGTGTTGTTAATGGATAAATCAATATGTTGAAATCGATGGTCGTAATTTGCAGGTATGTATTTCGTCTGATTTTGAGATTGAAAATGTGGCTCCGAAATTTGTCTTAATATGTTGTTACATGTCTATTGTGTAGCGTATTCTCCCCTGGACCTTTTAATCATTTCAGATTGATCAAACCATTAAACATTTAAAAGAAAATCTTTTGTTTTATATGTGTAATCTATTATGTCAGTGTACATGAATACATTGTGGGGCACGCTGGCCGAGCGGCAGCGCGTTCGACTGGCGATCCGAAGGTTCTGGGTTCGAATCCTAAAGCAGTCTAGGAGTATTTCCCGGGACTTGAGGGTGCCCCAGAGTCTACCCAGCTCTGATGGGTACCTGACACTAGTCGGGGAAAACTAAAGGCGGCTGGGCATTGTGCTGGCCACACATACCCTCATATGCCGTGGCCACTGAAACTGTTGAACGCTTTTCTTCATCAGCCTTATGATTAGTTTGGACTCCAAACCAGCCTCGTGTTCTACTGTCTGCAAGTCTATTGTGATGATGTCTTGGTACAACATTTTGAAATTAGGTACATCCGGTTTTGTGATTCCGGCGGAAGAAGGCGACGTCTGGCCCCTATGCACGTAGCCAATCATTTCATAGAGATCTGTGGCCAGGGAGGTGAAGGTCGGCCTGAGTTCAGCTTTGTATGCCCATACGTCATATATTTATATCTGGTAATACAAAGATAAAGAATTTAAAAAAAAAAGGATATCTGGTATTTGGTATTGAAATAGAAAACTAAAAGCTAAAGGGCTCATTTCACTTTCCTGGCGCTTCACAGCAAGATAATAAAGACCAGCGTTCTGAAGATCTAGGGGACAACAACATCCACGTTGGGAAACTATATACTAGCATTAGACATTTTGATCTATGCGTCTCATACTCTATAAACGTGATATTGAAAATCATTTTTATTTTGTACAATGTTTTCTTTATTTTGGAAAAGCATTGATTGTGCCTCAAAGTAAACGGCGCCCAGGGCAACTGGTCGAATTGCTGCTAAGTTGAGCAGCCAATTAAGTTTCCAATATGCGTGGAAAAAAAAACCAATTAAAAAAATTGTATTGCGTTTGTGCATAAAAATGAAGTAATGAAAAGTTCAATAGATACCGCAGAGAAAAGATCTACAGTATAGAGTTAGAAAGAAACATTCTTTTATTATTATACTTTAAAAAAAAAATTAACCAACAGTAAGCTTCCAGATTGTTTTCTTATGTCAATGTATTTACTGTAAACACTTACAAAATTGTTGGACAGAAATGTGGTCGTGCCAATCTACGTTGTCTGAGAAAGTTTAGAATGTTCCAACCATCGATACCTTGATATGGGGTTAAACCTCTGGTCAATAACTCCCATAGCACAACACCAAATGACCACTGGAAATGAAAAGAATAGAAGAATCAATTTACATGTGAATGATTACATATTTTCATATGGCTGCGAAAAATGGACGCAGAAGGCAGAGGCTGGGAAAAGAATTAAGGCCTTTGAGAACAAATGCTATAGAAAGTTATTAGGGATATCAAGAAAGAAAAGCAAATGAATATGTTCTGCTCCAGGTCCATAATCTGGCGGGTAAACAGGATGCACTCCATTCAAGTGTAAAACGACGAAAGCTGAGATGGTTTGGTCATACTGTAAGGCATGACTCCTTGGCCAAAACCATCCTACAAGGTACAGTGTATTGAGTACACAGAAATGGTATGCTAGAAAAAAGAAGTGGTTGGACAACCTGAAAGAGTGGACTGAACTACCTCTTGATATGCTTCTGACCGGGACGAATCTGCTTGTGCGCACTGTCGTAGCACCCCCACTACGTAAGTCACGGGACTGATGATGATGTTTACAATGGTATAGATTAAAATAAAAAAAGTTTGAATATAATATTTTAATTGATAAAATAAACACCATGAAAAACTGCAAATAGCCCTGTGTGTGTACGTGCCTGTTTGCTTGTTGGCGAGTGCGTGTGGGACAATAAATCAATAATCAACATTTCCGTTATGTTTTTTATGATTACATCAGGTAATAAATAAGGTAGATTCATTGTGCCTATAAAAAAAAGTTTTGAATATTAACAGACAGATAATAAGAGCAGACAAAGACAAAAACACCGTACACTATACACTTACAGAAGAAACTAAACTACAGACTGTCAGACTACACAGCAGTGCACACTAATCGGGAAAATCCGAGAGCCAGTTCAACACATTGTGAAGGAAAATAAATCCAAGGGCAATAATCATCTTCAGCTTAATTAATTTTGTCTTGACCATTAAGTTATATTTTTATTCCAGTGCATCTGTTTGTCCATAAGTAAAAAAAAGCTTTTTTTTTTATTTTTCTTAAAATATAAATTAGAAGCAAACAGGATATTATTTGTGAAGATTAAACATCTGTGAAAAATTTAAGGTAATGTGTCACGATCGGTTACACTTACACTGCAAACAAAGAAACAAATTACAAATACATGTTTAAAATTAAACTCTAGTAATATAAGCTAATTATAACCAATGAATTGTTTCTCAGACTGTTTGTGTTGAAAGCTAAACGGCAAACAGTAAAAAGATTAGAGTTTTGTTTTCTGGTGTTATTTTTTTAATGTTGTAAATATTCAGAAACTGACCACATCCGACTTTGTGCTATAAGATCCATGTTCTATACTTTCTACAGCCATCCATCTGATTGGTAACATTTTCTTGTTATCGGTTGCAGTTGGAGAAACCGACAATGGTGATGTTGAGTGTTGTTATGTTGCAGAAGGGGAGACAGACAATGATGATCTGGAGTGTTGTTATGTTGCAGTTGGAGAAACAGACAATGATGATGTTGAGTGTTGTTTATCTTTCAGGAGGGGAATCAGAAATTGATGATTTTGAGTGTTGTTATGTTGCAGGTGTAGAAACAGACAAAGTTATGTTGTATTTTTATTTTTTTCCAACAGACCAATGAGTAAACACTGTAATGAACCGATTCTCCAAAACGTAGAGATTATCAGTTAGAAGAAACTGAAAATGAATACGTTGATATTTGGTTGGATTTTCTTTTGTATTTGAATATTGAGCTTTTTGCAGCCAAATTCTTTAGTAAGTAGGACAATTATAATAATAATAGCTCCTTCTGTCTTGAGAGACAATGGATGTGCCCCTCTACAGCTTCAATGGCTACATACACACACATACACACACACTAATCACACACACACGCACACACACAAATCACTACATGAGCCGCTTCACGGTTTTATTGCTCAGCCACTCATAAAATGGGTTAAAAATCGCTATTCAAATTTGTGTCATGTTTGCTAGGCCATGTTCGGCTATAAGAGTAACCGTTTAGTTAAATAATCTTTCAACCTCATACACAAAACCTAACATTATCAATAGGCGCTAATTTTAAACACAAGCTACGCCTAGTAAATATTTTGTTCTTTTTAAAAAATTCAAACATATAGTTTTCTGAGTATGAAATATTTGATTTCAAACTTAGGTAAATAGAGAGAGAAAGAGAGAGAGAGAGAGAGAGAGAGAGAGAATGCATGCATTGATATTTTGTTGGATTGTCGACTGTATTGATATAATATTTCTTAATAGAGCTACGAGTAGGGCGGTGGGACTTCAAAAGGACGGATAACACAACGCCAGGAGTGGCCACTAATCCCTGGGCTAGGTCCATGTCGAACCAAAGAACAAAAGGGGAGTGATTGCCCCTTGACCAGGTCCGTGTGGACACAAATGGAAGACAGGGGATATCCCGCCAACGGAGTGGGGAGGGACAACGAGGGTGGGAAGGGGGCTAATTACGCCCTTCCTACCTAATTACATACAATGGTCATAGTATTAAATTATACGTACTAAACTATGACGCTATAATAAATGTCACATCATGACACCACCTGTGGAATCCCTTAGATCATGAACTTGGTGGCTCGCAGGTATATCTGCAATTTTGACCGGTAGCACTAACCACTTTTTATGAATCCTAATGTTTTGTTTGATTTTTTAATTACTTTATCAATATGAGGGTTCCAAGATAACTTATAATTTATTATTACTCCTAGATACTTAGCATTGTTAGTTTGAGTTAGTTCTTTACCATGAATATACTAGTTTGTTATTATTTGTTTCTTTTTCTTGGATACCTTTATTAGTTGGCATTTTTCTGGGTGAAAAGACATACTCCAGTTTCATTCCCATTTTTGTAGTTCATCTAGGTCTTTTTGTAAAAGTTCACTATCTTTTCCTGTCTTTATTATTCTATAAACTATGCAATCATCGGTAAATAATCTTGCTTTTGTTCCTGTGGCGATGCAATTTGGTAGATCATTAATAAAAAATTAGAAATAGTAGGTGGCCTAGAACAGTTCCTTGTAGAACTCCTGAGTTTACTGTTATTGGTGTTGACTTAGAGAAATTTATTATCACAGTTTGTTCTCTGCCTATAAGAAAGTCATGAATCCACTGATGTAAGGGACCAGAGATGCCAAAGTATTTAAGTTTTTTAAGAAGACTAGAATGATGAGCTTTATCAAATGCTTTGAAAAATCTAGTAATATAGCATCAATTTGGTTGTTATTATGTAATCCCTTAGACAAGTCATCTATTAAGTCTATTAATTGAGTTTCACATGATCTGTTTATCCTGAACCCATATTGGTGTGGGCACAGTGCATTAAGTTTGTCTAGATGATTTACTATACTACTATATATTATATGTTCAAGTAATTTACAAGTTATGTTTGTTAGGGAAACAGGTCTGTAATTTCTGGGGATAGATTTATCTCCTTTTTTGAAAAGAGGGGTTGCATTGGCTAATTTCCAGTCTTGGGCACTTTGCCCTGGTTTAGGGAGGCATGAAAAAGAATTTTAAAGATTGGAGATATTTCATTAGTTAGTTTTTTTAGCAGTCTTGCTGGTATTTCATCTTGACCAGAAGCTTTGTTTACTTTTAAGTTGGCTAGGGGTTGTTTAATGCCTTTTTCATCTACATTTATATTTCCTATCATTTCTAGTTTGTTTAGATTTACGGAGATGTCTTTGTCACCTGGATTTGAAAAAGATGATGCAAAGTGTGTGTTTAGGATATTACCTTTAGTTTCATTCTCATTATGGGTTTCATTGTTTTGGCTTTTTAGTGGAGCTATGCCAGTAGTGTCCATTTTTCTTGATTATTATTATCTTTAGAAATTACATTGTTTACATATTCATTCTGCAGTTGTCTGCTTAGTTTCTGAGTGAAATGTTTAATTTTTAGGTATTTTTTATGTAGTCTAATTGAGTTAGTTGCTTTAAATTGTTTTAAGAGATTTTCTTTTTGATTACACACTTTCTTTAGCTTAATGTTAAACCAACATTTGTTAATTTTATTTGATGTTTGTTTTGTTGGCACAACATCAGCCATTATTGTTTTTAAGTTTGTTTTTATGAATTGCCAAATATCTTCAACTGGACTGTTTATAATGTATTTATTAAGGAAAGTAATTTGAAATTTTATTGCTGCTTGATATAGATCTGTTGTATTGCATTTATTCCAGAGATAAATTGTTCTTTTAGGTTTCTTGCATATTTCGGTTTTGTTTATGTTATTAACTCTCACAATGTCATGATCTGAGAGACCAGGGATTATTTCATTATCTATTACTAGTCCTGGTCTGTTTGTTAAGAATAAATCTAGTATATTATGGTTTCTTGTTGGTTTTTTATTAATTTTTCTAAGTTTAGATTTTGTATGGTATAGATTATAGATAAACATTTCATTTATTTCTTTTATGTTTTTGTGTTTTTCTATAGAGTAGCTATTCCAATTAATGTCTGGGAGGTGTAAGTCCCCCATTATCCAAATTACAGCATTTGTATGATTTGTTTCAATGTTTGTGAGTTGATTACACAGTGCAGTCATGTATTCTGTTGTTGAGTTTGGTGGTCTCTATACACTGCCTACAATTAGTGGTTTTGAATTAGGTCTACTTATTTTACAAAAGACTGACTCTATGTTATTATTGGGTTCTTTTTTAATTTCTTCAGCTATTAGGGTAGATTTTATAGCTAGTAAGACTCCTCCATGACTGTCTGGCCTATTATTCCTAAAAAAATCATAATTATTATCTGTGTTGTATACATATGGATTAAGCCATGTTTCGGAACCTGCAATTATGTCTAGTTCTTCTTTATTTATTAAAAGTTCCAAATCAGCTGTTTTATTTTAAATGCTTTGGAAAATTATTGTTAGAGTTTTGAGGTTATGCTGATTTTGGGTTTTATGGGATTTAGTGTTAAAAATTGTCTTTTTAATAATTTTAATTGGTGTTGATCTAGCTAAGGTTTTTTTTAGGTCTAAATAATTAACTTCTGGGCTTGTCAAGGCACTGTAGGGGTAAGTGGTATCCAGGTCATGAGAATTAAACAGACCTAAACTAAATTGTGCTAACCCACTCTGTACACAGTGCCAAGAGGCGTCTTTATTTCCTAATGCTATATAAATTGGGGTGTTCATATGCAAGCATGCAGCATGGTACCATTCATCACAGGTGTCACATTGAATGGCCCGTTGTTTTGCTGTGCATGACTTACTGCAAATATTACATCTATCTCTTATTGTCTTGACTGGGCCAGAGTTAGATTCTACCTCACTAGGCAAGAGCAACAACAGTATTAGGTGTTTTTGTCTATACCTGCAAATTTTGTGTTTAAAATGGATTAGGGTGATTTTTTTAGCGGAGATATAAATAAGTGTGTTGCCAATATCTTTAATGTTGTGATGGTTAATTACTATCTGTTTATGGACATTTTCATGTTTTGGTAGTTTTATTGCCCTTACCAGAAATAGGGCTAGTATTAGAACTAACATTTTCATTTTCTTAATACCTAATAGTTTAATATTTAATGTATTTTATAATTAAATATAGTAGTCCTAATTGATATTTTTTGTTTTTAAGAATATTATCCTGGCCTAATAATAATACTAATAATTACTAATAGTAATAATTTTATTTTGTCTATTATATAATTAATTACGTTTATTTACTATAAAATGTGCTTATTTGTCTGAGTTTCTTTGTTATTTATTATAATTGGGCTTGAAATTATTATTTTAAACCACTGGCCTAGACCGGTAATTGTAAACAAACAATTCAAATATGGCGGTCAATATGGCGGCCTATGAGGCGCTGTGTGTAAATAACACTTTAAGCTCACAGTTACGATAAATTATCCTATAGAGCGTTCGCTATGGGCGGAGTTTAAGTTTTTTAGTGACGTCATTTGTAAATTGAGGAACAAATATGGCACATGGTGAAGTTTCTTATCATGCCAAATTCACATATGAATATTAATATTGGCTATCCTACTAAAAAAAAGGAGGTAAATAGTAGTACTGTAGATTAATTGATTAATGTGATTAGGCTAGGGCCGGCTAGACCTATTTACACTTTCAATTTCACTTTATAGGCCTACACTTTTAATGTTTCGTAGGCTAGGCTAATGTCTAAGTAGGGCAGCTACAGTTGTCACGATTCTGGAATTAAATCGCGACACTTAGCACTCATGGATAGATCATAGCGCAGAAGTAGTGTAGAACTAGAAACATAGGTTAGCGTAGAGTTAGATTAGGGAGTAGAAAAGTAGCCTGGAGCTATTACCCTCTCTCTCTCTCTCACGCGATAGGAACACCCCAACCACCCCTTCTCCTCACCTCTCTTTAACCCTCTCTACACTTTTTTTCATTCCCGAATTCAGAGTTTGCTACTTGATTCAGCCAATTGGTATTACACTATTTGTATGTGTGATTGTATGTGTGTGTATTCTTTAATGTATGTATATATATATATATATTCTATTATGCTGTCAATTATGATTCATGTTGTATTTGGATAGTAACTACTCATTTATTTTGCTAAACTCAGCATACACGTAAAACCCCCACCCACCTGTAGAAACCCCCACCCACCTGTAGACACCCCCACCCACTGCTACACCTTTTTCATTATCTCCTCTCTTCGTCCCCTACTCAGCGCCCGTGGGCATAGCCCTTGATCCACTCGTCCTAGTGACATCAAGAGCGAAGCGTCTCGCACATACGTAAGCACCTTGGGCTGAGCTCGACCAGAACCAATTGACACAGGTACATCAAGGGAAATAAGTCATTATCTTATCCTTTGTATCTCCGTATACGTCTACCCCCCCTTTTTTCCCCTGGGCCCCACCCCGCAAAAGTCGGCGGTACTAATTGTTCACCTACACCCGCTCCTAAATTCCCCCCCCAGTAGTCAATCCTTTATGCAAGTATATTTCAACCCAGCCAACCAGAACATATGTAATTCTAAACTAATGTAGCTATCCAATCAAATTGCCCACTGATCACGTGACTAAAACCCACGAAAGCCCGCTTAACTAGTTTTAGGACACTTGGGCTCAAGCGTGAGGCGGAGAAGGTTGTTCGATTCTAGCCTCCACTTATTCAGTTTGTTCCATAGAATATACCGCCTGCATGTGTATAGATAGATATTTTGTCAGTCTAAGTATTTTCTTGAACACAGTTACGTTTGCCTAAATTTTGGATAACCTAGCAGTACCATGTGTTGAGTGTTAACTGAAGCCTGTGCAAATTCATATATGTATCTTGCCATTGAGTGAAGAATTGAAATGATAATAAACACCTGAACTTAACCAACGATTTGTTTGCCTACTTAGGACTATATGTGTGTCCGTCATAATATCTAACGAGCCAAGAGAGAAATAATAATTATTCCAGGGCGATTCCAGTCACGGTAATTCATACCCCACGACGACCTGCCACTACTACCCCCTCACCTACGACTCCACAACCCTCTCATTATCCAGCTTCTGCCAGGTTGATGTCCTAATCGTAAACACATCCTGACAACGATATCAAGTGATAGTGTTGGTGAATAGGCTATCTAGACAAGTCACTAATAGGCTCACATCGTCTATGATCTATGTCTATGATAATAATAAAATAGCCTATTTTATTTAACATACATAATACAGCTTAAATCTTAATAAGACTTAAAACACAACACATCTTTTAAAAAAAGATCGAGCCTATATGAAACTTTTAATACAGTGGCCATTGTTACTTGTACACCATTACACAAAGTAAACACAAATCACGTGCTTTTTGTCACGTGATTGCAAACGCCCTATTTAATAGAATTTTCAATATACATATACCAAGATTTAACTTAATTAAAGGTTATTATAAAGTTTAAATGGGTGTGTATACATGAAAAATATATGGTAAAACTTAGCAGTGATATGAAAGACGTCAACACTCAAAACCGGAAGTCGTACTTATGATGTTGAGTGTTGTTTATGTTTCAGGAGGGGAAACAGACAATGATAATTTCGAGTGTTGTTATGATGCAGGTGGAGAAACAGACAAAGTTATGTTTTATTTTTTTTTTTTTCCAACAGACCAATGAGTAAACACTGTAATTAACCGATTCTCCAAAACGTAGACATTATCAGTTAGAGGAAACTGAAAATGAATACGTTGATATTTGGTTGGATTGTCTTTTATATTGGAATATTTAGCTTTTTGCAGCCAAATGCTTTAGTAAGTAGGACAATTATAATAATAATAGCTCCTTCTGTCTTGAGAGACAATGGATGCGCCCCTCTACAGCTTCAATGGCTACTTTTGCGAATTCTACGGTGGCTGAACAGTCCCATTCTGTAGTGGCAGTCCCTGGAACAATCGAGGCCTCTGTATTCAGCAGCAGTCTGTACATCTGACGGTTTTGCGCCTTTTCTCTTCATTCTATTCTCCAGAATATCGATGGCTCTCTTTGCCTCAGAGGCATATACACCAGCATGCACGCCCTGTCTCCATATTGTACGGTCCATTGCAGATCGCTCCTATGTTTGCATGTCGATATTTGTACACCTGAGGTCACGTTTCAGGACGTCCCTGTAATTTAGAATTGGTCGCCTTGGGACTAGAGATGGGAATCGAACCAAACCCGAACCGAACACACCGAAATCGAACTGTGGTTTCCAGCGAACCGAACCCGAACTCTGCCGGTGACTGAACCGAACCAAAGCCGAACTTTAAAGGGAAGGACTCCGAACCGAACGAACCTATATAAAAGTAACAGAAACAAAAATATTTTAGTCTTGTCACAAGCAAGCATTCGCTAGTAATAATTTCATTTGTATTGATAGTAATTAAAAAAACAAAAGAATTATTGTTTATAACCATTCCTCCTCCAACATCCTTTGACACATCGGCTTTTGAGAACCTAGGCACTTCACCTTGTTGTTGTTTTTCAAGAAAATATTAATATATTTGTATGTAAATTACTGGCCAAATGTATTTTGCGAAGCTAAAAGAAGCCTAAAAGTATGTCAACTGCATTACTACAGCGACGGCGCTGTGGCTAAAATTTAGTGAATGATTTACATTGCAACTAGGGGTGGGGGATGAAGAGGTGTACATTTAACCTCACTTTTGACAACACAACATAAATTGACTAGGCATCATGGTAAATACTCCAGGCGCTTATTGTGAGTGAAAAAAAAGTCCAGATTATATGTCATACATGATAAACTGGCAGAATGTAAGACAAAGAACATTGCGAGGCGGGAGGAGAGACAAATTGTGTATGTAGACGAGGGGATAGCATCAGGAATATAACTGTGCGACACATTGAGAAAGGCTGAGAGACGGGATAGTGTACGTGTCATCTGTGGCACCCCAACGGTCCAACAGACTACCGGATATGTAGGATGTAGGTAGAGGGGGTAGGGGCAAGCGATGGCACATTTAATGGTTTAAAGGGTGAGGGAGAAAACCTTTTTAATGGGAAAATCGTGCACGGTTGGGGGAGGGGGGAAGTGAATCAAACAGCAGGCAGGTCACAGAGACTATTTTGTTATAACTTGGCATTTCAGGTTACTTTTTAAGAGCTCAACTTGTCTTTTATGACATTTTATGGCGTTGTCACTGATAACAATGAGCATTTTCAAATACAAATTAGATGTGTTTTTGTAATGGCGAAATTTTTGTGATTCCCATCAAGTCGCTTACACCAGAAATTCGTCGCTTATACCAAAAATAAGTCGCTTACACCGGAAATACGTCACTTACACCAGAAATACGTCGCTTACACCAGAAATACGTCGCTTAAATCAGAATAAAGTTGCTTACATCAAAAATAAGTTGCTTACACCAGAAATACGTCGCTTACACCAGAAATACATCGCTTACACCAGAAATTCGTCGCTTACGCCTACACCAGAAATACGTCGCCTACACCAGAAATTCGTCGCCTACACCAGAAATACGTATACTATTTGAATTTCATACAACAGAAGACCCAGAAAAAACACTTATTGTCTTTCTTTTTATTGGCATCAACCTATGCATAATTAATTGTAAGTTTTGAAAATGTGGCAGAATACAAACATTATTTTAAATCAGGAGAAAATCCAGTTGTAGGCTACTATTCTATTATTTATTTATTTTTAGTAGGGCCTAAATAAAATTTAGTTTTGTTATATAAAAAAAACTGTTTTATTTAAACGCAAACATTGCGAGAGTTCAGTAGTTGTCGAACGGAACCCGAACTTAAATTATTATAGAACCGAACCCGAACTTAGTTTTTTACCAATCCGACCGAACCGAATCGAACCCAAACTTAGGGTCCTAATGAACCGAACCCGCACTTATGGTCTCACCAAACCGAAGCGAACCCGAACTTCTGAATGTGGGTTCGATTCCTATCTTTAGTATTGATTTTGCGGGAGCTGTCCGTGTGGTTCTTTGAGATATTTTCATTTCGCATTCAAACAGTGTGGAAAAGTTTGTTTCTATTTGTGGATATAGTGATGATGATGATATTGATATACAGTATGCAAAATGAAAATTCAGAAGCTTTTTATAGGATCTATTGTATTACCGTATGTTGTATAGGTACGTATTAGCAAGGTGTAACGACTGTTTTAATGTAGGTCAGTAGACCGTGACCGGTCAGTGCGACCAGGACTGTATTGTGCACAGTTGTTTGACCAGTTTTGGTGGAACACGAGTAATTAGAAGGGGAGTGTGAGTAGATAATAAAAAGAAGAGTGGAGAGTGTGTAATATCCAGAGGTCAATGGAGTCGCTATATATTTTACGATGTTTGTCGGAATGTACTTTTTGATAAAGTCATCAAGAGATTGTGTATGTGATACTTCGAACTATTGGATGAAATGTTACAAAGTGTTAAAGACTACTTTAATAACTATTTTTGTGTGTAGTAAATAAACTATATAAATATGTCTACATTCTGAGTTGTTCTATAGATATGAAGTAGGACATTTAAGTGCATCCCAGGGTTGTTGTAGGAGCTATCGCGGACAGGAAGAAATAATACAAGTTACACAACACAATAAGGATGTTACACAAGGTTTGTGTTGTAGTTGATTTCTGCTTAGCTACCAGTGAAGTTGATCATATTTGTACACAAGTTCACAAGTTTAAGCATTAAATTCTTCTTTTAAGATTCATTGTGGTGCTTGAGTTATTATGTTAGTGTTCAAAAACCTTGACAAATAACAGACTATCTTTGGAGTTTTAACAATATGGAATTACAAATGGATTTTTTCATTTATCTATAAATATGTATCAGTAATCTATAAATATTTATGAGAATTTTTTTTTAAATATCTTCAATTATTTCAACCCTAGTGTTTTATGCTTCATGTAGTAATTTTGATTTAGATTACTATTATTTGTTTAATTTTCCATTTCCGAAGTTTTTGCGTAAGTTTCAGTGCTCTCACACTAGTGCTACAGAGTGACTACACGTTAGGTATTATACCAATAGACTAAACTAGGGGTTAGGGCTTAACCAGTATGATATTAGCGAGTGATCGTTTTCTCAATGAGAAATTAATATACGCCTGTCTATAGTCTATCTTGTAGTATTAAAGGGTGTCTGTTTGATATAGGAATATATTGGGATGACATTTTGAAATAACTCACTTAAAAAGACGTGTAGGCTACATAATGTGTATATACATATATGTGTATGTATCTATATGTATATAATATAGTAATATATGTGTATATACATATATGTGTATGTATTTATATGTATATAATATAGTAATACTAGGCAACTATAGGCCAATCTCATTGACTTGTGTGTGTTGTAAGCTTCTTGAACACATTGTCACGTCAGAAATCTCTAGCCACCTGAACAAGTATAACATCATCGCAGATGCTCAACACGGATTCAGGAAAAAGAGATCCTGCTAGTCTCAGCTCATCCTCACCGTTGACGACTTGGCAGCGACCGTCGACAAGGCTGGTCAAACCGATACCATCCTGCTAGATTTTTCAAAGGCCTTTGACAAGGTCCCTCACAAGCGCCTCCTTCTCAAGTTGGATTACTACGGTATAAGAGGGCAGACCAAGAGATGGATTGAGAACTTCCTCGTCGGCCGCACCCAACAGGTTGTCGTAGAGGGTGAAACTTCCACAATAGAAACGGTCATATCTGGAGTCCCTCAGGGCTCGGTTCTTGGGCCTTTGCTGTTCTTGATATTCATCAACGACTTGGAGAGTGGACTTCACTCCAGGGTACGACTCTTTGCAGATGACACCATCCTGTACGCTCCAATCGATAGCCCTGATGATGCTGTCCACTTACAGGAAGACCTCCTAAAGCTAGAGGCCTGGGCGTCGAAATGGCAAATGGAGTTCGATGTCGATAAATGCCTCCTCCTCTCTGTTTCCAGAAAAAGAACTAGGATACCCACTAGTTATACTTTAAATGGCCAATCTCTTGCAAGGGTGTCAGAAGCCAAATACTTGGGTTTGAACATCACAGAAAATCTCCGCTGGTGCATACATGTTCAATCCCTTGTTGCCAAGTCTAACAGAGTCTGCGCCTTCATTCATAGAAACCTAAAAGGGTGTTCCACGAAAATTCAGACCCACTGTTATAAAAGCTTAGCTCGCCCCATCCTAGAATACGCCTCGCCAGTTTGGGATCCCCACCAGCAAAACCTGATTGACAAACTGGAGATGACCCAGCGACACGCAGCACGTCGAATACTAGAGGACTACAGCACCAAATCAAGCGCCTCTGCCTTTGTAGCAAAACTCCACCTAGATACACTACAACAACGATGAGCAATTGACAAAGTGTCCATGATTTATAAAATCATCAACGACCACGAGTACCTTTCGACCCAAACAAGTAGAATGCAGAAAGTGTCCCGCTCTACCCGAGGCCATCAGCTCAAGCTGCATGTCCCACATGCACGCACCGACGTCTACAAACATTCTTTTTTTCCGTCAGCCATTAGGCTGTGGAACACCCTGGACCAGGCCTCCATCACTGCCCCTACAGTTCCGGCCTTCAAATTGTCACTAAAGTGCTGGTCCAAAAACCTAAAGTGACACTCTTTTATCTGTATAAAACTGTTGTTTGCTATGTTATGTTTGCTATGTTATTTTATGTGTATTTAAATTGTGGACTTTTCCCTCGGTTCTACGGGGTCTCCACAGTATTACGAAGAAGAAGAATATATGTGTATATACATATATGTGTATGTATGTATATATATATAATATAGTAATATATGTGTATATGTGTTGTTATCGCCGGGGGTGGTAGTGGGGATAAGCTCCCACTTCCTATAAAATGCTCCCACTGGCATGCGTCTCAAATAGCCTCTGACAACTAAGTCCAGCTCCTGGCCTTCCCGAGTGGCTTAGCTACTAAGCCCGGCAAAACCGTTTCTACTAACAGGAGAAGGGGCATGGGCGTTCCACTGGCGCCTCAAAACCAGTCGCTTCGGGCAGATGGGGCTCGTTAACCTTAGATGGTAGCCTATCTAGGAGAAGGATACTCTGACTCCAAACCACCGCTGCCTTGCGGCTTACCCCTTCATGGAAAAGGCTAAGGGAGTAAACCCTGACAAAAAATCAGGAGCTGGAGTCCCTAAGGCGGTTTGACTTTGTATCGTCATCACCGGCAACTCCTGCAGCGCATCTGAAGCCAAGATGTATCGACTCTGTCGCTCCCTTGGATCCGTCAGCTGCGAGGAGAGGGGGAGCCTGCTGCATGGGCACCAGCTGGCTCTCCATATTATTTTGCCCAGGCACTGTAGCTCAACTGGAGAGGACACTCCAGCGTCATCGCAAGATGCCGACCCAACACTGGAGGGGGCAGTTACCGGTTATAAGCTCGTCCGATTCACTCAGCACTCTCCTGTATGGCTGTGAGTCATGGACCACCTACGCGAGGCACGAGAAGAAACTCAACAGCTTCCATATGAGGTGCCTACGGAGAATACTGCAGATCAAGTGGCAGGATAGGGTCTCCAACACAGAGGTGCTGGGGAGAGCCAACATGAGCAGCCTTCACGCTGTGCTCAGTGAGAAACGCCTCAGGTGGCTCGGCCATGTGAAAAGGATGAATGCAGGTCGCATTCCTAAAGACCTCCTCTATGGAGAACTGGTCGAAGGCCACCGGAAGATAGGGCGCCCAAAACTGCGATTCAAGGACCTTTGCAAAAGAGACCTGAACGAGAGCTCAACTGACCTTGACACATGGGAATGCCAAGCTTCTGACCGACCAACCTGGAGGCTCGCAGTCAGGCTTGGCACATCCCGCGCAGAAACTGGGCGCATGGAAGCTGTCATCCAGAAAAGAGCGAGGCGGAAGGTTCCTTTACAACAGCCATCCACCTTCAAATGCCTGAAGTGCGGCAGGGATTGCCACTCCCGAGTTGGCCTCCACAGCCATTCTCGGCGGTGCAGCTGGTCACCTTTGCCGTGAAGCTACACCATCGTCTCTTGGAGACGGACGGATGCCGACGACGAGTAATATATGTGTATATACATATGTGTGTATGTATCTATATGTATATAATATAGTAATATATGTGTATATGCATGTATGTGTATGTATCTATATGTATATAATATAGTAATATATGTGTATATACATACATGTGTATGTATCTATATGTATATAATATAGTAATATATGTGTATATACATACATGTGTATGTATCTATATGTATATAATATAGTAATATATGTGTATACACATATATGTGTATGTATCTATATGTATATAATATAGTAATATATGTGTATATTGTTACGAAAGTAGTTTTATTTCAATAATTATATTGGTTCTATTATTATTAATTAAAGTTCAAAAGAAATAATCTTAAACCCGAAATGTTTCCGTGTTAGGAATAAAACATGCATATGTCTAGACACTACGTCATAGGATTAAAATGCGTCATACGTCGCGAGAGGGTTTGAGATCGTTAGTCAGTTCTAGCTTGGGCGCTATTGTGTGAGGACTGTTCTTGACCACTTTCTTAAAAGATACGTTAAAACGGCTTAGTACTATATAAAAGAATCTCAACTGATTTACGTTTCATCCTATAATATTGGTACCTGTATTCTGTGTTGCTGTTATATTCATAATTTCAACTTGTTGGAATAAAATTGTGTTTAACATATTCAAACAGGATTGTGGATTTCCTCTATATTAAGGTATAGTTACCTAATTCATTTACTAAGAACTTACAACACATCCTACGAGCCAAATAAATATCAAATCTACTACAATAACACCAATACTAATTCTTGTACAACCTTGTGAGATCCAAGAGGGATGTGAATCAAAAGAATGTATAAATATTACATTTCTAAATATAGGGGAGAGGGGGGCACGTTGATACACATTTTACATTTTTGTACATTAATTTCAAACCATTATATTTAGAGTGGATATAAATACTTTTATTTGTTCCCCTAGATATCCTGCATCTTTTTATCTAAAAATGTTATTCATTTGAATATATTTAAAATAAATATAGCTCTAAAAGCAATGTAAAATAAGTTGTATCAACTTGCCCCGTGCAGGGGCAAGATGATACACATTATGGGGCAAGCTGATACATTGAATAAGATTTAATAATTACACTAATACAGTGACAATTTAATAAAGTAAATAACCCAAAACTATTATTTTATTGTTTATTTTATTATTTAGAACACTTTTGGTCAATAAAACTTGTATTGTATCCCCATGTTGGGACTTTCTTTTACATCTTCGCACCATCTGAAATTACAAACAATTACAAAAAATTATTATCCCTGGCAATTTAATACAGTTAAACTAAATTTTAAAATCGCAATAATCGTAAAATAATATGATAAATAATAGTTTAATAGTAATGTATTTGATTAAACCTTTTTATTAGATGGCTGTATAAGGCCTAAGCATTAAACTTAAACCCCTGGGCTAGTTCTAATAAATAGGAATAACACTAGCTAGACATAAAAAGTAAAGCAAAAATAAATGAAAATGATTTAAATGTAAGCTAAACTCAATGAACCTAACTCTCTCATTAAATATAAATACATTTTTGTAAAAAAAAAAAATATTATTCTATGTTTAAATGCTTCCATAGGGGTAAATAGGTAACCGGATATAGTATCAATGTGCCCCGAAACGGCTGTATCAACTTGCCCCACTACACCACATTGCCTTATTTCGACTACATTAAAAACAAAACGCAAAAAACAATCGTAATTTAAATAAAAGTATTCAGGAATCCCCATTTAACCTAAACAAAAAGATGATAAAATAAAAGTACTTACCGTTTCTGTGAAATCTCTTACGTAAAAGTAAGTCAATATTTTTTAAAAGTCGCTCAAATTTCAATTTTCCTCACAGTATTATCAATTCTGACACGAGCGAAGCCATTTTTATATCGAAAGTAGGGGAAGTAGAAAGCTATTTCCCGTACTAACTCTTCTGCGCATACGTAGTATAATATCTGTAAAAAACAATTTGTATCAACCTGCCCCCGTATCAACC
This sequence comes from Anisus vortex, assembly GCA_949126835.1. Classification (NCBI taxonomy): domain Eukaryota; kingdom Metazoa; phylum Mollusca; class Gastropoda; family Planorbidae; genus Anisus; species Anisus vortex. The sequence goes on from OX421496.1 coordinate 22,436,556, forward strand.
TGCCCCCCTCTCCCCTCTTCGCACGTGACAATATACATATGTGTGTATGTATCTATATGTATATAATATAGTAATATATGTGTATATACATATGTGTGTATGTATCTATATGTATAAAATATAGTAATATTAATTATGGTAGTATTAAAGATTTTCTATTTATATATGTCCTAATATGAACAATTTCATTTCAGAAGGCTGGTAGAATGTCCTAGGTAGGAAAATGGCTGTCAGTCGGACGAAGTATCTCCATGCTGCTCCGTTGGTCAGTCTGACAACTTTGGTGGTGTTGGCGGAGCTGCTGTTCACTGCTTCGGGTGTGCCGAGGAAACCCGGAAGTTTGTACACAGTGTCCGAGTTCCAGCCCCCGTCGGACACGCTAAACCACATGGCGTTGAATGTGAAAACGGAAGATGTCTACATTGGTGCTGTGAATAACATCTATCAGTAAGTCTTACAGTATTGTGTAGATTTATGGTATTGCTAGAAGCACGGCGTTGGAGTATTGTAAGATATATAGTAATGATAAGGTTACAGTCAGTAATATTAGAGACATAGTAGTGCTAAAGTCAGATTAAGGTTAGAATTATAGTAGTACTTTAGTCACAGTAATAGTAATTATAACAGCGCTAAAGTTACAGTTTTGTTAATAGTTGTAATATAATAAATAAAGTTACAGATATGTTAAAGTTATAGTAGTGCTAAAGCCCTATATGTATGCGCTGACATCTGTTGGAGTCTAACTTGTATGCATGGGCGCCCGTAGAAAATTTTCTAGGGGGGGGCAAAATATTTTTTAGTAATGTTTTAATGTAGTTTTAATTTACTGAGCGCATTTGTATTGTGAACGAACGGACAGAACACTGAAGTAATTGTAGTAGGCCTACACTGTAGCAATGAAGGGCATACTGTAGCAACACATTTTTATTAGCACAATATATGTATATAATAGACGTAAACCATACAAAAACCTTACTTTAAACAAACAATATTACAACGTAAATTTAAAATAAAATGTATTATTTAAACAAGAACTGGAGTCGTCTGTTATCGCTACCAAACATATCTACAATTTTGTCCATAAACTCTTTTTTGTTGCTGTTCACTTTGTCTCTGTGTACTAACAACATGCACAACCTTGACAGACGTTCATCTGACATTGTAGATCTAAGCCATGGGCTTTCAACCTTTTTCGGCTCACCGCACCCTTTTAAAATCTTACCGCTCACCGCCCCCCAACTTAATTTTAATTAAACATATATAGGCCTATCATTAATTCTAAAACAAATTTATTTGTATTATTAATTTAGAAATATAAGAGACTTATTTAATAGCACTATATCATGTAATTTCTGTAATTATTAATGTTTTAAATATAAACCACTTAAATGGACAAAACAATTAATGCAGGAAATGTTTATTTACAAGTGTTTAACGTAAATTATTTTAATCCTCTAGTAATTAAATCTTGTTATGAATACCACAATGTTGAATGTATATAAAGAAATAATAATAATCAGTAAAATTTGTTATATCACAAAACAGAACTTGTTCGGCATCACTATTGAATCAAACGTAGAAACATTTGTTAATTAAAGGGAGATAATTATTTCGTTTCATTTGAGCTAATATTTCTGTATTTTTTTTCTTTTATAAAAAAGAATTAATGGCTTACATTTATAACTTTAAAATGATCAAACTGTAAAAAGTATTTGAAAATTATATAAATATTATATGACTAAAGAATTTATATGTATATTTTTTAGCATTACAATAACTACTCAGTTTGTATGATTACTACGTATTTATACCATTTAACGATAACTTGGACATTAATTTTAAAGGATACAAACGGATTATAGGACATCTGGGTAAAACTGAGATCAAATATCATTAATATTAACATGTGTTAGGGCGAAAGTGAACGGTCAGCAGGGTTGACAGTCCGGTGAACCAACAATAGGAGCAGCCAGCCGCGCACCATATTTACCAAGACGCGTCACACAGCCATTTAGCAGATTTCGTTACATTATATAAGAACAAAGGGGACCGCAGCGACTGCAAAAAGACAGGAATCTCCCTTTTGAGCATAGTTGGTAAGATCCTTGCTAGAGGCACTATCAAGGCTGCAGGTGCTGTCATCTAAAGTCTATCCAGAGTCTCAGTGCGGTTTCAGAAGCGACTTATCCACTATAGACATGATCTCCTCCATTCGACTGCTACAAGAGAGGTTCCGCGAGATGAATAAGCCATTATACATTGCTTTCGTTGATCTCACTAAAGCATTTGATATGGTCAGCAGAAGTGGACTCCTCAAACTCCTGGCAAAAATAGGATTCCCTCCAAAACTGCTCTCTTTCAGTGCCTGTTTTTTTTTTATAGAAAACCAGGTGCACAGTGAAGTTTAATCAGAGCCCTTTGAAGTCCGCAGCGGTGTTCAACAAGAATGCGTACTTGCACCCACCTTGTTTGGAATATTCTTCTCGTGTCTACTGTACTATGCCTATGGAGACTGCAACGAGGGTGTCTACCTTCACACAAGCAGATCTGGAAAGCTCTTCAATCTAAACAGGCTCAAAGCCAAAATCTCAAGCAGTGTTCTCCTAGATAAGAAGATTAATAGTAGAATAGCTAAAGCCATGGGCACTATGGCAAGATTTAACCAAAAAAAAAAGCGAGTCTGGATGAACTCACTGCTCACACGCTCCACTAAGTCGCCAGTTTATCGAACATGCGTTCTGATTACCCTGATGTACGGCTGTGAGACATGGAGCACATATTCCTGGGAGGAGAGAAAACTGAACACCTTTTACCTTAGGTGTCTCAGACTCATTTTAGATATAAGATGGCAGGACAGGGTTTCAATCGCAGAGGTCCTACGAAGAGCAGAGTGTCAAGACATCCGTAATACTCTCAGTAACAGACGTCTCAGCTGGCTAGGTCATGTACGCCGAATGCCACAGGGTCGACTTCCACAGGACATTCTATATGGAACGTTAGCTTCGGGACAGAGACCTGCTGGACGTCCAAAACTGAGATTTGCGGATGTCTGCAAAAGAGATATGAAACAACTCCAAATTGACCCAAACAGTGGGGAGATCATGGCGCAGGATAGGCCCACTTGAAGGGCAGGAATCAAAGAAGGTTTCAGGCTTGCGGGAGAGGAGCACGCCAGGAAAAAGACAGTGGAGAAAAATGTGGTCCACTCCGCTACATTCAACCGCTACGTCCAGGATTGGCCTTTTTAGCCACATGAGGGCCTGCAAGGGAAATGAATCGTCTCTCGAGACGTAAAATGCCGACGAGTGTGCTGAACGATCGCTCCACCGTACATGTTGTTGCTGGTAATGTTAGCAAAACTAGTAAGGCATACGGCAAGGTAACAAGTCGATGAAATTTTGGCTACTTTTGTATTCTCGCGTTTTCCGAAAATCAAACTAACTCAAGGCTTCACTATCAAAATTGTCAATGTGGTATACCTGATTAATCCCCAAAGATAATGAGATCGATATGACAATGGAAGGAGTCACAGTTGTTACAATTAATTATAAATGTTTTAATTATTAATTTTTTTGTCTATTTTAGTCAAAAAATTTTTTTTATCTATAAATCGGGGGGGGGGCACTTTTCCAGGGGGGGGGCAAGTGCCCCCCCTTGCCCCCCCCTGCGGGCGCCCATGCTTGTATGTAACATAATATGTTGGTGTCTAACTTGTAAACTCTAACATCTGATGGTGTCATGACCCTTCCTATACTTAAAATCTAACATGTAAAGCTCATCGAATTGAATGACAGCTAACCCCCCACCCCCTTCCGATTGGACTCATGACATCATGTCTTTTGTTAAAATTGTTATTTAATGTAAATAAGCTCAACATTACCTTAGAATGATTTCAACACGAATTGTTTCGTTCTCTCAGACTAGACAGCAGTTTGAAGGTCAAGTTTACGGAATCCACATTGTCCGTCTCATACCCTGATCACGAATCGTGTCCACCAAAACCTGAGAACAAGGTGCCGAACAACATCAACAAAATCCTGGTAGTTGACATCGTCCATGACTGGCTCATCGTCTGCGGCACCATCTACGGCGGGATCTGCCAGAAGCGCCACTTGGCCAACCTGACCATCGTTGACGAAGCCTACAGCTGCGAGATGGTCGTCAGGGCGGACCCCACCTCGTCCGTGATAGCGTTCCTGGCCCCCGGGCACGCGTCCAAAGCGGGCGAGCCGCAGCCCATAAAGCTGTACGTTGGCGTCTCCGCCGTCAGGGGTACGAACTTTTACATCTTCAGCTCTCGTCAGCTTCAAGACATGACGTTGACGGTCATCAAGGGCGTGTATTCTAGCTATTCCGGATACCTGTATCATAATTTTAGAGACATGGACTTCAGTATGAGGAACGTCCTTGGCTACTCCTACAAAAACTTCAGCTACAAGATCGGGGTCCAGAAAATCGATATCCACGAGACGCGGAACCACACGGTGATCGCCCGGGTCTGCCAGAGCGACGGAGTCTTCGGCACCTATATGGAGATGACCGTCCAGTGCCACCACAACGGGGTCAACTACACCGTGCTCCAGGCGGCCTACGTGGGCAAGCCTGGCCGTGATCTTGCCGTCAGCCTGGGACTGGACACCATGAGCAGCGTCATGTTCTCTGTCTTCTCTCTTGACCCCGATAGGACCTCTATGTCCGCCGTCTGCATTTTCCCGCTGGAATTGATTCGACGCAAGTTCACAGAAAACATTAACTACTGCAGGGACGGCCGAGGTTACACAGGCGGTGGGCATCTAGGTAAACAGGTTCCCTGCTCTTCCGGGGTAAGTTTTTCCTTTTCTTTCTTTTTATTTCTCTTTACAAAAAAAAATGACTGTGATTATTATTGTGTTTAATGAATGCATTAAGATATTGCTGTATGCATAGCATAGTTATCTGTACTTATGTTAAAATCATCTTCTAATGTGCAACAAAGAGGTGAGCCCATGGATTTAATATAGAAAGGCACATTTTACCTCAGATCAAAATCCACTTTTAATTATCCCAACTTGACTTTCCCATTTTCCGAACATTGTTGGATCTCTCCCCCCCCCTTTCCCTTCCCACCCTGGTAGAAAATATTGTGTATCAATCTCCATACTCCCAGGCCTTCACCAGCAGTGTAGTAAAGGTGGCGGGAAAATAAACTCATCTGATTCTTGGGCGTCTGGGTGTGTTTAAACACTGTATGGTCTTTATTTTTCAGTGTCTGGGTGTGTTTAAAGACTGTATGGTCTTTATTTTTCAGTGTCAGGGTATGTTTAAACACTGAATGGACTTTATTTTTCAGTGTCAGCGTGTGTTTAAACACTGCATGGTCTTTATTTTATTAACAACTGCATTAATCCATACTGATGCCACTGGCTTTGTGTGTGACTGTGTATAAAGTAATTACCTTTTTTGTGTGTATAACTAGAACGAAGATGTTGATGATGATTACTGCCCCATAACAGGCGTGGATGAGTACAGTGACTACCTCTTCGGCGCGTTTAAAGCCGATGTTGCCGCCACAATGACATTCAACAATACTCCGGCGTTCACATCCTTGGCTGTCACAGAAACGGAAGAATCCACTGTCGGATTCCTTGGTGCCGCTGATGGCAGTGTTTACAAGGTAAGAAATGTCAATATTATGTGGTGCCTCTGGTGGCAGTGTTCACTTTTTCTCTGACAGATAAGAAACATGACAATTGAATTTTTTAAGAAACATGAAATTTGGTGTTATTAAGAAACATGAAATTTGGTGTTTTAGAAACATGACAATTGGTGTTATTAAGAAACATGAAATTTGGTGTTATAGAAACATGTCAATTGGTGTTATTATGGAACATGTTGAATGTTGTTTTTTTTTATAATACATGACATTTGGAGTTTTATAAACATTATTACTGGTGTGTTTTAGAAACATAACAAAATTGGCTTGTTTTTTTGTTTTAGAACAATGACGAATGGTGTGTTTTAAAAACATGAAATGTGGAGTTTTAGAAATATGACGAAGGTTATCTGTTATTGTACTAATTAATGCTAGGCCTATAGACTTATTGACTAACTAATGTTAGTGGTGTCTTTACGTGTTCAGGTTTCCCTACACTCCAATACAACATCACATCTGGTAGAGGTAGTTTCTGTAACAACTAATGAGTCCTTTCTGCCAGACACCTTCTTCGACCATAATAAAGAAAACTTGTATTTACTTTCAAGTTCAAAGGTAATCACACTTTGTCAATCTAATTTCTATTTACATAGATCTATTTATTTAATTTCTATTTACATAAATCTATTTATATAGCACATCTATATAATATATATTTATCTATCGGTTCCATCTGTCTTTTAATTTATATATATTATTACACAACCACTGACCAGGATATTGATATCAGGTGATAACTATATTCAGCTATTCAGTTGTGCAGCGATGATATACAAGTGGTCATCTAGCACTGTCGTATGTGCCGAAATTAAGAAATTTAATATGGCACTGGTCAAGCCTCTTGGATGTAAAGTTCCAATAATTATGATTATAATATAAATTAACAAGCCAATTTGTTCATTTAGATATTATTAGAAATAGTAGATGACGTACTAATGCAGTTATTGTATGGGCCTAGTTGTTTTAATTATTTGACATAGCCCCCTTTTGTTGATACGACTAAATTATGTTTAATTTATTCACACAGCAGTAGTATATAGTGTAAGTATACTTTAGTTCAATATTGTCTACGGTTGGTCAAAGTTCTAATCTTTGGGTGATCGAATTATTGTGATGTAGAGTGTACAATTCATTCAGCTGTAAAAGTTTGTTTTTTTTTAAATTGGGTCCAATTTATATAAGATCGTGTATATTTTGTTGTGGTGTTGCATATTACTATGGACAAGTAATTACACACAAGTATAACGTTAATAATTCAATAAATCAGTTGAATACAAACGATGAATATTTAATTCCTTTTGTTGAACCAATATTTCTCAAATGATTATTATTTACACAGATTATAACACATTAATCCAAGTGAATTAGTTATATACATGAATCCCAATCCTATACATTAGTAAATAATATCGAAGATTGATACTTAATAGTAGTTGAAATTATATAAAATACAACAGTATATACAATATATCTCCAATGAAAAAATAATTTATTAACGTCCAGTAAGATTACAATGAACATGTTTATTAACGTCCAGTAAGATTACAATGAACTTGTTTATTAACGTCCCGTAAGATTACAATGAAAATGTAATTGTAATCTTACTGGACGTTAATAAACATGGTTATTGTAATCTTACTGGACGTTTATGTGCAATGCTCGTTATTGTTCATTGTAACTGGTCATTTTTATCCGAAAAAAAGATTATACTTAACGTTGTTACAAGTTATTAGCCAAAAAGCTATAAGTGAGTAGTATCTAGTGATACAGGCCTACAGAAGGGGAGAACAATACGATATAGGTTGACCTAGTTAAAGGTTATTTTTAGACCACGCTGTACGATCGTATCTGCATTGTACAGCTAGCGGTAATTTCAAATATTGTAGCCGCCCATACCAGTATTAGCAAGAGAGATATTAGTTTAATATGTAGAAGACTTTAGTATTTTTCTTGTTTAAAACTGTTTAATGTTTGATAAAGTCTTTGATTAACTAAAAGGTCAGTTCTTCCCAATCATTCTACACATCGGCGTTTTGATAAACTTTTGATAAACTTGGTTTTTACTACTTATTAATAAATTGTGTCTATTTGTTTTACCAAAACGTTCACTAATTATATTTAAAAAAAATAAAACTCAATAAGACCAGCAGGCCCGGCGCTACAAATTTTGAGGGTTCGTGAAATTTTTATGTTGCCGCCTTTTTGAAAATTCAGTAAAATCTTATTTTCTGCTAGCGTCCCACTTATGGGACACTTTGTAAAACCATTCCTATTAAATACTTATATGCATTATGAAAACTAAAAATAGTTTTCTGCATTGTACGATAGAAAGACTTTAACTACCGGGTATAACTTTGCTTTGCGAACACAATTTTACTTTTAATAAGATTTACATGACCTTGAACTGTCAACTTGTAAAAACTGATGGAAGAAATAAACATGTTCAAAAGTAAATACACATTTATGAAATAAGATTAAATTTGTATATAAAACCACATGAAGTGTGTAATTTCATCATTTATCTATCAAGTATGACAAATGAAATCATAAAAAAAAATATAATTGACTTTGTTTTATCAGGTGTCAAACAAACGTCCCAAAAGTGCGACATTAGCAACGATTGCCCCCGTGTAAAAAGTCCCACTTATGATTATGGGATAGTAGCTAGAAGCATGCTTAGTTGCCAAGTTAAAATAAAGTCTTCTTTTTATAAATAAAATTTATTTTTGTTTACCTTTCATGCTTAGAGTGTTAAATATTGAAGCTATGCTAAAATTTAGGAACTAGATCATAGTTTTTGGTTACAACTTTGAATAAAAATGAGATTTTACAAAGAATTATTTTCGCTTTATAGATTTCTTATTTTAAATTTCCATGTTGTTGTTTTTCTATACGATCGACAGAGTCATTTAACTGCACAACACTTTCAGATTCTGGTACAACCGAATTAATCGTTTCAATTATACTTCCATAATTCAATTCAATGTTTTAAACAATGTCTATTTTATTTTCGTTGACCGATTGCGGACAATGAGGATTTAACAAATAATTTTCCAATGATTTCTCATTATTTGTTCGTTTGCTCTCTTCGCTGTCGTTTTTGTTTATATTCCAAGCCAGAAAGTTTTATTTTTTCCATTATTTGCTAAAAAATATATTATATATAATTATAAAATATATCATAATATTTAAAGGGTCGGATTTACACTTTTGCCGTTCCTTGGCGTATGAGTTTTTTGCCGCCCCATAATTTTTTAAATATTTATTTAGTTTCTCCAAGACAAGGTGTCTGTGTTAGAAAATATATAAACAACAACAAAATATTTTTGAACAAGAAAACGCCCCCTTCCATTAATATTATGAATACTTCAAATTATAATCTTGGAGAAACAAAATGTTTAAAAGTAAATAAAACATAAAGTATTGATGAAGTTACATCACGAGGCAGTATATAGGGTTAATGTCAGTGATTGGATTGGTATGATCAAGGGAAGCAAAACAAACAATAGTTTGTGTCTTTTTTTTAGGTGACATCCCTTTGACCATGTATTGATAGTGTGTGTATTGTTTAGAAGAGTCCAGAAAGTGTGAACTCTGCATGCTTTTTAGTGAGACATGACTTTTATGACTTTGACTTGGTCAGGTGATTTGAGAGGAAAGGGGCAGTGGGCATTCAGCTTTTGTGGAGAGAGGAGCTGTAGTTTTTATGTGGAGATTTTGTAATGTTGGAGATATCAGTGAATCTATTCTGTAAAATCTATTATGTATATTGCCATGCAATTGAGTGAATATATATCTATTATATTGTGCATGGATTTTCATATAAATTGTGAGGACATAAAAATGTGTGTGTAAATAAACTTATATATATATTTTACTGTTCCTGGAGTGTTTAGTACTTTGATGAACCCCTCGAAGATATGTGTGAGTGAATGATACGAGTACAGAAACATACAACTTACAACTGGTGGCAGTTAAATAGAAGGAATTATCTCACATTGACACCCTGATATTGGGGAATCACAGCCAATCACAGGTTGCTGAGGACTACGCGACTTCTGATGTTAATGTCGAAACGAATGATTTTATAGTCTTAAGCCGTCCGTATTTTAAAAGATTGACTTAACTGAAATTTGCAGCCCCCCCCCCCTAATTTTGCTGCCCTAGGCTATAGCTTACTTAGCCCCTATAGGTAAATCCGACCCTGTATATTTATATAATCTCACTACATATATAAAATATTATAAAATATTACCGCTTCCTGCGATTTTTGCGCCTTAGCACGAAAAATATAATGTAGTCAGAAGTCTGTAATTCTGTAGCCACTATATGCTTATAGAATTATTCTATATCAGTCATAATATCATTTTTAATTATATTATTATTCTTAAAAAACAATTTCAGTTCTTAGCAGAATTTAAAAAAAAAACAATATAAACAAATAATAGCGTTTGTAAGACTGAAACTTAATAAACTTTCTCCTAAGATTTATCAGACTAAAATTAATGTGAAAATAAACAAAAGCAGCGGGAAATTTTGCCGCCTTCTCGAGCCTTAGCCGCTTAGCGCCTGGGTGATGAACACGCATTGTACCCGCCTTCCGCCGCCCTGAAGACCAGAGCACAGTTATGAAGACTAAACAAATCCATTGTATAAAGGTGATTAAAGAGCCTTATTCAGATATTATTATGACATTGTTAAATAATTTTACAAGGCATATTATTTTGTTATAAATTCTTATATTCCTTACTTTACTGATGCCTTTTGATAGTGTTCAATATGGTACATTTCAAATATTTAATTCATTTAAAGTATTTGTATTCCTATTATTATTATTATTGAAATAAATTATACAATCATTACGTGTGCTCATGAAGTATGTAAATTTTATAATTTTAAACGTATTTTACATCTTTTAATCTGTGTTTAAAGATCGTGCACACTTACAATTTTACCATTTTACTTGGCGTTTAGCTAACCTGTTCTAGGGCTGTAAGTATGCGTGACGGTAATCCCATAATTTCCGACCTCCAAAATTACTTTGAAATTTTCTAATATCCAGCTTTATATGGACAGTTTGAGCAAAAACAAATACCATTTAATTTCTCTTTGAACTAACGTCACGTGACTGCAATAGTTTGAACGGAATCCCATAATTCCATGCATAATGTTATCTCTTAAATACCCGGTAGTCTGGATGAAACACCATCGTGCCATGTTGTTTTGGTTTTTAAAGCTTCCACAATCCCGCCAAGTTCTGTTTGATCGCTTGAAAAAAATCTCGTGTGTCCGGGCCTTCTCTCTGTGCAATTAGCGTTCAAAATTTGACTTGCCCCCACCCACCCCCCGCGTTAATGTACTTTTTTACCGCCTTTCCTATGCGTACTTAGACATTAGCTTTGCTTCCCCCCCCCCTTTGCTTCCCCCCCCCCCCCCCCCCACGTTTGAAAATTTAATTTGAGCTATAAAGCCATGTTTAGGAGATATTTAACGGTACTCAGTTTTTAAATATCGTGTTTGCTCACGTTGAAATGTATGAAAGAAATACTATAGTATTTTGCATCAAAACAGTTGATTTAAACAGAAAAATTAGAAACATTTCCATAATTGTAAGAAATGGAATATTAATGGGGCGTGTGTGTGTGTATTGGGGAGGGAGGGGTGTTTGGACCGTGCCGAGTACTACTCAACATTAAATTAATAAAATACTGATTCTATTTTTCTTGTTTGCTTCTTGTTGTTTCTTACATCGACTTATAAAATAAATCGAAAAAATATATTGTAAAATGCGTTCCATTGTTATATTATTTGCGTGCTTGAGTGTGTGTCCTATATTGTGATGGTTAGGCCCTTTAATTCATAGTTTGGGAAATGGGCGTGTGTCTGCGTCAATTCAACTCTGATGAGTACCTGACATTTAATTAGTTGAGGGAAAATATCAGCTGCTGGCCATTGCGCTGCTTGGCCACACGACACCCTCATATGCTTGTGGTTGCGGAAACTGGTCAACGTTGATACACTAGCCCCATCGACGAACATGGCCTGGATGGGATACTTTACAGACGCTTTCAACCCAACTCTATTTCCAACACACCTTCTATGTTTATAAACCCAGACATTTTTGTAAACCCTGCTACTACATTGATTCTTCCTAATTAAAAATCCTTTTTGAAGTCTAACTTGTCAAGTTTGTTTAGCCCCAGATTAAAATAATCCCACTGAACTCATGTTTTTTCTGTGTTTTTCTTTTGTTCTGTTCAGGTGGTGAAGATGAAGGTCCAAAACTGCTTACAGTATACCTCCTGCAGCTCGTGTCTTGGTGCAAGGGATCCTTACTGCGGCTGGTGTTCCCTGCAGAGCAAGTAAGTCACGTGATATCATCAACGGGCAGTGTCCATTTAGTGACAGCACTATTAGCGCTGGCTGGCGTTGTGACTTCTTTCCACGTTGACCTTGGCGGCCCTGTCACAGCATAGGTGGTTGCATTCTAAACAAGGGGTGAGGGATCGGTGAGGATTGGAGTTGCGAATTTTTATGGCCGGTACAAACTTGGTGAAAACGTATTCTTTCGACATTAAACAATTTAAAACTTGTGCCGGTAATGAGAGGGGATGGGCAGGCAGGCCTAGTCACTTTTATGGAAAGAGGTAAAAATTGAATCATTCTGCCCTTGTGCCGGTCAGGTGCTGTTGCTATGGACATGGCTGATTGTGTTTCTGTGATCTGGCTTACATCATCACCATCTGAGAAAAAGTTTGTGGCTGTTGTGTTTAACATTTCATGCCGACCCGTGCCTACCCCCAAACCCCCCGCCCCTCCATCACATAATGCTCCACCATTTCATCTATTGGTACGTGTCTAGTTAGTCTAGTTGAATGAAATGATTGGATGGTTGTTGTTGTACATTCCATTCCTCGTTAGTTACCGGTATATAGAACAGATGTTCCCTACGAAACGTTTTTCCCTTTTAAAGATTAAATCAACCTCACAATACCTCAAATGTAAATATTATACCATTTCTACAAGTGTGGGTGTTTCTTGTCTTTCTTAATCGGAAATTTCCCATTCTCCTGTCGTTGACATAGTTCACGGAGCATGCGCAATCTCGTTTTGAATTTTTTTTGTTCCGGAAATGCGGTTGTTGTCGTTTAAGAGATAAAAAAAAATATCTGCACCCTTCACCTTAATTATACTATCCTGTTTTTTTTTCACCCGGGCAACGCCGGGAAATGTAGCTTGTATATATATATATATATATATAGTGCTTTTTTTTGTAAAAAAAAATAGGTGCCGGTACTAAGTGATGGATTGCCTAACTTTTTATAGTGTTTCTAATATGGTGGTCTTATGCTGTGTAGGTGCATGGATCATTAGTTATATAAGTAACAGGACAAATGATGGAACAACACTGAAATAATAATAAACATGGTCTGGTTTAATAACATGGCTGACCGCCATTATGCTTGACTACTCAAAGTACCCGTATCTAATACAAGGGCAGGCTACTCTAATAATGTTTGATGTACAAATCTGATTGTTGAATATAAGTTATCTAATCTTGAAACACTATGCTTTTAAAGCAGTTTCGCATTTTACATTTAATTCTTATTGCGCGCAATTATAAAATAATTCAATTTTAACACATTAATAATATAAGAAATTAATAATAAACGTTAAAATACAAGAAAAGTAATAATTTTTTCCCCACTTTGAAAAAGGTGCCGGTACGCCGTATCGGTGAGTACCGTCACAAAAAAAGCACTGTAAATATATATATAGAGAGAGAGAGCGAGAGAGAGAGAGTCTTTAGAAGACAGTATTTTTTTATGAAAAGCTTATCTGGACATTAATTCTAGAGAGAGAGAGAGAGAGAGAGAGAGAGAGAGATAGGGGGGTTGCGCATTGTGTGTGTATATTCTGTGATCTTGAAAAAAAATTTCCATCTTCCAGCATCTTTCTCAAAATCTTTATTTTGGGAACCACTGTTGTAAGAATACTTCCTGTGTAGAATCTGTTGATTTCGTTGTAGGAAACTGTTCCATGTGATGACTGTGGCGGGCCTGGGGCGGGGGAAGGCTTCCCCCCCCCCCATTTACTGGACCAACAAGAGCATGGACTTAGTGCTAGCTGTTGTGTGCGTGCGTCGGCTCGTTCATTGGTTTTGGTTTTAATTTTTTGCCCAAGCATGCCATCACTTTTTGGTTTACCATGTGAAGTATGTGAAAGGTGACCTTAAGGTATAAGGTTATCGTGGAAACTAGGGACGCGGAATCAATACTTAAAATGCCCATCGCCAAATTGTTATGGTCCCACCTACACTTTCTCAGTTTGTTTTAGACAAATTGCCGATTATTTACTCTTTTTTTTAATTTTAGAACTGATCCACCTACAGCATTAAATAAACCGGAAGTATAGCAGACAAATTGGAATCAGAATATTCCGAAAAGATGATTTCGAATCATGAAATAGCAGGAATATTAAAGCAAGCGGTTCGTTTATCCAAAGACTATAATAACGAGATGTACCGCTTGCTCTATTCCCCCCCCCCCCGGGGGTGGGGGATAAAGCAGGCCTGCATAAGCTACGGATAAAAAAAAATATAAACTACAATGATCAGAAAGTTAAAGATCTAATAATTTAACAAAATATTTATTTTGACTGAAGACATTTAGTAAAGTAATTTAAAATAAATATTGTAATCGGGTTTAAAATAGGCAGCCTAAGTCTTTTTATTTAACAAAAAGCTAAATTGCCCGGTGTTGCCTTTGGATTGACAATCTTTTTTTAAAAACTAATATTAATTGAAATTTAAAAAAAAAAAAAATTAAAAGGTAGGCCCCTATAGACTAACTGGAGAATTGAACCCTGATCTACCACATGGCAGTCCGATACGTTATCCACTCAGCTGCACATGTCCTAAGTTAAATTGCAAAAGTAAAATATGAGGTGACCTGTCTTTAAATAAACCAATTTGATTGGTTAAACACACACCGAGCTTTTTATATAAATAGATATACATGTATTGTTAAGTCTCTATAGTGTAGCAAAGCGTCAGGGGTTGAAACTCCGCTTCCCTGGTTACGACACAACAACGGCTCATACTAGCGGCCATACTGTTTGTTGTACACATTTACACGATGCTGTATTTTCTATAATGAGTTGTTTTTAGTGTCAGAAATTAACCAACTTCCTATATTGCTCACACAGTAGTGAAAGGAGAAACACGTAAGTACACGAGGCATTTCCAACTGCTTGTAGTCAAAACTGTGAGACACCAAAGCTTTCAGTGTTGTTTTACTTACTTTGACAGCGAAATCTTGATACTTCTGTATGCTGCATGTCTTACTTGAGAATGATTCTTTTCTTGATGTTGTTATTGTGTTGTTGTATTTTAATTTGCTAAACAGAGTTATGGTTCTTGAGACATTGAATTATTTCCCTTTGATTTATTTATATTGTTTGTTCTTACTTTGGTTGCTTCTTATCATTTCGATTTGTAAATGTGCACATCGCAAAGACGTTTGTAAAAACAGAATGAGCATAATATATTATTATAATATTATTTGTATACATCTTACAGTCTGCTGCAGTCTATGTTTACTTTTTACACGCAGAGCTGGCGTTTATGACATTCAATAAAAAAAAAATTGTTCAATTATTGTTCATTATTTTTTATTTTTTTGTGAGAAAATTTGAAAAAATCGAATGTATTGATATTTATTTCAGCCTTGATATTGTTCAATAACAATTGACTATTAAACAGCCACACATATTAAGTTATTTACCTTTTTTTTGTTATCAAGAATGTTTATTTGATATATTTATTTATCATGTTAAAAGCTTTATCGGTGAATATTTAACTTTCTAATAGGCCTAGTTTTGTTTTGGTGCACTTTTTGTATTTTTTGTTTCATTTTGTAAATTTTTCTAACCACACAATCTCTCGGTTAGCCTCCCCTTACCTATTCCTTTCCATTAATTATGAAATATATCATTGGATGATTTTCCTTTTTGTATCTTTGTATCTGAAGTCAATCGTTGGCACCACATTTTACAGATACTCAGATATATGGTTAAAACCAGTGATATAGCATCTCCTGTATCTTCCTTTATGAATGCTAGGTTACTATCTTTTCTTATTATTTTTAACTGTCGCAACGTAAAT
This sequence comes from Anisus vortex, assembly GCA_949126835.1. Lineage (NCBI taxonomy): Eukaryota > Metazoa > Mollusca > Gastropoda > Planorbidae > Anisus > Anisus vortex. Next base: position 22,452,413 of record OX421496.1, read on the forward strand.
ATTTTATCCACTACACCCTCCTGTCATTGCATTAAAATCTAGAAATCATATTGTTATTATTCTTTATTAATTATTTCGTTATTAAGTGTTAGTTACGGGTTTCTTTGGTTTTAGTATACAGATGTAATTGTTAATGTTATGACTGCCCGTGTATCCATTGCACCAAACTTTGAATTGTGCATTACTTCAACCCCCCCCCCCCCCCCTTACAAGATTAGGCGGTAATAAACTTTATATATAAAAAGAAGATCTGTATATTCGTGATAGGAAGAAGATGTACAAGATAGGAAGAAGATGTACGAGATAGGGAGAAGATGTACGAGATAGGAAGAAGATGTACGAGATAGGAAGAAGATGTACGAGATAGGAAGAAGATGTACAAGATAGGAAGAAGATGTACGAGATAGGAAGAAGATGTACGAGATAGGAAGAACTTTAAGTTGTGTTTTTGGCCATTCCTTGTTTCATTTCTGGTTTATTTGATATTGTATTTTGAACATATTGATAAGTGGTTTATTAATTCAATGAAGAAAAGGGTTGATATATATTGAGCTTGCAATTGTTAAAGGAGAACCCTTCATTGAATTGTAGGCCTCTCTGCATTTGCTTTCAAATGACTTTTTTTAATTTCACATATTTTGTTTCAGTTCTTTGAAGTGAATTTATTTTATTAATATAAGTTATACTTTTTAAAATAATTATTTCATAAATAATTAGGTGATTTAAATTCTAAAAAGTTGAAACTCATTTTTTAAAGTTTTGATGCTCAAAAGTAAAAATAAATTATGAAATTTTACTCACAAAAATTGTGTGACTCATATTGGTTGCTTGCAGTGAAAAAAATTAACTTTTCACCTTTTTCCTCACAAGCCAGGATGTCATTTCTTCTCAGATTTGTATTCTGCATGTCATTCTAATTGTAAATTAATACTACTACTACTACTGTTTATTAATATTACTCAATTCACTGAATTGAAGCCCTTGATTTGAAAACCACTTTTAATCTAGAATGTTCCTATTAATGTTTAGCATTACACCAAATAAGCCCAGTTTAAAACGATTTCTTGCTGAAGGTGCAATATTGTATGAAACCAATGAACAAGAACTTGTATACCTTTGAGTTTACATCATTGCTCTCTGGCTCTCTATCTCTTCCTCTCTTTCACTCTCGCTCTCTCTCTCTCTCTCTCTCACTCTCTCTCTCTCTCACTCTCTCTCTCTCCCTCTCTCTCTCTCTCTCTCTCTCTCTCTCTCTCTCTATATATATATATATATATATATATATATATATATATATATATGATAACAATGTTAACAAGACTATTGTTATGTGTTTAGATTATATCTTGTTTCCCTCCTATGTAACTAACTGCACCACTGCCAGGGCCCTAGTCCTGACCTCTAGTTGAACTCTGCTACTGTTGCGTCAAGAATTGTTGTTTACTAGAGTGTACCTAGATCATTCTTTCACCCTCTGGAACATGTTAGAAAGAGATGTTGACAGTTTTTGTGAGTTATTCTTAGACTACTTTTATTCCAGAAATCTCTAACATGTATAGTATAAATATAGGAGATTCGCGTGATGGAAGGGAAGTTTTTACATCGATGTAGTATTCTTGAGTCTTGGTTTAAGCATATTGTAAGCGCATCAGTGGCAGAGCTGTATTGTATCTTTTATGTACCTGTACGCATTATTACATTGTTGTTTTATTCTGTTGTAAGGATATTCGTGAGTTGATTTTTCTTTTCTATTTTTCTTTTGATATTAATTTGACTTAGTAAATAAATTGTTTTAAAATTGGTATCGTCTGAAGGGTTGTTTTATTAAATAAATTATTTTAATTTTTATTAATTAAGTTAGCTACAAATAATTAATATTGTTTGTTATTTATTACAACCTCTTTAACGAGACCACTTAATTTAAATTTAATACTACAGGAGGTCTGTAATAAAATTGGGGGCTCTTCCTACGGATATAAATATTATATAATATTTATTCATAGAAAAGAAATTTAAAATTTTGTTTAACTTTTCTTTAGACGATACCAAGTTTTATACATTGTAAGTGCTGACCAAAAACTTTTCTCTCTTAGTTGATTGTTTAAATTAAGGTTATACATTAACATGGATTATCAGGCTTTCATTGCTAATCCATCTTTGCAAGAACTCGACCAATGCAGCAGAAAGGATCTGTTGGCTATTTCTAAACTTTTAGGACTCAAAATCAAATCTAGTGCTGTAAAACAAGTTATTAGAGATAGTATAGTCCTACATTTTGTCAACGAAGAATTTTTGCCAGAAGAGGCGTTATCCACAATTAGTAGAGAAGGAAACGAAAACACACCCAATGTTGTAGATTTAGAAATACAGCTAAAAATTAAGCAGTTGGAAATTGAAGCACAAAAAGAAGCACACTTAGCACAAAAAGAAATAGAACGGATGAGATGTGAGAAAGAAATAGAATTAAAGAAATTAGAAATAAGCTCTAAAACTCCAACAGATCTTCCTACCACCAATCAGAATGTGGACCCAGATAAATACTTAAAACTTATTCCACGTTTTGTGGGAAATGTGGATAATTATTTTGTTCAATTTGAACTTGTTGCCAAAAATTTTGCTATTCCTGAAACGCTGTGGTCCTCGCTGTTACAAACTGTTCTGACTGGTAGGGCTGCAGAGGTGTTCTGCTCACTCACTGTGGAACAACAAAGGGACTACCAAGTTGCTAAGCAACTAATTTTGAAATCTTTTGAACTTGTCCCTGAGGCTTATCGAAAACAGTTCCGTGAACTGCGTAAACTGGATGGCCAGACCCATGTTGAGTTCTTACGAGAAAAGCAGAGAAGGCTAGATCGCTGGCTGACATCTAAAGAGATTGGTTCTGACTATGCAAAGCTCAAGAACTTGATTCTGATGGAGGAGTTTAAGAATTGTGTCCGGCTGGACGTCCGAACACATATGGCAGACCGTGGCGAAGATGATGTGTACAAGGCAGCAGTGTTGGCCGACGACTTCGTCATCTCCCATCAGTTCGCAAAGTCCACAGCCGATGTTAGGCCGAAGCAGCCGAAACTGCCCGAAGAAACAAACAGCACTTCAATGAAAAACACTCATGAAAAGAAGGTGACACAAACAAAAGCCTCATGCACATACTGCAAGAAAGAAGGACATAAAGTGGAAGAATGCTATAAATTGAAAAGGAAAAACGAAAAGGCTTCTCCGAAACCTACTTTATGTGCCGTGTCCTATACAACAGAACAATTTTTACACACTCAAGCAACTGATACTAAGCCTGCCACACCAAGCTCTACTGACTCTACATCGTCAACACACTCATCAAAGAGTTCTTCTACATCGTCAAGATGTTCTACACTTTCATCAAAGTGTTCTACTACATCGTCAAGATGTCCTCAATACTCGTCAAAGAGTTTTAATACATCGTCAAGATGTCCTCAATACACAACAAAGTGTTCTACTACATCGTCAAGATGTTTTCCACACTCATCCGAGTGTTCCACTACATCGTCAAGATGTCCTCAATACACATCAAAGTGTTCTACTACATCGTCAAGATGTTCTCCACACTCATCCGAGTGTTCCACTACATCGTCAAGATGTCCTCAATACACGTCAAAGTGTTCCACTACATCGTCAAGATGTCCTCAATACACATCAAAGTGTTCTACTACATCATCAAGATGTTCTCACGACTCCAAAGAGAGTTTATCAACTACATCATCAAGATGTTCTCATGACTCCGAATCGAGTTTATCAACTACATCACCCAGATGTTCACAAGACTACAACACAAGTTTGTCAACTACATCACCAAGATGTTCTCAAGACTCCATCGAGAGTTCTAACAAAGTCCAGATGTCTACATCAGTCACCCCTGATGTTTTAGAGGAGTTCAAGCCTTTCATTTCGGAAGGATTTATATCACTACCAGGTGATCATACCAGTCTGCGACCTGTAACAATTTTTAGAGACACAGGTGCCTCGCAATCGCTACTGCTTGAAGGCATTCTTCCCTTATCAAACGCAACTGCAACGGGGAAAAGCATACTCTTAAGAGGCGTAGAACTGGGTTGCCTAGATGTACCTCTCCATCTCATTGATCTCAAGTCAGATCTTGTTTCTGGACCTGTGGTTATGGGTGTCCGACCAACATTACCATTGGAAGGCATCTCGTTGTTGCTAGGCAATGACTTAGCTGGTGGCAAGGTTATCGCCGAACCCATTGTCACTCATGAACCTCAACTATCTGCACCTGAAGAAGAAGATGATCCAGAATTATATCCAGCATGTGCGGTAACTAGAGCCATGACTTCACAAATCTCCAAAGAAAGGAGTACTTCCAAAAATAAATCAAACATTGAAGTGGACCTTGAGACCACATTCTTCTCCAAACTCGACGAAGATCCGATATCAATCTCAGAAAAGCCGGTATCAACTCGAGAACAGTTGATCGAGGAACAGAAAAGGGATCCTGAGTTAGACAAACTCCGAGAAAACGCTTTGTCACCACAAGAAGCTGAAGAAGTACCTATATGTTACTACGTCAAAGATGATGTACTTCTAAGAAAGTTTCGACCACCAGACGCATCTGCAGATGAAGACTGGAGAGTTGTCCATCAAATTGTTGTGCCTGAGAAATATCGTGCTGACATTCTGAATATGGCACACGATTCTCCACTGTCGGGTCATCTAGGCGTCAACAAGACGTATCAGAAGATAACAAGTCACTTCTTTTGGCCTGGATTAAAGAAGCACGTCATTGAATACTGCAGATCGTGTCACCCTTGTCAAATGGTTGGCAAGCCAAATCAAACGATTCCTGTAGCTCCTCTCAAGCCGATTCCAGCATTCGAAGAACCTTTCAGTCGAGTCATCATTGACTGCGTTGGACCTCTTCCAAAAACTAAAGCAGGTCATCAATACCTACTAACCATTATGTGTGCTTCGACAAGATTTCCGGAGGCAGTTCCTTTGAGAAACATTAAAGCTCCTAACGTTGTCAGGGCACTCACAAAATTCTTCACTCTGTTTGGTCTACCTAAGTCCATACAGTCGGATCAAGGATCTAATTTCAAAGCCACTCTTTTCAAACAAGTAATGGACCAATTGGGCATTAAACACTGCATGTCAAGTGCATATCATCCTGAGTCGCAGGGAGCCCTTGAACGCTTCCATCAGACCCTGAAGAACATGATAAGAACCTATTGCCATGAACATGAGAAGGACTGGGATGAAGGAATACACATGCTACTGTTTGCAGCCCGTGAAGCCGTCCAGGAGTCTTTAGGCTTCAGTCCGTTTGAATTGGTGTTTGGCCATACGGTTCGCGGTCCTTTAAAATATCTCAAAGAAATGTGGATGTCTCCGACACCCACTGAGGGACTTTTAGACCATGTCTTAAAAATTAAAAGTAGACTTTATGATGCCTGTAATTTAGCCAAAACAAATTTAAAGGAAAGCCAGTCTAAAATGAAAAACTGGTATGATAAAAAGGCCAGATTTAGATTGTTTGCCCCAGGGGACAAGGTTTTGGTATTTTTACCTTTACCTGGTCAACCATTACAAGCTAGATACTTTGGTCCATATGAGATAGAATCAAAAGTCAATGATTTAAATTATATTATTAAAACTCCAGACAGGAGAAAGAAAAGGCAACTTTGCCATGTAAATATGTTAAAGAAGTATGTCAGTAGAAATTCAGAAACAGATAGCAAGAATGTATCTGACCAGGTACAGTGTAATTTAAATGTAACCCCTGTTGTTCCTCCTGATATTGTAAAGGAGAAGTTTGGTCAGTACAAATTGCCAAATTCTTTTATACTTAAAAATTTGGATCAAAAGCTGTCACATCTGCCACTGAAAGAGAAGATTGTAATTGAAAATGTAATTAAGGATTTTTGTAATATATTTCCTGATGTGCCAAATAAGACTAATTTAATTGTACATGATGTTGATGTTGGTGATGCAACTCCGGTCAAGCAACACCCATATAGAGTTAATCCTGAAAAGTTAGAAGTTCTTAGATCTGAAATAAAGTATATGCTTGATAATGACATTATTGAACCAAGCTCAAGCAATTGGAGCTCACCTTGTGTTTTGATCCCTAAACCAGACAAAACATTTAGATTCTGTACGGATTATAGGAAAGTAAATACTTTTACAAAATCTGATTCCTTTCCAATTCCTAGAATTGATGATCTTATTGATCGTATTGGTGATGCCACCTACATTACCAAGATTGATTTATTATCAGGATATTGGCAGGTACCTCTATCAGACCGTGCCAAAGAAATATCAGCATTTGATACACCAGATGGGTTGTATCAATATAAGGTTATGCCTTTTGGGATGAAAAATGCCCCTGCTACTTTTCAAAGAATGATTAATAACCTCATTGCTGACCAGGAGAATTGCAATGCCTACATTGATGATGTAATTATTTACAGCAAAGATTTTTTACATCATGTTAAGCAGTTAAGATCTCTTTTTGAAAAATTGTCAAAAGCCAATTTAACTGTTAATTTGAATAAGAGTGAATTTTGTCATGCTCATGTAGAATACTTGGGATATGTTGTGGGACAGGGTCATATAAAACCTGTCACTGCTAAAGTTGAAGCTATTAAAGCACTCCCTACTCCCACTGATAGAAAACAACTCAGAAGATTTTTGGGAATGGCTGGTTATTATAGAAAGTTTTGCCAAAACTTTTCCATAATTGCCAATCCTTTAACAAATCTGTTGAAAAAGAATGTTAAATTTCTATGGACAGATTCTTGTCAAAAAGTCTTTGAACAACTTAAAGTTGTATTATCTCAATCTCCCATTCTATTGGCTCCTAATTTTCAAAAACAATTTTAATTAGCAGTAGATGCCAGTGACATTGGGATAGGTGCTGTTCTTTTTCAGGAAGACAATCTTTATATAGACCATCCAATATGTTTCTTTTCTAAGAAGTTTAATACTCATCAAAGAAATTACTCTACTGTAGAAAAAGAATGTTTAGGACTTATCCTATCCCTTCAACAATTTGAATTCTATGTTAAGGGCTCAAATCTACCTGTACTGGTTTTCACAGACCATAATCCTTTAACATTTTTACACAAAATGAGTTGTAAAAATCAACGATTGTTAAGATGGAGTTTATTTTTACAGGAATATAATCTAAATATTCAACATATCAAAGGCATTGATAATGTTATTGCTGACACATTATCCCGCTGTTAAAAAAAATAATTTATTATTATGTTTATTATTGTACATCCGGTAACATCCTGTTTAATGTACTACTACAGTATATTTAGTGTATCTTATACATTTTTAATTAAGCTGTAAAAAGATTTACATTTCTTACTAAATGTAAATTTTTTATTTTTAGGAGGGAGGTGTTATGTGTTTAGATTATATCTTGTTTCCCTCCTATGTAACTAACTGCACCACTGCCAGGGCCCTAGTCCTGACCTCTAGTTGAACTCTGCTACTGTTGCGTCAAGAATTGTTGTTTACTAGAGTGTACCTAGATCATTCTTTCACCCTCTGGAACATGTTAGAAAGAGATGTTGACAGTTTTTGTGAGTTATTCTTAGACTACTTTTATTCCAGAAATCTCTAACATGTATAGTATAAATATAGGAGATTCGCGTGATGGAAGGGAAGTTTTTACATCGATGTAGTATTCTTGAGTCTTGGTTTAAGCATATTGTAAGCGCATCAGTGGCAGAGCTGTATTGTATCTTTTATGTACCTGTACGCATTATTACATTGTTGTTTTATTCTGTTGTAAGGATATTCGTGAGTTGATTTTTCTTTTCTATTTTTCTTTTGATATTAATTTGACTTAGTAAATAAATTGTTTTAAAATTGGTATCGTCTGAAGGGTTGTTTTATTAAATAAATTATTTTAATTTTTATTAATTAAGTTAGCTACAAATAATTAATATTGTTTGTTATTTATTACAACCTCTTTAACGAGACCACTTAATTTAAATTTAATACTACAGGAGGTCTGTAATACTATATACTTTTGTCTTTTTTTAAGTATGGTTGAACAGTCGCTGCTTTATTCCCATTCTCTGCCTTAACAAAATGTAATCAATTTTTGCATCCTATGGCCATTGAAAGATAGGAAATATATTTTTAAACAGGCATTTATGAATTTTTGTTCACAAAGATATTATTAAATATATACACACTGATGTAATTTTTTTTTAATGTTTAATCAATAAATTGAACATTTTAAATAAATTGTATTTGTTCATTGCTTGAACATGAAGTATGGTAATCTGGGACATAGAATATTTTGCATTATAGTTTGATAGAGAACTCTATCTGCTAAGTCCTTGTTTGGAAAGACTGATGGTTATTTCCCTTTACCTAACAGGTGCAGCCAGAAGTCAGAATGCAGTAGCAGCGAATTAACTAATCGGTGGTTGTCATTCCCCAAGCAAGAGTGTCCTAAGATTAAACAGATCATATCTGCAGAGATTCCAATAGATCAGGAAGTATTGGTCAGTCTTATTTATTCTCATAAAGTCTTATGTTATTCTCATAAAGTCATATGTTATTTTCATACAGTCTTATGTTATTCTCATACAGTCTTATGTTATTCTCATACAGTCTTATGTTATTCTCATACAGTCTTATGTTATTCTCATGCAGTCTTATGTTGTCCTCATAAGGTCTTATGTTATTTTCATGCAGTCAAACTTTCATTTCTTTAGCAAAATTTTGGCATTTGTTTACTTAATTCATAATATTGTTAGGATTGTGTTTTTGTCTTATAAATACATGAGTACATTGAATATAATATAATGACACACTTGCATATATATATATTAATATATATCTCAGCTAACACTGGATGTGGATGTTCAAAATGTGCCAGAACTTCAAAAGCCAATAGCCTACCAGTGCCAATTTTTTTCAACCAATGTGGCCTACATAATTATCACTCCTGCCAACAGATCCAACCATAACTTTCAGTGTTATACTCCACCCAAGGCACAATTACCTCCCTTTGAGCCCGGAAAAGGTTCGTTTTTAGTTACAATTTAATCTTAATAGAGTTGTTATGGTTTTGTTTATATAGATATGATACATTTATTTTAATTTTTAACAAATAAGATTAAACCCTTTAAATAAAAAATATTTTCTGACTTTTCACACTTTGACAATTTCTTTACTATTTTATGACATCAATTTGGTATCTTCAGTAATTAATTGTACTGGATTCATTTAGTCAATGTTATGTTTGGGGTAACTAATGGGTGAAAAGATACATAAGTACTTTTCATCATGGTACTGGAAGTAAATCTGTAGTGAGTTCATGCCTCCCCTGTCTGCTTCATCCCAACTATATGAGATGATTGTGTGGCTAATAATGCTTATCTGATCACTCCTACTCCATGGTCATGAAGATCTTCAGCATTCTATTGATATAGTCCTTTAAAGTTAAACAGGACTTTATTGAAAATGTTAACAAAACTCTTTTCCTAAAGATTAGCTTCTAGTTCACTTCATGAAGTTAAATAACTTGTATACCTTTGAGTTTACATCATTGCTCTCTGGCTCTCTATCTCTTCCTCTCTTTCACTCTCGCTCTCTCTCTCTCTCTCTCTCTCTCTCACTCTCTCTCTCCCTCTCTCTCTCTCTCTCTCTCTCTCTCTCTCTATATATATATATATATATATATATATATATATATATATAGGCCTATATATATATATATATGATAAATAGATAGTTCATTAGGTAAGTAGGAAGGTAGTTAGGCTAGGCAGGTTAGGTTAGGCAGGTTAGGTTAGGCAGGATGGGTAGGTAGGTAGATAAATTATAGATGTGTGTGTAAAACTTGTATAATTAAGTTCTGTAACAAATTGATGGATTGCATTGACCTTTCGTTCCACAGATTCAGTTTCCATGAAACTATGGCTACAGTTGAACGACACATATCTTGTTTCTAAAACTGTCACCTTTTTTAATTGTGCACACCACACTGTGTAAGTTAATCTTAAATCCAGATTTAGCAAACTTACTTTACACATTTCAATTAATATGCAGAGCAGCTTTTGACAACCCTAATTACTGAAGATTAGCTATGATGGGTGATAAGTCTCAATATTTCAACCTTATTATGGTGAAATATTTTATTATAAATTAGATTTTGTAGACATTATAATTACAATGAGACATAGAGTCTAATAATAATGCAAAATAATTTTTTAATTGATAAGATTTGATTTGGTTACCGGTAATTTCTTAGTTTTAGTGGATTTTACTAATTGAAAGAAACAAATGGTCCTTTCTCTATGAGATGTAACTCTTGAATTGCAAACTATTTCCTTGCAGCTGCACCTCTTGCACACAGAGTAAGTTCCCTTGTTCATGGTGCATCAAGAAACACATGTGTACAGACAGGTCAGTCCAGCATTGTCAGAGTGACACTGTGATTTCTGGACAGAAGCCAGGGGTAAGAAATTGTTCAATTTAAACTCTGCATTGAGTCTTTTCATTTTCCAATAAGATGTATATTACAAATTCTTTAATCTACAACCTATGATAATCCCACCTATTATTATCTTAAAATGTTTATAAATACAGTGTCAGATGACAAATGATTCAAATGTCCCGTGTGAAGATTTTACAAATGTTATAAATTTCACAGTAGCTGGATCTATATGTAAAGTATTTATAAACAACAGGTAAACATTAACATTTAAATTTTGTAATTATTAAACTTTTGCTTTTATTAAGTTATAATATATCTAACTTTTGATTGATAAATTTTTTTTTTAAATAAACAAGATTTTTGCTGTTTGTAATCTTAAAAATAATTAAGACAATGCACGGATTAAGCTTAAATGAACAAAAGAGCTGGAAACATTTTATGTCTAACTAGTCTAGGTAGTCTCAACATTTCAGTAGTTAGTAGGAAAACTGACAAGAAAAGTTAGAAAAGATGAAGTAATTAAAAAATCAAACAAAACATTAGGACTCATGAAAAGGAACTTTTACAAATGTAATAATGATATAAAACTAAAATGCTATCTCACATTAGCTAGGCCTATTTTAGAATATGCAGCATCTGTATGGGACCCATCAATAATAGAAAACATTTAAAAAATAAAAACAAATTAAATAAAGAGCTGCAAGGTTCATAACTAGTGAATATTCCCAATTAACAAGAGTAACACCATTAGTCAAATCACTAAACCTAGAAACACTAGCCGATAGAAGGGCAAAGAGTAAAGTAGTAATAATACATAAGGCATTAAACTCTAATTTAGAAATACAACCCAATAGCAACCTGTTGCAAAGCTCAGATAAACATAAAGACAAAAACACTTTCCATATTCCTTATGCGAGAACAAATGCATATAAGTACTCTTTCTCCCCAAGTGGCATTCGGGCATGGAATGAATTGCCTGAACAAACCAGGAAAACCAGTATTTTAACATCATTTAAAACATTAATAAAAATGCAAGACTAGACTCGGACCACGGATGAGCGTAGGACGCAATAATCTTCTTTATAGAAGGAGCGTCTGTAATGTATAAGATAAGATAAGAATAAATACTTAATTAGTTAATAAAATGTTCTATTAGACTGGGTGAAGTAAACCAATTATTTGTGAAGTCTGTTATAAACAAATTGAAACAAAAAGACAATTATATTTAGCAACGTTTTAAAATCTGTACCTATTTATGTTTTCAATTCGCACATTAAAAAGTCTGAAATAGTTAAATCTGTTCTTTTAACTTTGAACCCAATAGTAACAATGACAACTGTACATCAAGTCAAGGAAGTATACAGTGTGGTCAAGGGGTCATCTGTGAAGCGCCTGTAATAACAATAAGTGATGTCAGTCCACGAGTTTCTTTGTTCAGGTAGGGTTTACTGTTGTTGTTTTTTGTAACTGGTTTTGACTTATTCTATTGGTGTTTTGATTGTGTCTGTTACTAAAGTGTTTTTTTTTTACTTTTATTTTTATGTATTTATTTTTTAAATAATTTCTTCTCAATAAAATAATCTCTGTTACAACTTGTTACAAGTGTCTTGAATGTTTTGCTTTTGGCATTGCGATATTTTGTTTCTGTTTTTTGTTTATAAATGGTGTTAAGACTATTTTGTTAATGGTGCTTTGTCTTTTTGTTACTGGTGTTTCAGCTTTTTTTTTTTAATCATAGCAACTGACTTCATATAGTGGTGTTAATATCGTTTTGTTTTGTTTTTAAAAACTAATTTTCATTAACATTGTCTCCATGTCTTTTTTTTTTTTTTTTTGGGGGGGGGGGGGGGGGGTTGTTTTGTAATTCTTCTTAAAGTATAGGTGGAGAATACAGAGATTTTATTTTTTTAGCACAGCGACCAATCATAGGGCTGATCATACCGTTTAGCGAGCCATGTTGATTGAAATCACACCAAAGAAATGCGATTCAAGGAGTCGATAAATGAACGACGCGTTCTAAGAGAAATTTAAATAAGCTTCACAAGTGTATGGATGAGCCATGAAAGCTTAAAATATGATGAAATCTTTTTTAAAAACTCGTTCATTTACATCATAGGTTCTCAACGGGGGCGATATCGCCCCCCGGGGGGCAATGAGAAGCTTTAGGGGGGCGCTGACATTCCCGGGGGCGATTGGGGGGGCGGTGAAGGGCAAGTGGGCGGTACAAACGTAACTGATAGAATTTGAACACCTCAGCTTTTTGAATCGATTAGTTTTTGGATGAAATGTGATGTAAACGCAAGTGCTGCTAAATATCTTATATCCCTCAACAGTAGGCCTACATATTATTATACTAATAACAAATGGGAATCGCAATGCCTTTTGGATGAAGTAGGGATCAGTATTTGACAAATATGGTGTGCAGCCGGCTGGACTGTCGCCCTGACATCTGCTAAGGTTAATGATATTTTGATCTCAGGGTGTGTTTTAGAACCATGAGTGGAAGAAGGAGCAACTATCATAAAGCGGTATAGATACGTACTAATCATAAAAACTAAGTATTTATTGTAATGCTTGAAAATATACATATAAAATCTTTAGTCATATAATATTTATATAATTTTCAAATACTTTTTACAGTTTGACCATTTCAAAATTATAAATTGTAAACCATTTATTTTCTTATAAAAGAAAAAAAAACATTAGAAATATTCTGAAATATTAGCTCAAATGAAACGGGCTAATTATCTCCCTTCAATTAAAAAATGTTTCCACATTTGATTCAATAGTGATGCCGAGCAAGTTCTGTTTTGTAATATAACAAATGTTACTTATTATTATTATTTCTTTATATAAATTCAACATTATGGTGTTCATAACAATATTTAATTATTAGCGGATTAAAATAATTTACATTAAACAGTTGCAAATAAACACTAACTGCTTCAATTGTTTGTCCATTGAAGGAGTTTATATTTTATACATTAATAAGTACAGAAATTATTAATATAGTGCTATTAAATAAGTCTCTTATATTTCTATATTAATTATACTAATAAATTTGTTATAGAGTTAATTATATTTATGTTTAATTAAAGAAGATGAAAATAAAACTCTTTTAAATGTAATTAGTCAGTATCAATTAATGAGCGGTCAAGTGTAGGTGACGTCTTTGTATGCTTACAAACAGCTTTGATGTGCTATCAAATATGTTCACAAGTGTAAGTTGAATCGAAAGCTGAAAGTAAAGGACCGAATGCTAAGCAGTTAAGAATAGCAGTTGACTTTCCTAAGCAGCATTCTTACAGTTTTTTTCCGCAAATGGGCAAATTTGGATGCCCATTTTTTTAAAGTTTAAAATTTAACTTACCATTTTAAAATCGCCAATATTCCTCCACTTAAAAAGATATCTACATCTAAGAAGTTTGTAGTAAGATCAAACCAGTTAGGCTTGGTGTGGTATAAAAAAAAGTCTGTCCATCAATTTGAAAGACTTGGCTTTGATTAGAAAACTCCAATTTGAGTTCTTCGATATACTTCTGAAAAAGCCTAACTATTTATCTTATTATTTTCTTTAACATATGCATGTACATATAGTTAAAACGTTTTGAAATTGATTTTACGACAAGATGTGTCCAATTTCAATGCAAATCCATTGCGGTGGTCCTTGTAAATGCAAGTTGAACTGACTGAAATGTGTCAGAAACATCGGCTTCAACAGTCAGTTTTCCTCATTCAGAACCGGCAATTTTTATTTTTTTTCAATAAATAAACACCTCTTGTGGGTCTCTCGCGTGCCATGGAAAATCGCTTTGTGTGCCAAGTGTGGAACGCATACCTTTGGTTGCCGACCCCTGATTTAGAGTACATTGTGAGATTACCTAAAGACATCACAATTTTCTTTATAACTGGATGCGTCCACGCTACCAGGCAATCAAGCTTTACTTTCAGATTAAGTTAATTTGAGTAAAAAAAAAGAGATTCTCTGTATCGCTCCCTTCAATATTAAAGCAGTGCACAAATAAGTAATACATTCAATGATTTTTTTGACAGCTTTGCATTGATACCTTAAATTAATTTATTATTATTTAATTTGTATTATTCTTATTAACATCTGTATTACTATTATTGTCTCGATATAATTTTTTATTGTTTGCCAATTTTCTAATTTACTTGTTATGTATTTGACTATGCCATTATTGTTCTTATGTAGGCTACTATGTGACAAAATAAATATTGTTCATTGTTCATTGACGAGGACTACAAGCGATGGCTACTGCACACAGTGGTGCTTTGTTCTTATGTACTATGTGACAAAATAAATAGTGTTCATTGTTCATTGACGAGGACTACAAGCGATGGCTACTGCACACAGTGGTGCTTTGTTCTTATGTACTATGTGACAAAATAAATAGTGTTCATTGTTCATTGACGAGGACTACAAGCGATGGCTACTGCACACAGTGGTGCTTTGTTCTTATGTACTATGTGACAAAATAAATAGTGTTCATTGTTCATTGACGAGGACTACAAGCGATGGCTACTGCACACAGTGGTGCTTTGGTTAATAAACGATGACTGTTTAAACATAATGAATGAGACTTGGATTCGGTGCTGGAGTTTTTGAAAAGCAAATGCGATTCTTTGGGAGAAAGTCTATCAGCTTCTCTAGGTCTAGGGGGGTGGGGGGATGGGCGCTAAAAGAAAGTTGGGGGAGGGGCGGTGAGCGGAAAAAAAATGTAAAAGGGGGCGGTGAGCCGAAAAAGGGTGAGAACCTATGATTTACATTGAGAGTATTTAAAAACTGAATTATCATGAATTTGGAATGAAAAGATATAGATTCAATTATATAGATCAACGTTTCATGCACTTCGCACAAATGAATAGAATATTTGTAGAAAATTAATAAAAATCTAGATAGATCTAACGGTCTATTTGTCTATTCGGTACGTTCTTCGTCTGTGTTTTGCTTCTCAAGTGCGTACATCAAAAGGAGTGCCGAAGACTCGCGTTAATGGTAACTTAACATCTGCGTTTGTTGTTGTCTGTGCTTGTATCGCAAGCGTTATTCGGGATTTGAAAGAACAACAATAGATCTGTGAGTAGCGTATGACTAATTAGTGTTTGCAAGACGTTGAATGCTAAGGAATAGTTTTGTACAAATCAAACATGGTATTAAAATGTTTCTTCTAGAAACTTCCAACAAAACCAAAAAAACGGTCCATAATCATTGTTTTTAAACTTTTCGATTCAATGTAGTAGAATGCGATATCTAGGGCCTTAGGAAAACTTTACTTCTAAAAAGATAAAAACATTTTCGGAAAAGTCTGTCAACGAATTATTGCTTACAATTTACAGCAGATTTTTCTATAACATTAATGGGTTTTATCTTATCTTATATATTACAGACGCTTCTTTTAATAAAGAAGATTATTTCTTCTTTAGTTTGTGTTCGAGTCTTAATTACGAGGAAAACTTTAGATATTTTCAATAAATAAGCTTAGAGTCTGATAGTTTTAAGAATACACTTAATTCTACATTTGTTTCTGTTTTAAGTTTCTCATTTATGCCACATTTGCCTTCATTCGGTTCCCTTCATAGTACGTTTTTTTCTTTGCTTTTTTCCCTTTATTCTATATTTCTTTATTTTTACGTTTTCCTTCACTTTAATGAGATTGATCCATATTTGATATGACTCCGTTGATAATCTTCTATTAAAGCGGTGGTACAAGATTAACAATAAGAGGAACTAATGTTGATAAACTACATCCTTATAAATTCACTATTGATAGTAATGAAAATAATGTAAGTATGATACATTACTTGGATCAGTTTTAATATCCTTTCTACATTTATTGTGTCTCTGTATATTCTCCCTGAATCCCTTTGGATGTGTATATCCTATATTAAAATCATCTGAATGTGTATGTCCTGAACTCAATTCAGTTAAATGTGTATGTCACTTCCTGAAACAGTTTAACTGTATATGGCCCACCATGATCTATGTCCCTTTTTTAAATCTGGCTAAATGTTTAGTGTAAGTCCTTTAATGTGTATATTCTTCACTGAATCAATTTGAATGTGTGTTTGGGGATGAATTTGCATGTCTCTCCTTGAATCAGTTATGACGAATATCGTTTAATTCAATCTGCATGTTGTATTACTTCAACCTTAGACTCTAGTTGACTGTAAGAATATATCCAGCAATGAGATCTTGTGCAAAACTCCCACAGTGAGCAATTTGATGAACAAGAAATCCATGGAACACATCATTTCTCATTCACCACGACATTGTCTTACAGCATCACAGTTTTCTGTTGTGTTTCAAAGTGAACCAAACTTTTCACATCTGGATTCAAGAGAAGATGTTTCTATAGACAATAACATTCTTGTATTATATGTAAGTAGAAAATGTCTTTATATGATCGTTTTAGTGCATGGGTTTAGTGACAATAGAAATCACCATTGGATGTTGTTGTTTTTAAGAGGAATATTGCAATGGGTTAATGTATTTAGCACATTGTCGAGTCGCTATTACTTTTACCCAACTGCCGTCAGAATTGGATAAACTAAAAATGATACTCTCATTTCAACTTGAGATGTCGAGTAAGGCCTCGCTCTGTCGGTAGACCTAGTAGATCTAATATTATTCAAAACAACTATTGTTTATAAAATGACAGTGTAAAACTTGTTGCAACCAAAATATAATTTGTTTAAATTTTTGTAAGCGGAACGTACTCTGAAACTTCCAGTGCTCATGACAAGCAAGAAGGTATATTTTCCACTTGCCAGACTTTAGGATGGTGGAAAGGCCATGGATTCCAGTATGGGCTGAGTCAAAAAGTTTTCCTTTCAATTGACGAGAGACTTAGTTAACTTTATTCTGGTCAATTCTGGTCATGTTAAGTACACTTCTGTACCCATGGGGCTCAAAGACTAGAGAAGGGTGTAAACCGAGGGATACGTTCACATTAAGAATACACCGGTGGGCTAATGCATGGGGGACAGCCCCTGCTGCGTCTCCTAAGTTCATTGAACCGCGGAGGGGCCCCGAGCCACGGTGGGGAAAAAGCAATGAGCGCAGACATCCCGACTCAAAACCCGCCCTGGAGCCTGGATGCCCATACCTAAAGTATGGTATTTGTACTACCGGGCGACATTGCAGGCATACTGGCGAGCCACCACGATAATGATCCGATGGGAATTCCGCAGTTTGATTTTAAGCTGGGCTGCGGATACTGTACCCTATGTTACACGGCACGCCACGCCGGAGTGGCTGACGACTAGACAGAACCTTGGAGTGCCGTCCCCATCTCTGGTTGACCCCTGAACATTGTTACGCCCAGGACAAAAGAGCCGGAGGTTCGTCCTGTTTTTATAGAAACATTTTAAATTCTGCACTGTTAAGCAGAAGGCTTATGCTATTATTGGGTTTTATTTTTGCCTTTAGTTCTTTATTACTTTCCCACAGAGTACACAGGTAGAAATTATCATTGGCTCTTTTGCATCCAAAGTAGGCCTATTCATCCAACGTGATATACTAAATATTACTTTTAATGATACAAATGGCTGTTACAAGTAGTAAAAAAAAAAGTTTTGTAATACGAATAATGTAAAACGATCATAAATAAACTTTGTTCTGTTTTATATTTAAATTCTATGGAAAGGACAACCAATTATCACTTCTTTTATCTGCAGGGAGAAAATCTGCCTCAAGAATTACAAGACGACATCAAAGTAAAAATTGGTGGCTTAGACTGTAGTGTATTGGATGTAAAAAATCAATTTTTATCTTGTAATGCAAGTAGGATTATGGAGATTTCTGAGATTTATTTCGAGAACTACAACAGTGTGTATGTTTCTGTGGCACCAACTCCAGAAACAAGTAATGTTTCTAACACCGTTACTTCTTCTTATAACCCAGAACAACAAAATACAACAAACTATTTGAGTCAACATACTTTACAAACTAAAACCCCAGGAAAAATGGGGAGGACTATTCACAAATCGAACGACGAAGAGTTGGATGATCCTATTTTCACGTCTGCTACTGAAACCTATATTTGCTATAACGTTTCTGTAACAATTGGAAATTATCATTCTGATCTTGGAGTCTTGAAAGTCTACCATCAACTTCAACATGACGTCATCACAAAAGAAACATTGACAGTCCTCGTCACCTGCAGTGTATTGTTTGTGATTACAGTTATACTAGTTCTCTTGTTTGTTCTCATCAAACGAAAACATACACGAAGGAAACTACGTAAGTCTACAAGGTTTTTATTTGTTGGTGTTTTGTCACTTTTGGTGTCCTAAGTAACAGGTTTTTCTAAGTCAAAGTTCAAACTAGCTTGATCACAACAATGTCCACCTAACAACGGTATTACAAAACAAAAGTTTGGTCATTTAACATAACACATTTGTAAAAATATAAAAATAAGTTACAATAGTTCATATATCCTATAATCCCAGTCAAAAATATTGGTAAGAAATCAGATTCTAAAATTATGGATAATTTATGAGAAAAGTTTTCACTAATTAAAAACCCTCAAAGGCCCACATTCTTTTCTAGCCCTCTGCCATAAGGGCAATAACTAAGTTAATTTTAAAACTAGAAATCACAATTAATTCCCTTGTGATACATAAATGGAACACTTTGCTTAAGTAATTATAAGGGTAAAAAAAATATTAATAACACGTATTTAATCAATACTTGTACGCTTTTGAACAAAGTGGGTCCCATTAAATATGATGGATCACCGGTGACCCCATGGGCCTCTGAGAGTTAAAAAATAAAAATAAATAAAGCCAGAGGTAATGGCATTGTTAAAACCATAAGAACATCAGATTCGAATAACTGAAATAAATAAACTAAACGCTAATTTTGTATTTAACTGTGTAAAAAAAACAATTAGGACTATGTTTACATTTACACACACCAGGTAAGAGAATAATTTATTACAAATACTGCAGTCATTCTACATAAAACATTAATTGAACTAAAACACATAAAATACACATAAAGACATGGATATAAAGATACAATTCCCTTATTCAATCTGGAAGGATTTATTCAAGTTATCTTTATTTCTCAATTAATTTGGCATAGAAAATACGATTAGACATAATTTAATTCAATATACAAGACCATACTATAATTGCCTTAAAAAAAAATTCACAAAAAACGGACGAGTCTTTCGGCTCTTGTGTCCAGAGCGTAACGATGTTTAGGGATGGACAATGAAGGGAGGGGGGGCACACGATGGTGCTGTCCTAGCACCAGCCACCCCACGGTTTTATAGAACGGTCCGTGTAACAAAGGGTAGGTACGGTCTCCGCAGCCACATGCACTGCATTATTTTTCCAACGACGGAATCCCTCTCGGATCCTTATCGTGGTGGCTCGCCCGTATGCTTGTACTGTCGCCCGGTAGCACAAATCCCATACTACATTTATGGATATCCAGGCACCAGGGCGGCGTTGTAGCGGGATAGCTTCGCACATTGCTTCCTCCCCACCCAGGACTTGAGCATGTCTGCCGTATCCTCTCTTGGCGCCTTGTTTCATTTGGTCTGTTTGATGGTGTCTGCTATTTTTTGTTCCAGAATCGGCCCTTCAATTTGGAAACCCAATATGTCTGTGATGCAAGTCTCTATTTCTGGGTCCGGTATATTTAGGATATCTTCAAAATGTTCTGCCCACCTCTGCAGATGGTCTTAAATACTCTGTCGTCAGATTATTTCCTTTTTTATCTTTAAAACAGTAGTGGATATGCTCCTTATAAAAGAACACCACATTGTTATCTTATTGAATTAATATTTAACATATTTACATATCAAAGAACGCCACATTGTAATCTTATTCAATTAATATTTAACTTATTTACATATCAAAGAACACCACATTGCAATCTTATTCAATTAATGTTTAACATATTCACATATCAAAGAACACCACATTGTAATCTTATTCAATTAATATTTAAATAATTGAAATATTTGCTTACGCTAGAACACAATTTTTATTTTCTCCTGGTCTAGATACTGAAGAAGTAGAGGTTCTCACACTGGGAACAATTTTAAATGATATTGTGACAGAAACAACACAAGAAAGTATGGATGAATTCATTCTACAGCCTAATGATGTTATACTGGGAGATTTAATTGGGTCAGGTAATTTTACGTTGACATACAGTAATGGAGGTTACTTTGGAAATGTTTAATTTATTATAAAACTATATTTTAGAGGGATATACAATTAATACAGGCATACATATTACATATGAAAACATTTTCATTATCTTTTTTTTTTAAATAATATTATCAAACTATTAAATAAAACGAATCTAATAGATGCTTTGACGAAATTCTCAGTACTCCCCGTGGCGGCTGGCGCTTGAGGCAAAAGCCAAAGATCTCCATTTATCTCGTTCCATTGCAGCTCGAGGTTCTGTTTCTAAGTTCAGGCCTCTATTGTTCAAGTCCCTTTCCGCCGTCCCTCTCCAAGTTTCCCCTGGTCTGCCCTTCGACCTTTTTTCCCTGGGGGGGGGGGGTCCATCCCAGGGCTGTCCTGGGAAGAGAGCCAGCTGACATTCAGCTGACGTGTCCCATCCAACTCCATCTCCTTGATGTGATGCTCTCCGCTAATGGGACTTCTCCTGTTTTCTCGCGTAGGTCCTCGTTTTAACGAATATTTATATTCTTATCATGAATTAAATTTCTATATGCTTATGATACCATTTTCTTCTTAAGGAAACTTTGGCTGTGTTTATGCAGGAACCTTAACAAAAGATCAGCAGACAGTTAAAGTTGCAGTAAAAACACAAAACAGTAACGTAAAACAGTTTTTACATATTTTAGATTTCATGAAGCTTGACAGAATCAATCATCAAATTTTCTTTATCAGTTTTTGAAAAACGTAATGTATCATTTAGGCCTAACAATACTCCATATGGCGAATGCAGATTTACAATACTACTAGGCAGGGCAGTATTATCCATTGGGCACGTTAGGCATTGTGCATAGAGCCTACGATAGTTTTAAGAGCCTACGAAAGTTAAAATCAGCAAATAAAAAAATGAAAATATTAATGGAGTGTTTTTGCTCAAAAGTAATGAAAATACATATTCAATAACCTTTAATCACTGAGCTATATATACATGGAGTGCTCAATCACTTAAAATAAAGCATAAAAATAAGTAGAAAATGCAGATGACTCTTATATAGAGATAAGTGAAACCCAGTAAGATGGCCGATTTGACTCGTGGCACATGACTATTCCGCTTAATGGTTAATATAGACCTGCCTTTCATTAAAAGTGTATCTCCTGTATTATGAATGATGATATTCCACTCAATTCAAGGCTCATGTAGAGCTTTATTTACGAAAAAAAATTTGGTGCAAATTTTCGCAAATTAAACACATTAACACTGTTAATCTTGTAACTCAAATGAGTTTTCCTTCTTACATTCTATAGGCTACAAGTTCACTATCGCTGTGGTGAAGCCAGGATCGGCTCTACAGTTTTGACGCCCTAGGCGAAAACAAATTCTAAGCCCTCTTTAGAGTGCCTTCGGTGGGGAGAAACTGAGTAGTGTTAGGGCATACTTTCTTATTTTCTAAGACAACTTAAATAAAATACCATTCGCCTTTCTTTACCTAGTAATTCGTCTGCCTTCTAAATCTATATTATACTCCAGATTAAATGCTACTATAGCTGCTGAAATTATCATCTGATTGTGACCTACCATTTGTGATATTTAGTACCATTAGGTTTAATAAGAATTCTCAGCAGAAGATATAAAGGTGTTTAGGCTACTGTTGTGATGTTCTTATTGTAATAAGCTAAACAAAACCGCTCAACTATAATTCAATTTTTCTTAACTCACTATCGTTGATAAAATCGTTTAATGTACAGTTAACGTTGGACTTGACAACCGTTTCTTATAACTCTAATATGAAGTACATTGTTTATTTAGATAAAACATCAGAAAATATAGACCCCAAAGATTTCATTCTTGAAGCTGTTGTGATGAAAGACTTCAGACATCCAAATGTGTTACAACTACTTGGATTGGTTGAAAAGGAAACAGGCGTCCCTTACGTCATATTGCCTTACATGGACAATGGAGATTTGTTGACATATGTACGAAGAGAATCTGTAGTAAGTACAACTTGATGAGCTATTAAATATTGTTGTATATGTTGAAGTAAATGTTGATGTAAACATTGTTTTATATATAGTTCTATATATTGTTAGATATTGTATTCTTTATATGTGGAATATTTAGGACC
This sequence comes from Anisus vortex, assembly GCA_949126835.1. Classification (NCBI taxonomy): domain Eukaryota; kingdom Metazoa; phylum Mollusca; class Gastropoda; family Planorbidae; genus Anisus; species Anisus vortex. The sequence goes on from OX421496.1 coordinate 22,475,168, forward strand.
TCGTCAGTTCACAGGACTGTTGGTTGAAGCAGCGCTCGCTAGTTTTCTCGGCCACGACAAACAAGGGGATTATGTAGCAACAGTGGCGTATTTAGGGGCCCCCACGCATCCCGAAAATAAATGTTTTAGTGACATCCCCATTCTTTCGTTGAAAATGTAAAATAAAATTCATTAATTTCCCTACAATTTAAGCGTTCCAGTCCAACCCAGATAAGCGCAACATAAAATGTATGATTTACAGAATGTATCATGAATTAACGGCCCTTTTCTGGGGTATGTGGAAGGGACCCCCACATAAATTGGGGGAACAATCCTAGATACCGCCCTGTGTAGCCAGCAAAATCCCCCCCCCCCCCCACCCGCCGTTACTTTTCGTCAACTTATCTCGGGAGCCACAAATGCTTGAAAGTCTCAGATATAACCTTAAACGAAATGATTGATCCTGGTTTTTAGAGTGGCTCTGGCTCGTGGTGCCGCAACTAGTATATTCCGTTAAGTTAGTAAGGACTTGTGACTGAATGTGTATTTCAGCACTTGTAAGTTGTACATGTGAGAGATGTTATTTGTGAGAGATGTTATTTGTGAGAGATGTTATTTGTGAGAGATGTTATTTGTGAGAGATGTTATTTGTGAGAGATGTTATTTGTGAGAGATGTTATTTGTGAGAGATGTTATTTGTGAGAGATGTTATTTGTGAGAGATGTTATTTGTGAGAGATGTTATTTGTGAGAGATGTTATTTGTGAGAGATGTTATTTGTGAGAGATGTTATTTGTGAGAGATGTTATTTGTGAGAGATGTTATTTGTGAGAGATGTTATTTGTGAGAGATGTTATTTGTGAGAGATGTTATTTGTGAGAGATGTTATTTGTGAGAGATGTTATTTGTGAGAGATGTTATTTGTGAGAGATGTTATTTGTGAGAGATGTTATTTGTGAGAGATGTTATTTGTGAGAGATGTTATTTGTGAGAGATGTTATTTGTGAGAGATGTTATTTGTGAGAGATGTTATTGTACTAACGTACATGAACTTATTTTGTCTTTACCCGGTCTTAAGCTTAATAATCAAGGGAAATAAAACATCTTTAAACAATTTCAAACCCTATATTAAGACTGAACTCAAACCACAGATAAACCTAGAACGCAATAATCATCTCTATACAATTTAAATGAAAAGAACAGTAAAGTTAAAAATAAGACTAGTTTGGTCCATATGGCTAATTATTTCTTTAGCATACAAGTAACAAGAATAGGTCAAATTAATGTTCAGCACAATGTGTCAGCCGCATTTACTGATTTACTCTTCCTTACATGTTTTAGGCACTACCCTTCATGGGGAAAGTAGGCAGGGGGGGGGGGGAGCAATCTTTACACAAAAGAAAAAAAAAATCTTGATGTAAACTTGATTCAAATTTGAATGCTTAAAAAACAACTTCGGCCACCTTTAGTTTATACTCAAGGCTTTGTGTAAAATTCGGCCACCTTTATTTTTTACCCAAAGCTTTGTGTGAAATGATCGGTAGCCGTGCGGCAGCGCGTTCCGCCAAGACCATCGTAGATTCATGACTGTGGGATCACTATATACATTTAGAGATACACCAACTCAAGTCAAATCTATAACAAACAACTATATTACATGGAAGTACCAAATAACAAGATATCAATACAACGTAACTATGAACCAGTAGCTCTAACACCACCAACACAGTAACAGTCCAGCCTCTCGCCAAGCGGTCATCACGCACATTGTCCCCCGTCCAAAAACCTTACACACCAATATTGACCCCAATCGCTTCACGCTCCACTTCATACACACCACAGAATAGTTTATGTGATACACACGCTCTCTAGCCCCATTTACAATACAACTCTGACCTATATATACATAACAAAACACCGATACCCAACCTGTCATCACACTAAGATTAACTACAGCGCTATTACAACACACATATGCCTTAGGGCGCCTGATGCGAGTCACTACGGTCACTACGTCTCGCAAAACTAAGGCCTCCAGCGCGGGACGTACAAAATTAGTACTTTGGCCTGTACTTACGGTGGTCTTGGTTCGGCTGGCGTACCGAAGGTCCTGGGATCGAGGTGCATGCTAGAATCTGATGTGTACCTGACCTGACTTGGAGTAAAGGCGGCTGTGCATAGTTCTGGCCACACAATCACCTAAAATGCCTTGGCCACAGAAACTGAAGAACACTGTTTCACCAGCCTTATGGATCAATTTCTTCCGACGGGATACTTTACTTTTTTTTTCACTAGTATTCTGTTTCCAGAGCCTAAGTCTTCATGATGTGATCAAGTTTGGTGCAGATATAGCCAGTGGTATGGCCTACCTGAGTTCACTCAAGTTTGTACACAGGGATCTCGCTGCAAGGAACTGTATGTAAGCATCTATCGCAATTTTATCTTAGATTGTATGTCTACAATTTAACTTGTTTTGTACAGAGAAACGCAAATTATAGTTACAAAGGCGGTGTCGCGACTCAATAGCGGATCACGAAATTAAAATTGCCTGGTCGGAATAAGATAAGTAACACCCATTATTTCTATCTTATTCCATTGTTCTCCCCCTCCCCCTCCCCCCCCCCCCCCCCCCGTCTGACTCTTTCCCGTTTTCTCTTCTTTTTCTCGTTTAGAATTTTCTCCCCAAAATTACTCAATTGAATTTAAATCTTCTTAAGGCTAGACAGTGGCTACATAGTGAAAGTGGCAGATTTTGGTCTTTGTCGTGATATTTATGAAAAGGGATACTACAGAAGTGATAACAAGAAAATGTTACCAATCAGATGGATGGCTGTAGAAAGTATTGAACACGGATCTTATAGCACCAAGTCGGATGTGGTCAGTTTCTGAATATTTACAACAATTAAACAAACAAATTAGAAAACTAAGCTGCTAAATTTGTTTTTTAGCTTTTCAAAATCACAATAAAAGTTTGAATAGCAACACCAATGGTATTCAATATATATAATTTATTGAGTTTATTTATACACTAAATATATCTGTTTATTCCTGTTTTTCAATCAGTTTAATTCAAGCATATTAATTTCAATCTTGACTTATCTAATTATTTCTATAATTCATATTATACTTTACTTTTTTAATTCCTATCCACAGTGGTCATTTGGTGTCGTGCTTTGGGAGTTATTGACCAGAGGTTTAATTCCATATCCAGGTATTGATGGCTGGGACATTTTCAACTTTCTCAGCCAGCGTAGGCTAGACCGTCCTCATTTCTGCCCACTAATTTTGTAAGTGTCTGTGAACACCTTGACATAGAAAAAACTAAATTAATAGCTTACTGTTTGTTTTTAAATGTTGTTTTTAAAGAATCAAAAATATTTATAATTTAACTTTATGCGCAAAACCATATTTAGTTTCTATTATTGTGAAACTAACCTTTGCTTCATTCCTTGAAAATCCAAATATAAAATACCAGTATTTTTTTTCAAAATCTTTTTTATGTGTATTCCCAGGTATAAATACATGACGTCATGCTGGGCATACAAAGCTGAACGCAGGCCGACCTTCACCTCACTGGCCTCGGATCTCTATGAAATGATTGGTTACGTGCAGAGAAGCCAGTCGACACCTTTGCCGGATGTACCTAATGTCAAAACGGTGAATGAAGATATTATCAAAACAGACTTGCGGACACAAGAACTTGAACTTGTAGCTTTAGAGTCCAGTAAGTCGCCGTCTGAGAACACTTACGCCGCCGTTCCGGAGAGTCCTGCTAATGTTGTCATATATGTTCCTCTTTGTTACACTCTAGTACGGACATGCCCTATTCCTGAGTTTAACGATCATAAACCAGGGACAACAACTGATTCAAGTGATCAGGGCTACCTACAGGTATTGGATCAGTATGATGACATTAAAGATAACAGATATGAGACGAGAATAGTTTGTTCATAAAAGAAATAATTTCTTTTTAAAAAAGGTAAAAACATTTGTTTAAAAACAGCAACAAAAGATAAACAGAAAGGAAAGAAGATTACAAATGAACAGATAAATAAATAAAAATGTTCAAAGAAATTGGTGGGTAGAAAGTAAGAAAACAGATAGCGAAACAGAAATTACGAAGTGTTATACATAAATAACAAGATTTCACAAAAAAAAATATAAATGATTAAAAACTCAATTATTTAATGAAAGTTGATGAAAACAAAACTGATAAAAAGAAAGTGAGATTCTTCTTCTCCGCTCTCAATTGTATGTTGGAGGATTTAGACAAGTCCAATACTTGTGATGAACATCGCAGTGGCTGCAAGCTGTTCCAGTCCACCGTATAGTTTGTTATTCAAGGAAGTAATACTATACAGGGTACAGGTCTGAAGGACATGTTTGTCATTTTTGGGAGCTGTTCCGCAGGGGCACATTTAAATTGTTCCTATTTGTAGTTTGATGAACATGTGTTGCTTCAGCATGATAAGAACAGTTATTAGGTTCTTTCTTATTTTTTTTTGTTTAAATGCATTACTTTGTGTTTGCATATTATCACATTTATTATTTTCACACAGCCTATTCTTCGCTGTGGGTAAAATTATTCTATGAAAACTACTTTACATACTGTAACTTTTATTAAACACAGTACAACATATTAACAAGTCTTGACAATGCTTTATCATATTAAAATTCACACAAGAAATTATAAGTTCAGACAACAAGACACGCTAGTCTACCAACAGAAAGAAAGTTCTCCTTACCAATCTTTAGTTTTTTAGAACAAGAAGCAGGTATAATATATTCAGATGGACATTAACTCACAGTTTAAGAGAATAAATATATTCATGAAATATACAACTAAGGATTAAATAGAAAAATGTTTGGCATTCTACATGTTTAGTATGGGCACGGTGGCCGGGCAGCACGGTCGACTGGCTTACCGAAGGTCCTGGGCTCGAATCCTGGTGAAGGCTAGGATTTTTTCCTGTGTCTGGAGGGTGTCCCTGAGTCTATCCAGCTTTGACCTTAGTTGGGGTAAAGTTAACGCGGCTGAGCATTGTGCTGGCCACACAATCACCTAGTATGCCGTGGCCACAGAACGCTTCTTCACCGGCCCTATGATCAATTTGGCCCCAATGGTACTTTACTTTACATGTTTAGCAAAAATTGAGTTCTTAATAATTTCGAAAACATAAATTCATCATCAACATACTTACAAAAAAAAAAACCAATTTATAGATTGAATGAAAAGGTATGAACAAAACATTCTATTATATTGGCAAAGAATAAAGTCATCATATTATTATATGTACACTATTTTTTAAGGGAGCGACAGAGTCGATACATCTTGGCTTCAGATGCGCTGCAGGAGTTGCCGGTGATGACGATACAAAGTCAAACCGCCTTAGGGACTCCAGCTCCTGATTTTTTGTCAGGGTTTACTCCCTTAGCCTTTCCCATGAAGGGGTAAGCCGCAAGGCAGCGGTGGTTTGGAGTCAGAGTATCCTTCTCCTAGATAGGCTACCATCCAAGGTTAACGAGCCCCATCTGCCCGAAGCGACTGGTTTTGAGGCGCCAGTGGAATGCCCATGCCCCTTCTCCTGTTAGTAGAAACGGTTTTGCCGGGCTTAGTAACTAAGCCACTCGGGAAGGCCAGGAGCTGGACTTAGTTGTCAGAGGCTATTTGAGACGCATGCCAGTGGGAGCATTTTATAGGAAGTGGGAGCTTATCCCCACTACCACCCCCGGCGATAACAACCTTTAAAACCCTCTGTCGCTCCCTTGGATCCGTCAGCTGCGAGGAGAGGGGGGGCCTGCTGCATGGGCACCAGCTGGCTCTCCATATTATTTTGCCCAGGCACTGTAGCTCAACTGGAGAGGACACTCCAGCGTCATCGCAAGATGCCGACCCAACACGGGGGGGCAGTTACCGGTTATAAGCTCGTCCGATTGGCGAAGGAAACGAGCGCCAGGGGTCCCCTTCGACGGTGGGAGAGGTCATCGTACCTCAATGGATGGCTACCGCCCGCCTCAAGCTGGGCAGCCCCCAGCCAGTTAGGTGTCGTCTCGCCATGGCTTACCTGCCCCCACTGGGTGCGTGGGGATCAGAGAGGCATCTCTCAAAAAGTAGGCCAAAAAACAACCGCACCAGGCAACTCAAAAACAAGAAAGAAGCATCCAGCTCTTCGTTTTGCTAGCTGGAACGTCAGGACCATGTGTCCCGGCCTCACCCCAAACCCCCCAACAAATAGACGATGCAAGAAAGACTGCCGTTATTGATAGGGAACTTTCGCGACTCAACGTTGACATTGCCGCTCTGCAGGAGACCCGGCTGGCTGACAACGGTACCATCAGGGAAGCCAACTACACCTTTTATTGGCAAGGGAAGCCTCCGGACCAACCAAGACAGCACGGCGTCGGCTTTGCTGTGAGAAACACGCTTGTCAGCTCCACAGAGCCTCCCACAACAGGCACAGATAGACTACTCTCCCTCCGGTCATCAACCTCTTCTGGCCCAGTCACTATCTTCAGTGTGTACGCCCCAACCCTCCACTCTACCGATGAGGATAAAGATCAGTTCTACCAAGCCCTGGATGAAGCGATATCCAGGATATCCAGCACTGAGAGCCTTTACCTTCTTGGAGACTTCAATGCAAGAGTAGGAGCTGACCAGAAAGCCTGGCCCACATGCCTCGGAAACTTTGGAAGGGGAAAGATAAATGAAAATGGTCAGAGACTGCTTGAGCTCTCGTGCCATCACGGTCTGTGCGTGACCAACACCTACTTCAAGTGCAAAGAAATACACCAGGTGTCGTGGAGACACCCTCGCTCTCGCCACTGGCATCAACTTGATCTTGTCCTAACTAGAAGAGCGGACATTGGCAGCGTCCTCCTCACACGTAGTTACCATAGTGCAGACTGCGACATGGACCACGCCCTCGTGGCGAGCAAGGTGCGCCTAACGCCGAAGAAGTTGCACCACTCAAAGAAGAAGGGCCGCCCACGCATCAACACCAGCTGTGTCAGAAACCCCGAGAAAACCCAACAGCTCATTAGCATACTCGACGGTGCCCTCAAAGTGGAAACAGCTGATGACACCATCAACTCCAAGTGGCCACGCCTCCGCGACGCCATGTACAGAGGCTAAGAGGAAAGCCCTTCTGGCCTACAAGGCTAAGCCTAGCCCCAGTACACTACAAGCTTTACGGACTGCCAGGAGCAAAGCCCAGCAGACTGCCCGACATTGTGCCAACACCTACTGGCTGAATATCTGTGACAGCATTCAGACAGCTGCCGATACAGGCAACGCAAGAGGGATGTACGAGGGCATCAAGAAGGCAATAGGTCCAACCCCCTCTAAGACAGCCCCCCTCAAGTCCAAAACAGGCGAGGTTATCACCGATCCGGAAAGGCAGATGCAGAGGTGGGTAGAGCATTACCTCGAACTGTACGCAACGCAGAACACTGTAACAGACTCCGCTCTCAGAGCGATATCAGACCTGCCGGTCATGGAGGAGCTTGACACTCCACCCACTTTGGATGAGCTCAGCAAGGCCATCGACCGTCTCGCCTGCGGTAAAGCACCTGAGAGCGACGGAATCCCACCAGAAGTACTAAAGTGCGGGAAACCAGCCCTGCTACAGCAACTTCACGACCTCCTATGCCTTTGCTGGGAACAGGGTTACATTCCACAAGATATGAGAGACGCTAACATCATCACTTTGTACAAAAACAAAGGTGACAGGAGTGACTGTAACAACTATCGGGGCATCTTTCTCCTCAGTATCGTTGGTAAAGCGTACGCCCGCGTCATCCTTAACCGCCTGCAGACCCTCGCTTCACGCATCTACCCAGAGTCACAGTGTGGCTTCAGGGTTGGTCGATCAACGGTTGACATGATCTTCTCACTGCGCCAGCTCCAGGAGAAGTGTCAGAAACAGCAGATGCCACTCTATATAGCCTTCATCGACCTCACAAAGGCACAATCTGGTCAGCCGAGGCGGACTATTCAGCTTGCTGCAGAAGATCGGATGTCCCCCACACCTGCTTGCGGTGGTCAGGTCCTTCCACGACAACATGCACAGCACTGTCTGCTACAATGGCGCAACCTCCAAGGAATTCCCAGTCAGCAGCGAAGTAAAGCAGGGCTGCGTCCTCGCGCCTACACTCTTCGGCATCTTTTTCTCCATGCTCCTCCAACACGCCTTCAAGGACTGCAGCGAGGGTGTTTTCATTCACACCAGGTCTGATGGCAAGCTCTACAACATAGCGCGTCTTCGTGCCAAGACCAAAGTCAAAAAGGTCCTCATTCGAGAGATGCTCTTCGCTGATGATGCAGCCTTGACATCACACACCGAAGACGGACTCCAGCAGCTCGTCACTTGCTTCTCCCATGCATGCAAGGAGTTCGGCCTGACTGTAAGCCTGAAAAAGACAAACGTCATGGCTCAGGGCACGGAGACCCCTCCAAACATTGTCATCGATGGACACACCTTGGAGGTTGTCGAGAACTTCACATACCTCGGGTCCATTATCTCGAGTTCACAGTCCATCGACTTGGAGATCAACAGCAGGATCGCCAGGGCAGCCACAGTCATGGCCCAACTAAAACAGCGAGTGTGGGACAACTCCAGCCTCACCGAGAGGACCAGACTGCGCGTCTACCACGCCTGCGTACTCAGCACTCTCCTGTATGACTGTGAGTCATGGACCACCTACGCGAGGCACGAGAAGGTTCCTTTACAACAGCCATCCACCTTCAAATGCCTGAAGTGCGGCAGGGATTGCCACTCCCGAGTTGGCCTCCACAGCCATTCTCGGCGGTGCAGCTGGTCACTTTTGCCGTGAAGCTACACCATCGTCTCTTGGAGACGGACGGATGCCGACGACGACAACTATTTTTTAAGTCATATCATCATTTTGAATATGTATATTGTTCAACTTATTTTTAAAAGAATGGTACACTGTTGTTGTCATTGTTCATGAATGGATATTTGTATGATGAAAATAAATTGACCAAGAGTACACAGCTCAACTTTTGATACGTATGTGTTACAATAATGTAAGAACAAACTATAGATCTACATAAATTTGCAAAATACAGTAAGATTATCAATTATGTCTTTAAGTTAGACAAAAAAAAAATTAAATTCTTACCATTTGGAGTCTTACATGATCACAATATATGAAATATTTATATATATACATGTATGGAATTCGATGTTCTGGACTACTTATTGTATTACATGAAATTCTTATTCACAGTTTGCTACCGGCATCACATATCTTATATATTCCATGTTACTTGAAATGAGACCCAACTCACAGTCCATAACTCAAACACTGAGAGCTTATGGGAAATACAGCTTTACATTCTGTGTATGCAACATGTACTGCCCCTATCTTCAATTTCACCTTTTTTACTACAACATTTAGTTCATTCTGAAATCATACTTTTCCATACTTTTACTTACACAATTCTCTTCACTGTAGACATAAGGACTCTTATACTAAGCTATGGAAAATAAATTATAAATAAAGAAAAATCAGTGTACACCATCTTTCTTATTCTTATTCTTTCTTCTGCCTTCTCGTCCTTGAGATTATGTAGCCAGCACAATGCCCCCTTCCTTGCAGGGGGGAGGGGGCATGGGGGGGGGGTATTAGTATCTGCTACTCATGAAGGAAAGGATAGATGTTTGATACGAAGTAATGGCGGTTAATAAAGATAAAAAGAAATGGCGGTAATTAAGATAAAACTTAAGGGAGGTAAATAAAGATAAAACTAAAGGGAGGTAAATTAAGATAAAACTAAAGGGAGGTAAATTAAGATAAAACTAAAGGGAGGTACATCAAGATAAAACTTTAGGGAGTTAAATTAAGATAAAACTTAAGGGAGGTAAATTAAGATAAAACTTAAGGGAGGTAAATTAAGATAAAAAGAAAGGGAGGTAAATTAAGATAAAACTTAAGGGAGGTAAATTAAGATAAAAAGAAAGGGAAGTAAATTAAGATAAAAGAAAGGGAGGTAAATTAAGATAAAAGAAAGGGGGGTAAATTAAGATAAAACTTAAGGGAGGTAAATTAAGATAAAACTAAAGGGAGGTAAATTAAGATAAAAAGAAAGGGAGGTAAATTAAGATAAAACTAAAGGGAGGTAAATTAAGATAAAAAGAAATGGCGGTAATTAAGATAAAACTAAAGGGAGGTAAATTAAGATAAAACTAAAGGTAGGTAAATTAAGATAAAACTAAAGGGAGGTAAATTAAGATAAAAAGAAATGGCGGTAATAAAGATAAAACTAAAAGGAGGTAAATTAAGATAAAACTAAAGGGAGGTAAATTAAGATAAAACTAAAGGGAGGTAAATTAAGATAAAACTAAAGGGAGGTAAATTAAGATAAAACTAAAGGGAGGTAAATTAAGATAAAACTAAAGGGAGGTAAATTAAGATAAAAAGAAATGGCGGTAATAAAGATAAAACTAAAGGGAGGTAAATTAAGATAAAACTAAAGGGAGGTAAATTAAGATAAAACTAAAGGGAGGTAAATTAATATAAAACTATAGGGAGGTAAATTAAGATAAAAAGAACTGGCGGTAATTAAGATGAAACTAAAGGGAGGTAAATTAAGATAAAACTAAAGGGAGGTAAATTAAGATAAAAAGAAATGACGGTAATTAAGATAAAACTAAAGGGAGGTAAATTAAGATAAAACTAAAGGGAGGTAAATTAAGATAAAAAGATATGGCAATAATTAAGATAAAACTAAAGGGAGGTAAATATAGATAAAAAGAAAGGGAGGTAAATATAGATAAAAAGAAAGGGAGGTAAATATAGATACAAAGAAAGGGAGGTAAATACAGATAGTTAAACCGATACACTCAAAAAGACAAGCAAGTAGGGTAGGGCCTACTTATTTCACTGTATATTTTTATTTCATGTATACCAATAAACAATGAATGGATACAGAAATTGAACTATAATGACCGTCAATGTTATTATTTTAATCCTGTTATCTATAAATACATTTATCATTTTAAGATACTTTAATTTGTTTAATATGTGTTTCTTAAGTGTTGTTAATGGATAAATCAATATGTTGAAATCGATGGTCGTAATTTGCAGGTATGTTTTCGTCTGATTTTGAGATTGAAAATGTGGCTCCGAAATTTGTCTTAATATGTTGTTACATGTCTATTGTGTAGAGTATAGAGTATTCTCCCCTGGACCTTTTAATCCTTTCAGATTGATCAAACCATTAAACATTTAAAAGAAAATCTTTTGTTTTATATGTGTAATCTATTATGTCAGTGTACATGAATACATTGTGGGACAGGCAGGCGGCAGCGCGTTCGACTGGCGATCCGAAGGTTCTGGGTTCGAATTCTTAAGCAGGCTAGGAGTATTTCCCGGGACTTGAGGGTGCCCTTGGGTAAATAACACTGACCATTAGACTAAACTTTAGAGTTATCCGACGAGATATTATTATTTTTTACGGCTGTGAGCGTAATCTTGAAGCAATCAAGACATTCAATCGATCTATGCATGATACGTCATTGTTCCATACAGGCTATATCGGGGGTTCGGCAAATTTTCGATATTAGTGTGCCAAAGTAGGATTTTAACATTTATTAATCTAAAAGTCATCCTGCTCCATACTTGTAAAAATAGAATTGAAAAGCTTGCTTATGGGGGTCTTCCGCGTGCCAATGAAAATCTCTCTGCGTGCCAAGTCTGTCACGCGTGCCGAAGGTTGCCAACCCCTGATCTATATCATCTCACGTATTTTTAATGTGTTTATTGACACAGTTAAATACATAAATTAAACACGAGATTTTGGTTGAATTCTTTAATGTTTTAATACATTTCATAGATACAAATGTCTTGAGCAAAATGTCACACATAATGTTCATTTTCTTTTAACAATACAGATTAAACAATACCATGAACACATTTTCTTATCGACACAATTTAATCTGCCAACGAAAATCTCATTAAAAGCATAATATACTCACATACACACACATACTCATAGGCATACTATATCACTGTCATACACTTACACACATATATACATATACATTCACACACACACATGTTATATACACATACTCAGTGTTAATGTGAAATACGACCACACATCGAGGAAAACACATGTGATGAATCCATCACCAGAACTATGAAAACAAATAGGCCTATATGATTATGCAACTACTAGGCCATTTAAAAGACTATATATATTTAAAATAACTATAACAATGCTTGTTAATTATAGATCACAATTCATTCCTTTGAACATAGACCTATAACATAGATCATTACTGCAACAATTGTTATGAATTAAAAATGTCGGCCTACTGGCAGATATTTAAATCATTACTTTGTTTAAAGTCTTAGCGATCTGTATTATTTTAAATCTTGCTTTCTGTTTAGCAATCTGTATTATTTTACATCTTACTTTCTGTTTAGCGATCTGTTTTATTTTAAATCTTACTTTCTGTTTAGCGATCTGTATTATTTTAAATCTTACTTTCTGTTTAGCGATCTGTTTTTATTTTAAATCTTACTTTCTGTTTAGCGATCTGTTTTATTTTAAATCTTACTTTTTGTTTAGCGATCTGTTTTTATTTTAAAGTCTTACTTTCTGTTTATCGATCTGTTTTTATTTTAAATCTTACTTTTTGTTTAGCTATCTGTTTTATTTTAAATCTTACTTTTCATTTTATCTTTTGTTTAGCCTCTACATTCCGCTTATCTTATTTTAATCCTTTTTTTCTTATCATCTGTATGGTTTTTGCAATAAACGTCGCAAGGTCTCCATAACACGTGACATACACTGTAAACAAACTCCATCTTGTAGAACATAAGTCTAGTTTGTACCATAGAGTATAGGTCTATTAATATTTCTAGACTTTACCATTTTATGTTCAAGATATCTTAAATATCAGACTAGTTAGTTAATATTTTACTTTTAAACTATTTAATTATTTTAAGCTAATGAATAGTAATCTATTTCAAATTTCAAGAAATTAGCATACTGCAGAATCAATAAGATTTTTAATTTAAGTGTTTTGTCTATTGGCGTTATTCAGATCAGTTTTAATGAACTAGTCTAATTAGTTAACAGTAAAGGCCCTTTTAAAAAAAAAAATAAAAAAAAAAAAATAAAAAATTTGAAAATAAAACTTGCTTTAAGCCTACAGGAAAATGTCTGAAAGTCATATGATTTTAGTCACGTGTTTGCAAAAGACGCATTAGTTTTGGAATTGTACTTTTTATCTATTTGTTTTATCCTTTTTTTCGTACTTCCAATCTAACTGATTGTTTTTTCTTTACGTTAAATCTATCTGTTTTTCTTTGACATTTTAAAAGTCTGACTTTTATAAGCCATCAAACTATTCTCGTCTCGTATTTGCTTTTGATGGGGTCATAGTGGTCCATCACCTGCATGTAACTTTGATCACTTGAATCAGTTCTATGCTCCGCTGTCTGGTGATCGTTCAACTCGGGGAAAGTACAAGTCTGTACAAGGGTGTAACAAAGAGGAACTGTTATAACACTGTTGGTAATAGTGCTAGCTCTTTCCAAAATGGCGTAGGTATTCTCCGACGGTGACTTGTTATGCTGCTCACTCTGTTTTCTAAACTTACTGGACTGCAAACCAGGCTCGTGTTCTACTGTCTGCGAGTCTATTGTGATGATGTCTTGGTACACCATTTTGAAATTCGGTACGTCCGGTTTCGTGATCCCGGCGGAAGAAGGCGACGTCTGACCCCTCTGCACGTAGCCAATCATTTCATAGAGATCTGTGGCCAGGGAGGTGAAGGTCGGCCTGAGTTCAGCTTTGTATGCCCAGCATGACGTCATATATTTATATCTGGTAATACAAAGATAAAGAATTTTGAAGAAAAAGAATGTCATATATTTGGTATTGAAATAGAAAAACTAAATGCTAAAGGGCTCATTTCACTTCGCTGGCGCTTCAGAGCAAGCTAAAAAAGACCAGCGTTCTGAAGATCTAGTGGACAATAACATCCACGTTGGGAAACTATATACTAGCATTAGACATTTTGATATATGCGTCTCATACTCTAATAACGTGATATTGAAAAATCATTTTTATTTTGTTCACTGTTTTCTTTATTTTGGAAAAGCATTGATTGTGCCTCAAAGTAAAAGGCGCTCAGGGAAACTGCTCGAATTGCCGCAACGCTGAGCAGCCATTAAGTTTCCAATTAGCGTGAAAAACAAATTTAAAAAATAGATTGTATTAAGTTTATGCATAGACATAAAGTATCAATAGATACAACAGAGAAAATATCTACAGCATAGAGTTAGACAAATATTTATTATTTAAAAAAAAAAGGAACCAACATTAAGCTTTAAGATGTTTTCCAATGTGAATGTATTTACTGTGAACACTTACAAAATTGGGGGACAGAAATGTGGTCGTGCCAGTCTACGCTGTCTGAGAAAGTTTAGAATGTCCCAGCCATCAATACCTGGATATGGAGTTAAGCCTCTGGTCAGTAACTCCCATAGCACAACACCAAATGACCACTGGAGATGGAAGGTATAAAAGAATCAATTTACATGCAAATGATTACATATTTTCATATAGCTGCGAAAAATGGACGCTGAAGGCAGAGGCTGAGAAAAGAATTCAGGCTTTTGAGAACTAATGCTATAGAAAGTTATTAGGAATACGCTATCAAGAAAGAAAAGCAAATGAATATGTCTTGCTCCAGGTCCAATACCTGGTGGGGAATCAGGATGCACTCCTTTCAACTGTAAAACTACGTAAGCTGAGATGGTTTGGTCATACTGTAAGGCATGACTCCTTGGCCAATACCATCCTACAAGGTACAGTGTAAGGAGCACACAGAAAAGGTTGCCAGAAAAAAGAAGTGGTTGGACAACCTGAAAGAGTGGACCGGACAACCGCTTGATATGCATCTGCATACGGCTTCTTACCGGGACGAATCATCTTGCGCGCATCGTCGAAGCACCCCCAATACGTAAGTCATGGGACTGATGAGGATGATGTTACAATGGTAAAGATTTAATTAAAAAGTTTGAATATAATATTTTAATTGACAACAAGAAAACCATAAAAACACAGTTTTATCATACTCCCTTTATTTGCAAACTAAGTTTACCATCATGTAATTAAATGATTGATTGACTACTGGAAATGAAACATATATATTTAGCGTATTTACGTATCTCGTTTTACTAAAATTGAATAATAAAACAAGAAAACCATAAAAACGAAGTTTTCATTATACTCCCTTTATTTGCAAACTAAGTTTACCATCATGTAATTAAATAATTGATTGACTACTGCAAATGAAACGTACAGAAAAAATATCTGTGTCGCAAATCTCAAAAATATCTCTTTACTCCGTATGAATTGTTCTAAAAATAATCGTAGCGCATAATTTTTTTTTTCTAGCTTTGCGCCGAAAAAGTATAAAAAGTTTCACAGGCATTTTTAACGCGAAATCAAAATATTTCTTATACTTTCCTTTTAAGAAATCTATATTGTCATAAGTGTAGTATTATTAAGTCGTTTTAACTGAAAATTTGATAGGATGTATTGTTAGGCGCCCCAAATCTGCTGTCCAAATTTCAGCTCGATCGGACCACGGGAAGTGGTCGAAAAATCGAAGCAAAGTTTTGCACCACGATTGACGATTGCAGACATTGCAACTTAAAATAAAGGGAGTAAAAAGGGAGATGGCGGGAGTAGAACCTGCGACACCCCGGTTGAAAGCAGACAGTCATAACCACTAGATCACGAAACCCTTTACGCGCTTACAACAAATAGTATATAAGTATATTCGAAAAGTTTATTTACTACCATCTTCTTCTTCTTCTTCTTCATAATACTGTGGAGACCCCGTTAGAATTTCTTCCGTTAGATGCAGCCATGTTTTACTTATAATATTATCTACGATTCGTAAATTGGTCGAAGGATTTCGTGACTATTCCAAAGGCTATGACGCTGAAATTTTGATAGGATGTAGTGTTAGTCTGTACAAGTCTGCTGCCCAAGTTTCAGCTCGATTGGACGACAGGAAGTGGTCGTCGAAAAATCGATGCAAAGTTTTGCTAACAATCAAGCAAGCAGACAGACAGAAAATACAAGTTAAAATAAAGGGAGTAAAAAGAAAACCATAGAAACACAGTTTTTATTAATACTCCCTTTATTTGCAAACTACGTTTACCATCATGTAATTAAATGATTGATTGACTACTGGAAATGAAACACATGTATTTAGCGTATTTACGTATCTCGTTTTACTAAAATTAAATAATAATTTTAAAAAGTGGAGATGGCGGGTGTAGAGCCTGCGTCACCCAGGTTGAAAGTTGACAGTCATAACAACTAGACCACGAAAACCTTGTACATAATTACAACAAATAGTATATAAGTATATTCGAAAAGTTTATTTACTACCATCTCTTCCGGTAGAGGCAGCCATGTTTTACGTATAATATTATCTACGATTCGTAAATTGGTCGAACGATTTCGTGACTATTCCAAAGGCTACGATGCTGAAAATTTGATAGAATGTATTGCTAGTCGGGACAAGTCTGCTGCCCAAGTTTCAGCTCGTTTGGACGACGGGAAGTAGTCGAAACATCGATGCAAAGTTTTGCTAACAAACATCCAAGCAAGCAAGCAAGCAAGCAGACAGACAGAAAATACAAGTTAAAATAAAGTGAGTAAAAAAATAAACACCATGAACATCTGCAAATAGCCCTGTGTGTGTACGTGCCTGTTTGCTTGTGTGCGAGTGCGTGTGTGACAATAAATCAATAATCAACATTTCCGTTATGTTTTGTATGATTACATCAGGTAATAAATAAGGTAGATTCATTGTGCCTATAAAAAAAGTTTTGAATATTAACAGACAGATAGAAAGAGCAGACAAAGACAAAAACACCGTACACTATACACTTACAGAAGAAACTAAACTACAGACTGTCAGACTGCACAGCAGTGCACACTAATCGTGAAAATCCGAGAGCCAGTTCAACACATTGTGAAGGAAAATAAATCCAAGGGCAATAATCATCTTCAGCTTAATTAATTTTGTCTTGACCATTAAGTCATATTTTTATTCCAGTGTATCTGCTGTGCATCAGTGAATAGAGCTTTTTTAAATTTTATTTTTTTAAATATAAATTAGCAGCGAACATGATATTATTTGTGAAGATTAAACATGTGGGAAAAATTTAAGGTAACGTGTTTAACTCTTGTCACGATCGGCTACACAAAGAAACAAATTACAACTTAATATATACAATTAAACTCTAGTAAATTATATAAGCTAATTACAACCATTGAATTGTTTCTCAGACTGTTTGTGTTGAAAGCTAAATGGCAAACAGTAAAAAGATTAGAGTTTTGTTTTCTGGTGTTATTTTTTTAATTGTTGAAATATTCAGAAACTGACCACATCTGACTTGGTGCTATAAGATCCATGTTCAATACTTTCTACAGCCATCCATCTGATTGGTAACATTTTCTTGTTATCACTACTGTAGTATCCCTTTTCATAAATATCACGACACAGACCAAAATCTGCCACTTTTACTGTGTAGCCACTGTCAAGCCTGGAATCAAAGGGATAGATTGATTTTTTAAATATTCCATAGAACTGTCAGAAATGTAAAAAGCTTTAGGCAACTTAAAATTGCAAAAAGCTGGAATACTCAGGGGTGAATGCACTTTGGGGATTGAGGACAATGGCTAACCCCTGAGACATTTTAAAAAAAAATGTTTACATAATTCTTTAAAAAGAAACGTTAGTAACTTTTCCCTAAATTTGCTAAATGTTTAACACGTGAAAATTAACCCCGTCTCCTTTTCCAAAATAATCTTAACTTAGCTCTGATAATACATATAATTGGTAGAGATGTATCTATTGTGTATTTAGTTATATAAAAATATATTTATATAAACAGTCTATCTATAAACAGAACTATCATGTGCATACATAATAATATAGTTACAATATGCATATATATATATATATATATATATATATATATATATATATATATATATATATATATATATATATATATATATATAGGCTATATGTGTGTGTTTGTGCGTGTGACAATGGGTCGTGGGCAAGGGTTTAAAAAATTATCACAGAAGCTTGCCATTATTTATGACTAGCCCATCACACATTCATCATTACTAAAACGTTGAGTTGTATTGGCTGCTCATTACAATGTAATTGTAAAATGTATATTTGAAAACAAAATCACGATATTATGTACATGTACTTACATACAGTTCCTTGCAGCGAGATCCCTGTGTACAAACTTGAGTGAACTCAGGTAGGCCATACCACTGGCTATATCTGCACCAAACTTGATCACGTCATGAAGACTTAGGCTCTGGAAACATATTATTATGGCCTAGATAGTGTATCCGTTACAAGCAATGATAACATTGACGAAGAATAAATGCATAAACAGAACTAAATGTGTAAAGTATTTTGTACTAAAGGTATTTACAGGACAAGTACAGCACATTTTACATAGCGTTCAAAAGTACAATTAAATTTAGCAATCATTTGAAATAATGTTCACTGACGTTATACAGTCACAGCTTACGAGGGGATTGGGCCTTCAGTTCCATACCCTCAAAGTTTTCAGGCAGACTTACCTGCACCGTGCCCAACCGAGAAATCAACGTTTTTATGCCCGAGACCATCGGGATGACAAACTAGCACTCTGCCATTTAACCTCAGGACCCATTGTGTCAATCTTTAAATAATTACTAAACCATATTTCATAATATTATAGGCTATTCAGAAGCTATTTAAGCATCAAAACGTCTTAAAGTAATTGAAAGCAATACATATACCGGTACATGTAGGCCTAATACATGTAATACATATAATACATATAATCCAGTCATATAATACATTCATTGATGGTATACTCACTATTGATTTATTCCGTACATAAGACAGCAAGTCACCGTTGTCCATATAAGGAAGTATGACGTAAGGGTTGCCCGGTTCTCTCTCCCCAAGACCTATAAGTTCTAAGACGTTGTTGTGACGGAAGTCCTTCATGATGAGAGCTTCTTGAATAAAGGCAGCCAGGTCAATGTTGTGGGCTGTAGGGTCTGGAATAGAAGTAGATTCCATTGGAACATTTGCTAGCCCAACTAAAAAATTATGGTCAGAGCCGTTTCAAGGATTTTCTAGCCCTATGTGAGAATCGAATAATGCCACCCCTTACGATTTACTACCATATCACATTCTGTATATCTCTCTATATCGCTATCTATCTATCTAACTATCTATATTTATATATCTATGTATCAATCTATTTATCTCTCATTCTTTATCTATCTATCTCTTTCTCTCTATCTCTATCATTCACACACTCTCTCCATTTTATTCGGTCAATGTTAGATGTTTTTCATGTTACAGTTTTTTTTCTCATAATTTGCTCAATTGTTTGTTATGTTGTTTGGTCTTAATGCTCTGAGAATTATTAGCTTTACAAGCTTCCTAGATTGGCTTTGGTCAAATATAAACTTGCTATAGACAATTGACAAACTACAAACAACAATCTTAGAAATCGAAATAATTGTGCAAGTCTCACCTTTAACTGTTTTAACGGCTACTTTAATAGATTCCTGGTCAGTCGAAGTCTTAAGTAAGCCTTCATACACACAACCAAAGTTACCTAAAGAATTGTATATAAATATGACTATTACACCTTTATAAACGAACTAAAGTTGGCTTTAATAAAATTGCATTACAGTTTACAAGTTTAATATAAGTTCTAATTACCCCAGGGCCGGCTCATCCATATAGGCTGTCTAGGGCGCAAAATTGAGGATTGTTTTATTTGGGGATTTAAAAAAAAATAAACTTTATTAAAGTTTAGTGCTTCTGTGCGCTACTAACATAGGCCGATGAATTACTAGGTAATGAAAGGCGAATGGTATTGTATTTAAGTTGTCTTAGAAAATATGAAAGTATGCCCTAACAGTAGCCTTAGTTTGGCAACCTCGCTGTGCGTAGCGGAGTGCAAAACGTCAACCCCTCACTTCCCCCGGCCACACCCTGGACGCGATGCGATGGCGGAATATTATAGTGAAGTGACTGAAGTGACGAGACCTTCAAGTCAGTTCGTGAATCCTAAGTCGTGGGTGCGCTGAGTTTCTCGCATTTGCAGTGCAGTTCTTGTTTTTGTGCATTTTCAGACTGTTAATTACGAAAACGAGTACGTTAAATAATTAAATCCCCTAAGTGACCCTTAGTGACACAAGATGGTCCAGTCGAATTTGATGCACTAACACCTCTGCGGTATCAGTTATCTCATGTTTGTGATGCTTTGGAAGAGATTTCTGAAGACACTAATTGGATCTAGTGGCAGTTGGCCTATTGTGAAGATGGAAGAAATTTTTAGTTACTTAAAAAATATTTCAGACTTCAAGTTTATTATTGCTCTTGTCACATAACACAACATTTTGTTTTAAGTAAACATAACTATTAAGACACTGCAAGAAAAGGACTTGAGTCTCCAGAGAGCAGTTAGTCACCTGAAAAGAAAACGAAGAGTTTTTGGTTACAGCTAGAAGTGATTTAGAGTTCAAGAGAGTCCTGGTTGAAGCTAATGAAGTAGCATAAACATTTGAATGGAGTAGAACAAGTATTTGAGAACGAAAAGGTACGAATTTAAAAAAAAGAACATTGTTGATTACGAATACACATATTATTATGAATCAGTAAGTATTGCAGGTGACTCCTCAGAAAGTTTCAAGATCCACTTTTATGTTGCTTCTTTAGACACAGCTGCTTATGCAGAAAAAGAAATATTTTTCCCAGTTAAATAAAGCATCTGGTGTATTTGGATTTTCGTACAACATTCCCGACCTTAAAAACAAGACTACATCAGAGGTTAAGTCGATGTGCAAAAACTTGGAAAAACATTAACAATTGAAAAAGATGAAGGTTTAAATGCATCTGACATTGCTGCTGCACGACAGTGTTCTGAACGTAGATCTCCATGACTCAGTATCAAACCCTGAAGAAGTCCTAAACTACATTTACCAACAGAATCTTGAAAATGGATTTATTAACATTTGTGTAGCCCTTCGTATTTTGCTTACGTTGCCACATTCCGTAGCTAGTGCTGAACGAAGTTTTTCAAAATTTAAGCTAATTAAAACCTATATGCGTAGTACAATGTGTTAGAAGAGACTTGCAGATCTGGCGACAATTTCTATTGAAAGTGAGATAGGAAGACAGTTAGACTCAAAAGCCCTCATACAAGAATTTGCTAAGCGGAAAGCAAGAAAAGTACCATTAGGGTTTTAGTCTTGAGTATAAATACTGGTCATGAGTATTTAAAAGTGACCAAGAAATCAATAATCCATATCCAACAAAATCAAGTATTCTTTGTGTATTTTTTAAGTGTTATAAAAACAGAAAGAAATATCTATAATCTATCTGTTTGTTATTAAGAGAATTGTACATAATGCAGGTATAAAACCTATAAACCCATATATCTAATGTAAAAGTGTGTGTTATGTAAATTTTCTAATAGTAACTTAGATTTCTAATTATTAATCTATAATGCAAAGCCATTGTTGCTTTTCATTCAACTGTTTTATTTACATTTTAAAGTTATCAATCAAAGGTTATAAAATATTTTTTTTTGTTGGGCTATAACAATTATTAACAAAAACACATTTTCGAAGTTCCATACCCGGCAGACCCCGACGAAAGCACTTTAATGAGGGCGCAGAATTTGTTTTCGCCTAGAGCGTCAAAAACCCTAGAGCCGGCCCTGAATTACTCCTTACCATCCGTTCTAGGAGCACTTTTGAAGTACTTAGGCCTACGTGTTTAAGCTATTGTTTTAATACTTAGTGCCAGTTATGTTTTAACTTCTGAACGACAAAACCAAACTTTTGTTGTTATTTTGATAAACATACAAGATTCTGATCAAGATTGAATTGCACCCCCCCCCCCCCTTTTTGATGTATACAAATGATTGTTATAACTTTACCTGATCCTAATGGTTTTCCAATGGTCAAATTGTCCAGAGTTATAATTAACTTATCAAGATCTTCATTCCTGACTTGATCTCCGATTGAGGTTAAGATTTCTTTTAAAGGCTGCATGTGAAGATCATTCTTAGAGCCTAAAACATGGGAATACAGAATAAGATAATTGGCAATAGATCAATTGATAGATTGACATATGGGCTGTTGGATAGGCAAGCAAATTGATTAGTTAGTATACAAATATATATATATACAAGCTACATTGCCCGGCGTTGCCCGGGTGAAAAAAAAAGGACTGTCTGGGGTGCAGATAACAAATTTATAAACTACACTTACTGAATACTTTTAGGAAAGTAAATAAATATTGTAATAGGGTAAAAAAAATAGTCAAATATTTTTATTTAACAAAATCTATTTTGCCTATAGATTTACAATGTCTTTTGTTTTTAAAAGTTTGAAAAATTAATTGTCGAAAAAAAAAGTATAGTCTAACTGGAGGATCGAACCCTGGTCGCCCGTATAGCAGTCCACTACGTTTACCACTGAGCTATCGAAGACACACGTCCGATGTGAAAAATTATTAGACGGTATATTGGGCTAGGCCTAGATAGGTCAGTGACACACCAATGGGGATCCTCGCGGGGCTTAACACTGTCTTTATATATATATATATATATTTATATATATATATATATATATATATACAGAGAGAGAGAGAGAGTTAGTTAGTTAGTTAGTTAGTTAGTTAGTTAGTTAGTTAGTTAGTTAGACAAATTAAAGAATACATAGATATTCTTTGCATATATAGCATTTTGCATACTGAAAAATACATAACGAGTTAAACAGACAAATAGACAGATAGACCATAGCGAGTGACTAAGGCAAGACTAAGCTTGCAATTAGCTACACAATGTCTTTTTATTATTCCTAAGGCTGCGTTTAATTATAAAGCGAATCAAAATCAAGATAACTGTAGAGACATAAAAATGTAAGGAATAAACACTGACCATATATAAATACTGGGCGTTTACTATGTTTGTGACGTCTCTTGTGAACGACACAATTCACTATAACAACAACCACCAAAAGCACCACAATGCTTGCAACAACGCCAACCAATAGCCGCACATTCACGCCACCAGTCGAGGCGCCAACTTTGCTAGGGGGCGCGGTGATGTGACCAACAACTTTTTGAAAGTGTCCAATGGTGACCACGATTGGCCAACGCCTCCTTTCAGGACTATCGCTGGACATTGTGGTCGTGTTGGATGTCAAGTGAGTGTCATTGTGTACAGATGTCGTTTCGTCATTTGATGGTTCCCTGGCGTCCATCGAGGCTCCTGGGATTTCGCTGCCATCTTGGCTCTTCGCAAGGAATTCGTTGCATTCACATTCAATGGAGCGGTTACTTTTGCTTTTTATATGGCAGTGAATGTCTCCGATGGTTACGTTAATAGCAGTGGACCAAAATGGCAAATATTTCCCCTGCGAAAATCAAATCAATACAAGAAAATTACTTTAAGATTTATGAACACCATTTTTCTTTTTTTTTTTAACTCGTAAACAAACAACTAAAATATGCTACTTCAATAAACAAACACCCAAAATATGCTACTTCAATAAACAAACACCCAAAATATGCTATTTCAATAAATAAACACCCAAAATATGCTTTTTCAATGAACAAACACCCAAAATATGCTATTTCAATGAACAAACATCCAAAATATGCTATTTCAATGCACAAACATCCAAAAAATGCTATTTCAATAAACAAACAAAATATGCTATTTCAAGGAAAAAACAAACTAAATATGCTATTTCAATGAACAAACAACCAAAATATGCTATTTCAATGAACAAACACCCAAAATATGCTATTTTAATAAACAAACAACCAAAATATAATATTTCATTGAACAAAAACCCAAAATATGCTATTTCAATGAACAAACAACCAAAATATGCTATTTCAATGAACAAACAAACAAAATATGCTATTTCAATGAACAAACAAACAAAATATGCTATTTTAATGGAAAAGAAAATTTTTAAGTTTGTTGTCTCTGATTTATAAAAAAAACTTCGAGGACAAGTAATGAGTTCAAATAAAATTTATCAGCGATTTCAAATTACTAATGGTAAATGGAAAAAACAATCCCAGCACCCTCTTACGGTGTCATGGCTAGGGTTGCCATGTTTTGAACCTAACTGTCCTTCATTTCAGCAGACGACCCGGTTTAGGGTTTAAAAAAATACCAGACATGTCTAACAATATTCCCACTTTCCCCATGTACGATTGTCCTAGAGGTGGGACATGGGAGGGGAGGTGTGTGCTATTTTTTGTCAAAAGGTAGGCCTATCCTATCTTCTTATCTTATACATTACAGACGATCCTTCTATAAAGTAGATTATTGCGTCCTACGCTCATCTGTGGTCCGAGTCTAGTCTTGCATTATTATTAATGTTTTAAATGATGTTAAGTTACTGGTTTTCCTGGTTTGTTCAGGCAATCCATTTTATGCCCGAATGCCAGTCGGGAAGGAAGAGTACTTATATGCATTTGTTCTCGCAAAAGGGATAAGGAAAGTGTTTTTGTCTTTATGTTAATCTGAGCTTTGCAACAGGTTGTTATTGGGTTGTATTTCTAAATTAGAGTTTAATGACTTATGTATTAT
This sequence comes from Anisus vortex, assembly GCA_949126835.1. Taxonomy (NCBI): domain Eukaryota; kingdom Metazoa; phylum Mollusca; class Gastropoda; family Planorbidae; genus Anisus; species Anisus vortex. The sequence goes on from OX421496.1 coordinate 22,499,869, forward strand.
TACTATGTCGAAACTCTAGTTGTGGCACCTCAATGGTGGAATGAACTTATACAGAATTTGTTGCAGGCGGGTCATAATAAAAGAAGGCCAAAGGCAAAGTAGTAATAATACAAAAAGCTTTAAACTCTATCTACGTAAACATACCTTCTCTGCTTTTTCAATACTTTATCTAATTGTCTTTGTTCTGTCATGTATTAATAGCTCTCTCTCAACGCGAGTTTTGTGGGAGGTACTAAGCCTAGACTGCTCTAAGAATCCACTCTTGTGCCGACCTCAAATTCTCGGAATAGCTAGGAATAGTCTATTATTTATCGTACAGGGGAGTACATGTTAAAACTATCATTTTTATTATGAGTTTTATAATGATACCATTATTTTCACCCCTCCTAGTAATAAGTATGTTCCCCGCTCTTCTCCACGAGTATTTAAGGCTAGGTCCGGCTAGGAAGCCAGTAGTTTTTGTGCAGAGTATTGTACAGAATTTTTGTTTTTTGAGTCTGTTATGGATGCTTGTGTTGGTACTTTTCTATAATTGCTGTAAATACTACATTTATTGTATATACTTGCAAATTATCACCTGAATTAAATTACCAACAACATTTACACTGAAGCTTCCTCGTTAAGTTACTATTTTACTTTATTGTTCAGAATATTATAATATATATATATTTATTTACAACTACAACGTCAAGGAAAGGAACTGTTCGAATGCAAATCCTGAGTTTGTGCCCAGGACAATAAGGAGTGTTTGTGTAATACTGAAATATATAAATAATAATAACCATAGTCTACCCTAGGACGAACGAGAATTATCAACAACATTTACACGGCTCTGACCACAAGGGGATTGTGGTCGTAACAGTTTTAACTACAATCTTTCGGTCTTCTGTCAGTTCAGTTGCATTTTTTTTTACAACTTTAGTATGATGACATAGAACAAGCTGATAATCAAGGAGGGATATATTATTATGCAAGAACAAAAGGATATAATATGTTCTCTTTCTACTCAACTGGCATCCAGATTTTATTTTTTAACAAACCAGGAAAACCAACAACTTAACGGTATTTAAAACCAAAATCAAAATTTTAGACTCAAACCAGAGGTGTACGTAGGACACAAAAATCTTCTGTATTAAAAGTGCGTCTGTAACATATAAGACCCTTTAAAAAATGGATAAATCGATTCATTTTACCAGGATAAATGCTAAGTAGTTTTGTAGATTTTATTTTCTAAAATAGCACTACTTAATTTATAATTACATGATAGACGTTATACTTTCAAATAAAAAAATTACTAAAACAAAATAAATTTAATAAACACAATATTTAAACACGTTAAACACACACAAACACACACACACACAAACTATGCCTGAACAACGTCAAACTTAAACAATTAACATCACCTGCAATATGAGAACCTTCGTTTTCAAAACATCTTCCACAGTGAATTGTGTACAATTAAACTCTGGATCGCGGTAGATTTTAATAGATTTGTTCAGCTTGAAGTGTTGACTATCTGCGCCTATGGCGACTGTTCCTGGAATATATTCAGTTGAGTTGTTTCTTGCGATAAATTTCTGGAGTACTTCGCTAGTGGCAGGAGTCAAGCACGTGAGTCTAGTAGTGTGATTTTGGCATGGCTCAGAAAATGTCTGAAGTTATACGTTTAAAAGGGCATCAAAGAAATGCGCTATACTAAACGGAAAATATCGGATACAATTTATATATTATATATATATCTGTAAAAAAAAAATAATTTTAAATTGCATAATAATATACATAAAGCTTAACAAATTTTATTTTTTTATATTAGAAAGAATGTAACTTTCTACACAAATCAGTTGCCAGTATTTACCTGTGTGATATTCTTTATATCAGTAACATTCAGAATAAGACGAGGCCACCTGATGCTGTCGAAATGGTCTCCCGATACAGTCACGGTGGTGCCGCCACTGGGAAGTACATTACAAAGAATATTATAACAATGAAATGTGTACATATAATATTGTAATAATGAAATGTGTACAGATAATATTGTAATAATGAAATGTGTACAGATAATATTGTAATAATGAAATGTGTACCGATAATATTGTAATAATGAAATGTGTACAGATAATATTGTAATAATGAAATTTATACAGATAATATTGTAATAACGAAATGTGTACAGATAATATTGTAATAATGAAATATAGACACAGAGAATATTGTAATAATGAAATATGTACAGAGAATATTCTAATAATGAAATGTGTCCAGAGAATATTGTAACAATGAAATATGTACAGAGAATATTGTAATAATGAAATGTGTACACAGAATATTGTAATAATTAAATATGTACAGAGAATATTGTAACAATGAAATGTGTCCAGAGAATATTGTAACAAAGACATTTGTCCAGAGAATATTGTAATAATAAAATGTGTGCAGAGAATATTGTAACAATGAAATATGTACAGAGAATATTGTAACAATGAAATATGTACAGAGAATATTGTAATAATGAAATGTGTCCAGAGAATATTGTAACAAAGATATTTGTCCAGAGAATATTGTGATAATGAAATGTGTGCAGAGAATATTGTAACAATGAAATAAGTACAGAGAATATTGTAACAATGAAATATGTACAGAGAATATTGTAATAATGAAATGTGTGCAGAGAATATTGTAACAATGAAATATGTAATAATAGTAATAATAGTATAAATTATTGTAATGATGAAATATTTACACCGAATATTGTAATAATGAAATATGTACACCGAATATTGTGATAATGAAATATGTACACCGAATATTGTGATAATGAAATGAGTACAGAGAATATTGTAACAATGAAATATGTACAGATAATATTGTAATGATGATATATGTACACCGAACATTGTAATAATGAAATGTGTACAGATAATATTGTAATAATGAAATGTGTACAGATAATATTGTTATAATTGGTATCGAAATTATTATAAAAGTAAAATGTGTACAGAAATTATTTGAACACAAATTTATTACCTCATCAATATTGAAGCAGGTGAAATTTGTTTGACTACTGGATCCGCTCTATAACAAAATGTATGATTGATAAGTTTTTGATTAAAGTTATCAATATGAATGGTCACAGGTCCGCAGTTGATGTCTTTTGTGGTTGGTTTACTTAGTTTGCAGTTTAGTTCAGTGCTGTGAGAAAACGAAAAACAAAACAAGAACAGGGTATTTAGTTCAGTGCTGTGAGAAAACGAAAACAAATGAAGGACTTTGTAGTTGTAACATTACAAGTATTGTTAAATTTATAACACAGTTCTTGTAGTTTATTCTGAGATAAAATAAGAATGTTTTCTTTCCAAATACTCCCCCACCTCAATTCTCTTGTTTATTGTTCTTGGTCCTTCTTTTATCCTGTTCTCTGTTTCCCACTTTATATTTCTATTTATCAAGCTATTATAGGCACCTGACATTATTTATATAACGTAAAAAGCGATCGAGTAGTGTCCTGTGCATTGACAAGTCTTAAATATTACGCAAGCATAAAGGATGAACGTGTGCAACATTTCCGGTCACATTCGTTCATTTGCTTCAAAACATTTCTGTGTGCTGCGCTACTTATTTTACTCTAGACCAGATTTGTGCATGATTATTAGTCGTGGGCCTTTAAAAGAATTCGATACAATTTGATGGGCCACCCATTGTGAAAATGTATGTACATTATGCCACCATAATGATTTTTTTTAGACTCTTGGCTTGGTGGGGCCAGTTGTGGCCGCTTGTTGTAAATCCTCCCCGCACTTTTTAAATCCAGTAGTTTGTAGTTTAAAATATAATGTATCAACCAATGGTTTTCTTTTAATAAAAGGAATTTTGTTTTTGTAAGTTTAAAATTTAAATTAAATTGAAATTTGAATAAAGTGTAAGCAATAACCTTTTCTTTCTATTCTTAAGTTCCACTTGCCTATTTCTTTGTATTACGTTACACTGTCTGCCAGCAACTGTAATATTGACATGGCTACCAGACGCCAAATTATGTCCCTTAAAGTTGAGTCTATATCCGCCCGACACAGGTCCGAAGTGTGGACTGAAGGAGGCCACGTGTGGCGTCTGTGGGATATAATTTTTAGCCTTCATTTATCATTTGTTAATGTAAAATATGTCTACATGTTTAGGATAAGCAATACAAATTGAAGAAATCAAGAATGTGTGGATTATAGATATTTTGTGAAGAAATGTTTACACAGTGAAATATTGTCATTTGTCTAGTGCAATTAGTTTTGGTCCAAGAAAAACTTTAAAAAAAAACTTGAAGAAACATAGTCATCTCATTCTCTAATAAAGTAGACCATAAAGTAAACTAGATCATCTCAGCACTAATAAGCCAAGTCATCTCAGCACTAATAAACCAAGCCACCTCAGCACCAATAAACCAAGCCATCTTGTTACTAAAAGATCAAGCCATATTATCTTTAATTAACCAGACAATCTCAGCAATGGCTGAGGAATGTATTCATTAGCATGTGTCACAGTCACAGCTGGGTTATGTCATATCCTCTTTAACTTTCCAGAACTTTTTCATGTAAATATCAATCGTTATTAAACTAGCGATTTGCCGACAAGTTTAATCCTGGCAACAAATATAAAAATAAAATATATAGATTCTCTCAGATTCTGATGTCAAACAAAAAGAAAGAGTGTTTGTAACTCTCAGATTCAGTTAAACATCACCGTTTATAATGTTGTTGAAAGTTTCTCTATCTTCATGTGAAGCAAAAACTATTTGACTGAACTTTCGTCTACTATAAATGAATATATATATATATATATATGTATACTATGCACTTACTACACATTTGAGGGTCACCTGCCCTTCATCTCGAGTAATGATAGAGCTTTCATTCTTATTCATTTGTACGTAACATTCCCCTGGACAAGTATTGAGAATGGGTTCCACTGTACATGTAATAAGTCTGAAAATGTATTATTATTTACGTATATAGTCTATGGTAAACAAATATAGTTTTAAATGTAATTGTTTACACATTGAAATGCACTTCCGATGATTAGTGAAACACATTTATTTAGCATATGCCTACTCTTAGTTCAACCTTGTCACACAGTCCTAATTAACGGACATAATCTCAGTTCAACCTTGCCACGGAGTCCCAATTAACTAAGATAATCTCAGTTTACCGTCTTCTCAGAGACCAATAAACGAACGTACCCTCCTTTTAACCTAGTCTTAGAGGCCCAATCAATGAACATATTCTCTGTTCAACCTTGTCACAGAGTCCCCAAAAAAGATCCGTTTCAGAGCCCCAATTCACGAACATGTCTCTTGTGTCCCACTTCGCGTTATGAGGAGTAAGACTTTTAACCTCCCCATGATAAGAAGTGCCTAGAGATTTAGGGTAAAAAACGGACGAGTTCGGGGAGGGGGGTGCTGTCGCCCATGCGTTAGTCCATAGGTTCTCAACGGGGGCGATATCGCCCCCCAGGGGGCGATTAGAAGCTTTAGGGGGGCGATAACATTCCCGGGGGAGATTGGGGGGCGATGAATGGCAAGTGGGCGGTACATACGTACCTGCTATAATTTCAACAACTCAGCTATTTGAATCGATTAGTTTTTGGATGAAATATGATGTAAACGCAAGTGCTACTCAATATCTGATATCCCTAACAGTAGGCATACATATTATTGAACAATAAATAAGAATCGCAGAGACTTTTCGATCAAGTGGGGGAGGGGGGGGGGGCAGTATTTGGCAAATATGGTATGCGGCCGTCTCGTCTAATGGTTGGTTCACCGGACTGTCGCCTTAACATCTGCTAATATTACTCTTTTGATGTTTTACCGAGATGTCCTTTAATGCGTTTGAATCCTTCGTAAAGAGGTAACCACAAAAGCTAAGCGGTATAGATACGTAGTAATTATACAAACTGGGTAGTAATTGAAATGCTTGAAAATATTCATATAAATTCTTTAGTCATATAATATTTATACAATTTTCAAATAATTTCTACAGTTCTATCATATCATTTCAAAGCCATTTAATTTTTTATAAAAGAAAAACAAATTGAAATATTACCTCAAATGAAAAGGGTTAATTATCTCCCTTTAATTAACAAATGATTCCGCTAAAATTAAGTTGGGGGGCGGTGAGCCAAAAAAGGTTGAGAACCTATGCCGTTAGTCCATTAGTTGACTCAACCATGATTTACACTCACCTCCGATTTATAACTGTCTCTAAAAAATACCGAACAGGCATACTGGCTTTTGAGTCATCGGCGTAACGATGTAAAGGGTTGAATGAAGGGGTGCACACCAAAATCCTGTGAGAGACTAGACACCCCGCGGCATGCCTACAAGGCGTGTCGCGAAACATAGGGTACGGTCTCCGCAGTCCATGCAGTACACCTCTCTATCCACCTGCGGAATCCCACTCGGACACGTAACATGGTGGTTCGCCCATATACCTGCTGCTCAAATCTCATACTATAGGTATGGATATCCAGACACCAGGGCTTGCTTTGGACGGGATGTTGCGCTCGTTGCTTTTTCCCCGCCGAGTCTTGAAGCCTCTTGATAGTGCAATGATCGTCGGACGCGCAACATGTGCTATCCCACATGCTATTGCACACCGGTGTGCTCTTAGTGTAAGCGTATCGCTGGCTTACACTCATTACCAGGCACCTTCGGTCTAGACTTGAAGAACCCACATTGTGATGAATAAAACCCAATCAATTATAGGCATACACAAAGTATTGATTGTTCGCTTATACTAATATACAACATGGTCCTAAAATGATTAAAACAAGTCTAGTTATGACCCTTACCTGGCGGTCAGATTGGCTACTTTGCAAGTTTGATTACATACAGTGACTGCAACTAGCGAGGAATCGATCCCAAAGTCTCTCCCCATCAAGGTCAACAATGTCCCACCGGCGGATGGGAATTCCTCAGGGTGAACCTGAGATTATGATCAAGGGTTAAACCAGGGCTAGATTACTATTTAGTATTACTTAGAAACAGCTTAAGAACATTTTGTTACGTTTAAAATTAAGCAAAATCGTGTGTATGATTAATAAGTTGGCAGTTGACCAATCGGATGAGAACTTCGTCGTCACTCAACATGTGGGTTATGCGTGTGACGTTGTGGATGACTCAAATCTTTTGACTTTCTATAGACCCTTCTTAGCTTTTTGGAAGACGATAAGCTGTGGAAGCGGAGAGGCGCAGATGATATTGTGTGAAAATGGGAACTTTCCATCATTAGGACCTTATATGACGCCAATATCACCCATTGTTGGTCTTTTGAAACTAAGACTAGCTTCAGAGTCGACTTAAACCGAAGCGATCGAAAAAAAAACGAGACATATTTTTTTCTGAAAAAAAAAAAGGGTCGATATCCGAAAATCGACGTATGCCACAGAGAAGAATAACAGGTTTAATTTTATGTCCATCGTGTGCCTATAGTGTACAAATCCATGAATCATGAAACAGTGTAAATCCATGACTGATGAAACAGTGTAAATTTAGACAATGGCAATGCAAAGTTTTGTCAAAATTGAATTTAACAAACTATACCAAAAAAAGTTAATTTTAAAAAGTAAAAGTCTGTCAATATGTTACAAGCCAAAGCATAACATACCGAATCGATGAATGGTGGGCAGAGAGTTTCTCTAAATGTGGCTCCTTTCCGTAAGCAAACCTTTTTACTTGAACTCCAAATGCAAGTTTTATTACATTCTTGGCAGGTTTCAAACTGACTACAATGATCGAGGTTGACTTTTAGTATCTGTACAACAAGATAATATTTTAAGTAGATTTATAAGTCAAATCAATGTTTCTATCTGAAAGTACAAATTAATAATACATCTATATGGAAATACAAATAATGATTCTATCGGAAAGTACAAATCAATGATTCTATCTGAAAGTACAAATAAATGGTTCTATCTGAAAGTACAAATCAATGGTTCTATCTGAAAGTACAAATCAATGGTTCTATCTGAAAGTACAAATCAATGGTTCTATCTGAAAGTACAAATCAATGGTTCTATCTGAAAGTACAAATCAATGGTTCTATCTGAAAGTACAAATCAATGGTTCTATCTGAAAGTACAAATCAATGGTTCTATCTGAAAGTACAAATCAATGGTTATATCTGAAATTACAAATTAATGATTCTGTCTGAAAGTATAAATTAATGGATCTATATGGAGATACAAATTACTGCTTATAATTGGGAATTACATTCTTGTTGAAAAATTAATGAATTTTTTATTATTTACTTTAGAAAGTATTTTGTTTATATTAGCACAGTGTAATAGTGCCAAAGCGCAATGTTCTTCTGTCAAAAGTTCTGCTAGAATTGTTTGCTATTTTTCAGACAATGCAAGACAAAAAAATGTATGCTATGTGCCTGTCTTAGCTGGTCTCTGTTGATGTAGAAGGTTTTTCGTATGGTATATTTAGGGCAGAGGCGTATTTAGGCATGTTCCACATGTTCCTATGGACAGGGGCCCCCACACAAAAGGGGCCTCACACATTCCAAAATAAAAAAATTGTATTTTCTTTCGGCAATTAGAATAGTGCTGTTGTAGAAATTAGAAGCGCACAATGAACAAATGCTGTGAATAGGAAATCACATTTGACTGGCAGACTGGCAGGGTCGAGTCCACGAGGGGGCCCCGACATAAATTTGACCCTTGTGAACAGGGTAATTGAATAGCACGCACGCGACTGTCTTTTTTGCATCTCTGCAGTTTCGACACCGCGAATATAGGCTTCAATTGGGACTAAAATAGGCCCTTATCTGACAATGCCTGATTCGGAACTAGGCGATTGTTGCTTATTCAATTCGGCGGAGCCTCTACCACGGACAAACTCTATTTTGTCCGTTTTAGATGCTGCCACACACCTCGGCCTTGGCAGACATTGTGAGCCATTGCTAGGTCTCCCCCCTCCCCCTCAGGGATTCTTCTGCGGACACTCTCCTTTACCTTTGATCCAACTGCAATGTAAAGCAAAGCTCTGGACTGGTCAACAAATCCAACCGCTTCGTTCCGCCAGAGACCAAGAACTCCGTCCAGTGTGGACACTTGTGTTGGGGGGAAAAGGCTTTTCAATCTATACTTGTGGTTTTCATAAACAACTTTCAGATCCATCTGCAGAAGAAATGAAAATTAGTTTTGAGGTGTACCAGTTATATTTTGTGCGGGGTGGGTTTGAGGGGCAAGAGGCTTGGCTAGACTAAATGGTACAGGGAGTTGGGGCAGGTCTGATGTAAGCGTTTTGCATCTTCAGGAGCAGTACCGCAAGGACACATTTCACTGGTTTCAATTAGTAATTTCATAATTTGCTAATCCTGCTGTGTTCTGTATTACGTCGAAACACAATTAAATTAATGAGTGCCTCAAATTTAAATGGGTAATGTAATGAATAGACTCCTAACGTGAAAATTACATTAAATATAATATCGTCTTAATTCGTATTAGTAGTTCCGAGTTTATAAATAGGTTGTATTGACTTGTTTGATTTTTTTAAGCATATCATGAGTTTAATCAACGGCTATAATAAGATGGACCGTTTGTTCTATTTTTAGAGCTTAAGTGTTGTTGTTTTTCGTACGCAGCCAACAACGCTGTCCTAAATGACCCTTAAACGTGCCTGAAGACTTCCGCTGTATACAACTTTCAATTTTAATCTTTATTTTCCATTGAGAAAATCATAGAAAATTACTAAACCAGAAGTATAGAGGGCTGGTTGAGATCGAAAATTCCGAAACAGAGTATTTCAAGTCATCAAATAGCAGAAATATCAAAGCAAGCGGTCCATCTTATTATAGTCTTTGATTTAATGGATGTTAAACATTTTCAATATAAATAATCTCAACCAGGGTTGTGCAACATTTTTCGTCCTGGAGCCAAATAAAGAATTAGATACACCTAGATAGGCCACGCGACAAGGCAATTTTCTTTTAAAAAAAACTTTTTCTATTTAAAAAAAACTCTGTTAGAAGCTCTATATTGTGGCCCGCGGGCCGTTTTTTTTGCATGCCCCTGGTATTGACCAAATGTTCAAGAAAATATTTAGATTTCTTTCTTTTAAAAATGTATTTATTCGATAACGTTTTGTTGTTTTTTAATTCATAAATTTGTCCACTGAAAAATGAGCTGCATTTTAATGTAGGCTAATAAACTAGGACTATTAAGAACCTTAATCAAGGAAGACTTCTCATCAAGCAGATAAACTTCCACGGTTTCTTCAAGTTGTTCCCCTTGCCTTTGAGTGTAGGTAAATATGTTGATGATGGATGTGTTGAAAGTTAGGATGGCATTCTCAGTCAATCCGTCCGGCAATGATACCATGGCATCCGACTGTGCGCCCTGTGGAATAAGATAAGATAAGATTATTTTATTGATCCAAATAAATTGAAATTTGACTTAAATTCCGTCTTTCAGCATACCGGTACTTAAAACAATACTAAATAACCATTTGTACTCAAGCACAATAGACATTCGCGCACACCATCATACCATTAAAATTTATCATACAAGAAAAAATATCATTTAGGAGTCAGCTATTGAGTCATTATAGGGCACTCTGGTAATTGAAACATGCTATTATGGGGAAGTAAATGCCTTATTAGCACACTCGCTATATTGCTCCAATAATGAACTAATATTCTGAAAGTATTTAAATCTTTGCCATATGTTGGGCTTAAAGTGGGCCAATATTGAGACAAGATAGTATGTTGTTACATGATTCGTCATAGAAATTTTTTACTTTTCATTATATTTTTCTGATGTTTTCATTTTTTATATTGACTCCAATATACACACACACAAATATATATATATATATATATATATATATGTGTCGCCTACAAGCTAAATTCCCCGGCATAGCCCGGGGAAAAAATAGGCCTTTGTAATCTACAGATAAACATTTCATAAGCTACAATGAAAAAGAAAGTTATAGTTCTAATAATTTTTCAAATATAATTATTATCTACTGAAATCATTTATGAAAGTATTTTAAAATAGCCAAGTCTTTTTATTTCACAAAAATGCTAAATTGCCCGGCGTAGCCCGTGGTAGGTATCCCTGTGGATGAAAATCAAACACCCGTCTTCAGCGTGCGTCTAAAATATAATTATTAGATTTTACTTACTAAAAACAGTTTAGGAAAAGTAATATTAATGTCGAAAAGAATTTGAGAAGAAAAAAAGTAAGGTATCAGTGGGGAATCGAACCCAGGTCGTCCGCATGGCAGTCGAAGACGCTAACCATTACGCTAGGGAAGACACATATCAGAAGCGAGATCACAAAGGTAAGATATGAGAAAATATTGTCACGTGACTTTAAATTAGCTAATGGGGATCGGATACGACACACACGAGCTACTTTATATATATTTACATGTTAAATTCCACGGGGTTGCCCGGAGGACAATTAAATAGGTCTGTATTAGTTACAGTTGGAAAATATAGCAATATATAAATTGATATACATAGATAGATAGATAGATAGATAGATAGATAGATAGATAGATAGATAGATAGATAGATAGATAGATAGATAGGTAGGTAGGTAGGTAGATATAGATAGATAGATAGATAGATAGATAGATAGATAGATAGATAGATAGATAGATAGATAGATAGATAGATAGATAGATAGATAGATAGATAGACAGATAGATAGATAAGTATTAATGAATGCTTATAGAATGCAAGAGGGCAAAGAAAAGCTATTGACTAGTTCCCATTGAATGAAGATAAAGGTGATACGGATAACTCTTGGGATAATCTTTCGCCCCAGAGTTGTCCTTCCTGATGATATAATATAAATGTGTTGAACAAAGGCGATGATGTGAGGTGGGAACATTAACTAAAGATATTGAATGAACAAAATTCTCTTTCTTCAGCAACCAATTCACTTATATTATTTATTCATCGAAATTTGGAAGAAATAGGAAATAGCAACAGTAATTTTGCAATTTTATCCCAAAATAAAAACAACAATTTAATACAATTAAGTGTTTGTGTGTGTTTTTTTTTTACAAAATGATTGTGTTGACAAATTGGTGAGTCTTTGTTTTGGTACATGTGTAGATATTCCATCTCAAATTTAGAACTATGAAATAGGAAATGAACCAGAAGCCGTGTTTAAACCGATAAATCAGAGCGCGCGCGCGAGAGAGAGAGAGAGAGTGTGATAGAGAGAGAGAGAGAGTGTGTCAGGGGTTGTCAGGTGTCCTTTTTGTGTACCGGACAGTCCGGTATTTCAGACGATTGCCGGTGTAAAATAGGCTAAAAATGTAAACAAACACCGGACATGTATAACAATATACCAAACATCCCTCGGGCAACTACATTTTTTTTTCAATCTTTTTTTTTACCAATTCAAAATACTTTAAAGTAATTAGGTTACATAGAGTTAACACATCTTTTTAAAAATTAGCATTACAATTATTTAAAAAAAATCAATTAAATATGCTGTTTTGAGTATGTGCAACATAGATACTAAGTACTTAAAGCTGTTCTAGATTGCAGATTGTTCATATGTCAGAGATTCAAAAGCAATATGTCTCTCGCGGATTGGACTCTAGTGTAGAGTTGGGAATCGAACCAAACCCGAACCAAATACACCAAAATTGAACCCTGCCTACCAACGAACCGAATCAAACCTGAACTCCGTTGTTGACCGAACCGAACACGAACTTTGAGTTTTGAACCTTTTGCAAACGTATGAGAACCAATAATAGTTTTTAAAGTGTTTCTACATCACTAGCAAGCGTGCGCCAGAAATGTTTATATTTCTTTTAAAGCCTGTTAATATAATATAATTCCTTTTTATTACCACCCCTCTCCCAAAACTTAAACATTCACGTAATATATCAATGCGTGTCAATATACAAAAGCAAAACTTTGTCTAATTAAACGTCATCAGTCGACCAAAAGTCTGTTACCCACCTCTGACCGGCGACCGGCCACCACGTCTACTTCGATCTTCTCTAATGCCTTTTCATCACTACAATCCCTGCCATTTTTTTTTGCCTCCATCAAAATACAGTTCGTCATCGTTCGTGACGTAAACACAAATAATAAGCATGTATTGAATAAACATTGGCTAGCTCTGTTTACTTTGGCCATTTTAAAATTCAAACATTTACGAAGCATTTAAAAAAATAATAATTACCGGTCCTTGGTATAAAAATTCACGCGTCTCTTACCCGTCGAAATGTAGGACAGGGGGATGGGCGAGGGAGACTACTATGACAACTCAGTTTCTACTTTGATACATGTCCCCCCTCTCACCTCTTTTCACATAATACACTCTTTCTCCGATGCGCGGCAACAGAGAATTTACGTAACACAAATCAAACGCAAGACGTTCGGCTTTCAAATTAGCCGACAATACCACCCCTCATGAGGGTTCAACTTTAACAATGTTATGACATCTAGCAGTGGCGTAACTATGGAAATGGGCGCCTGGGGTGAGGGGCAAAATTGGCGCCTATTCACTTTTCATTTATTAGTTAGCCAACGAAGGTAGAGAAAAGAAAAAAAAATGGAGCATATCTAATCATTGGCGAAAGGGGCACACGCCCCATTGCACCCTCCATCTAATTACGCTTCTGTAACCTAGTAAAATTAGTCCATGCGAGCTAGAGTGAGCTAGAGGTTATTGATCTTGTTAAGAGCTCAAGAAAAAAAAAATTGAACAGTCTCGAAATAAGGTGTGGGCATTATGAAATTAAGTATTGTTCACAAAACTAATTCCTAGAGCAATCGTCCAAGGCGCCGAGACGATCATAGGGCTTTGTCACTCACAGTTGGTATGGAATGTTATCATGATAAGTTCCAATAACTAAAAAATGTGCTCCCCCTTACAAATGCTCAGGTGTATAATCAAACATTTATTTTCTTCTTTTTAGGAAGTAAACTTTTGTTTTGCTGTTTTTTTTTTATTTGTTTTTTAAATGCTTGGAATCCAAAGAACATAATAGTTACTTAATTACCGAACGCCGAACCGATTTGAAATTAGGTTCACTCCGAACCAAACCCGAACTGAGGGTTTTACCGAACCAAACCCGAACGGGAGTGGTTACCGAACCCGTACTTAGGGATTGATTAAACTGAACCCAAACTTCTAAAAGTGAGTTCAATTCCCATCTCTATACCAGAGCACTGCAGAGCTGGTTTATGCCAAAATCCTAATTAATATTGCCTTTGGAGACTAAGGAGCCACTGATGATGAGCATATCTACCGCCTCCCCTCTTCTTAACTTGCAGTTTCTCCCTACCCCCCCCCCAGCATCCTTGAAATCTCTTGGCTACGCCCCTGATTATTTAAAAATAAACAAAGTACTTACCTGCAGATTTAGCTCTCGGGAAATCAATTTATCAATTTCATAAAAAATACACAAGCCATTTCCTTTTTTACGACTTGTCGCAGCCGTAGAAGCATTCCAGCTAGCGGCAAATGTCGCCACTAACGCCGACACTATTTTGGTGCCAACGCCCACTTCGGCAAAGGCCACGGAGGTCAAGATAGAATGTCTCGTGCCCTGAAAAAAAAAAACGCCTTTAACCCAACAGCACACTAAATTGGCCAAATATAGGCCCAATATTTTGCCAATATTTAAGTTTTGACATATTTTTGCGGCAATATTGGGCCAACATAGTGTGATATTAGGGTATTGGGTGTTTAAAAAAATGTGGTGGATCGATTAAGACTTTTTGGCTTCTGTAGGACGCAGCTTTCGGTTGGCGTTGGGGATTATCGGATTCCATTTTGCGAGATAGACCAATTATTAGTAATCAGGGGATGCTGAGCGATAGTGAATGGTGTGTATCAACTATAAAACTAATCAAAATGTGGAAAAAAAAACTGTTTTTTTAGAAAAAAAAGTCTGCTTTATCTCATTTTTTTATATATTACAGTTCTATAGAGAAGATTATTTTGGACTACGCTTATCCGTGGTCTGATTCTAGTCTTACGTTTGTATTAGTGTTTTAAATGATGTTAAATTTGTGTTTTTTCTGGTTTGTTCAGGCTACCCATTACATGCTCTGTTGCCACTGGGGAAGAAAGAGTTCTTATATGCATGTCTTCTGTAAGAGGTTAGAGCTCGGGTGGGGTGTAAGTGTGTAAATATCTCAGGTATCATTCTGCTAATATTATTTTTATATAAACAATAATAATACCAAAACTCATAGTCAACAAGTGGTTTTATTGTTCAGTGGAACACAACCGAAAGTTTTAAAACAGTAAATTGAAATATCAAAAAGTATTCAATGCCACTGGGTATCTTGCAGTTTCTGCACACTGTTCAAATTACATTTACAGTTTTTCTCTCAAAAAACCTTTTAATTTGTCGCCTAGTCACACATACTTAGCCCACTAACCAACTTACAGTCCCACAAAAAATCAGCTGACTCTTTTTTTTCCCTTCTCTTCAGTTGTCACGTGACCAAAAAAAACAACACTTAAACCTTTCGGAATCGTTCAGATTTTTTGTTACTTTTAGTATTATTCTAATAGAATTCAATGGGTCTAAATTATATGTGGATTTCATATTTTATTTTATGGTGTGGATTAAGTGCCCTCCCTTTTTCCACAACAAGCCCCTATCTTGACAACACCACGGAGAAATCAAATGAATAAACCATACAAATATCTAACATCATTAATATCTTTTTGACAATACATTATGTATGGTATATATTAAATGCGCTCTATACTTTCTATGTCCTTAATATAATATTTTGTATGGTCTACATTTTATATGTTCTACATGTTGTGTGTTTTATATTCTTTATGTTCTATAGTCAGTATAAATTATATTCTGTTTGTTCTATATTATATTTGTTCTATATTCTGTATCCACTATATTCTGTTTGTTCTTTATTCTGCATGTTCTATATTATGCATGTTCTATATTTTGTATGGTCTATATTCTGTTATTTTATTTATTCTTTATGGTTTATAGTGTGTATGTTCTACATTTTTATAGTCTATATTCTGTATGTTCTATATTATGTATTTCTAGATTTGTATGTTGTTCTATAATTATATGGGCTCTACAGTATGTATGTTCTGTATTTTTGTGTTCTGTATTCTGTGTATGTAGATAATTATATGGTCTTTTATACATTCGTATTTAATTACTATAATACTTCAATGTTCAAAGTTTCATTATTTCTTTACATTAAATATGATGCGGGCAACGACTTTTTTAGAGTGCTCATAACCTTCACCCCCACCTTCGCCTCCCCCTCCCCACCACACACACATAGGCTGACTCATGACCAGTCTCGCTGAGAATCGAGGGCGGCGATCTCCCTCCATTTCCAATCGATGCTAAAATTTGCCACCATCGCCTAACCCTAACCCTAACCCTAGCCCTAACCCAGTTGCTAAAATTTGCCACCATCGCCTAACCCTAACCCTAGCCCTAACCCAGTTGCTAAAATTTGCCACCATCGCCTTAGCTTAAAAGTTCACAACGCATAGATCTTGTCCATTGCATATATAATGCAGTTAAAACATGTGCAACTCTACAATCTACAATTTCACTGTCTCGTGGCTCGTCTCATATTAATGCACTTTCACACCCTAAACCCCACACAAATGTTTCCATCAAAACTTGCCCAACGTATTGACTCGCTTTCTTGTATTTCCTATGCACGGAGAACACAGGGTTTTCATAGTTAAAGGCTACAGGCTCGGACAGTGCACAGTTTCGAACTAAAAACTTAACGTCAAGTTGTAAAAAACACTTGAGCAAAACACGTTACTTGAACACAACACAACGGTTAATGTAGGCCGCGCATTTCTAATGTATAGAAGTATCGTCTGTGTCATTGTAGACGAAATTAGTAGCCATCACGAGAGATACTTTAGAGTTATAAAACATGCCCATCTTATGGATACACCCAAGACATGTATATCCATGCAAACTATATAAACCCAAAGGCCCGTGAAGCAGCGTTCACCAGTATCTGTGGTAACGGCATACTAGGGGATTGTGTGGTCAGCTTAAGCCCAGTCGCCTTTACTTTACCCCAACTAAAGTCAGGTACCCGTCAGAGCTGAGTAAACACAGGGGAAACCCTTTAGACACGATAAATAATCCTAGCCTTCACCAGGATTCGAACCCAGGACTTTTGGTACGCCATCCCTCCATACACCCTCATGTATATTTGGTATAAAAGTTGCCAACCATAATGTTCCGTCATTGACATGGATATGTATGAGGGTATATAAAATCTTCAATCCGAAATATCATGTTGTACAATGATGAGGTCGCCGCTTGATAATGGACTTTATAGTCAATAACGACTTTCTGTTATTGCCTTGTCTCTCGTACAAAACCTACTAATATATGAAGTATTAACAGGGCCCTATACTTAAACTGAAATTTGGTACTGTTAAATATGTGTGTCGATATTTGACCTAGAAACTAACCTGGTCTTGACTAAATGTGTGTCTTTTAAAAATCTAAAATGTGAGCCCTGGCAACAGGAGAAAGTGATAAACTAGATTATTCAATTAATTGGCACACAACTTCAGCTTAATGCCATACTGCCAGACCTTACTGCCGCCTCCGTTCTCATTCTACACCCCCCCCCCAAAAACACACACACACACACACACGTAAACGCAGATTAAAAAGAAATTACGTTTTATATATAAACACGTTAAAACAAGGAAAAACTCACGTTATCAACACAAACTAATGTTGTCTGTACAGTCTGGAACATGGAACTGTCTGAAACTCTGACTAGTTTTGTTTCCTCTGTATTGTCCTTCGGGGAACTTACATAGAAGGAATAAGAGTCCCAAGTGAATGTAAGCTTAAACTCTGTAGAACTATTTAATCGTTGGCCTAGCCGAGTGATTTTTGGAGTGGGCCCACCATCGGTATCATGCCTATCATACTTGATGATGTGTTGATATCCGTCGAATAGAATTTGTCTGATTGAAACCGAAACAAAACTCTGAGAGGGCATGTACCTAGCTACCATTAACTTTGTTACTGCGTTACCAACAGGGTCATGGCTACTACTATTACTATAAGCATCGCTCGACATATCTCTATTTTCTGATGGCCATTGACTTAAATTGCCGAAAGGGGCTGGTCTACAAGTATTATTGTCTACTGTAGCTATTGCCCCTGGGGTTGAATCTATGTAGTTTGTACTATGAAGGTGGACTGTAATCATGTCTTCATATTGACTGGACAGCATCCCAGCGTCATCTTGAGTGTCGCCGTTCACCAGACAGGTCCAGATGGTCAGGTCATTCAATCGATGCAAAGAACAAGTGCCGTTGTAAGCTGACCCGCACACCAGCAACATGTCCAGTTCTTGGATGACCACCAGCGTCTGCACAACGTTATCGCACGGAGCGGGCAGTGGGCGGCAGTTCCAATCTTCTAGAACAGGGCCGAGAGTCACCCGACCCCGAACAAGATTAAACTTGCTCGACACCTTGGCAACAAAATTATCGCCTCCAATGTAAATGTTGGAAGAGTCATCATAGGCTAATCTAGTAATGTCCCCGCCGACGTCCAGTAATGATATGTTCCTTCCTGACCCTAAAACTAAACTTATTGTTACCGCTGCCACCAAGATGAAGTTTACAATCAAGTGTTGGGACTCCATTGCTGAATTAGCTCACCGGAAGTACCATTAAACATCGTTTCCCTTTATTGGAGGCACCGACACAAATCCACAAACAAAGAAACACACACCAGAAAATAATTTAGAAATGAATCATATAACTGTACATCGCTGTAAAAGTTATATATTTAAAAGCACACATTTACTCCAAGCTAGTTTTATGTTAATTTAATTCCTGCACTTGTAGTATCCATGCACTTTGAATAACACTGTATACAGTTATTCACTAGGTGTGAGCTGTATTAGAAGTTAGTGTGTTGCTTATAACTCAAGTATGAATGAAGTACTACTTGAAACTATAAGTTTGGTGATCCTGTTTGGCTTACATTAAAAGAAAGACACAATTAATTTAAACATGACATCTTTGTATTGGTCTTCAACCAGAATCCAGAACGCAGCAGTAGACAAATAAAACAAATAAAAGTATTATACTGTAATATGTATCTATTATAAATAGACAGCATTTGAATTAAACATAGATAAGTATTTAGGATTGTCTGTGCCATTTTTGTCACTACTATAGAGAGTCAATACACTTTCAAGAAAAATAAATAAGGTTGAAATTTATACTTATAATTTCCTCACATAATAATTATTTAAAACTGCGTTTATTTACATAGAGAAAAAAGATTGCATACACATAGAAAATACTTTCTACATACAGAAAAGTTGATATACATAATGAAAATATTATATACCTAGCTTTCTATACAGAGAAAAGAATATCTACATAAAGAATAAAAAATCTACAAATAAATATCCACACATATACAAATTGATTGAGATGACCCTTTGACATCTGAAGTAAAGATTTAATTTTGAGTTTTTCTTATCCGTATATCTCAAATTATAGACCTAAGTGAGTTATACTGTCACATCTTGTGCAAGCATGCCCTTAAATTAGTGTTAAGTCTAGTTTAAAAAGCCTATTTAGATGGTCGCCAATCTGCACGTATTAAAAACAAAATAAGGGTTTTGGTGGGTCGTTCATTTGTTCAATTCACCTTATGTCGATACTTTCCACTCGACTTTAATGGAGATGGTTTGAGAGTCACTGGTTACAACTGCAGCGTGTAAGTGTAAGTACTTCATCAGCTTTGACGAGTGCCTTCACCAACACATTCGGTTTGTGTGTTCACGTTTTCAGCGTTGTAATTTACTGCAACCATCTTGTCTCTTTTTTTTTCTTATATGTTTCCAATGATCCTTTTTTTACCGAGCATTATTGCGTCTTAGGCTTGTTCGTGATGTAGAGCAGAGGTCTGCAACGTTTTCATGACAGTGTGGCCCAAAGTTTGATTTCTAATTTACTCAGCGTGCCAACAGCCTAAAAGTCACCCTGCTGTTGCACTAAATTTCTTGTAAAAGAGACAATGAACAGACTTTTAAGGCCTCTTCCGCGTGCCAAGTGTGGCACGCGTTCCGTAGATTGCTGAACCCTGGTCTAGATTGAGCGTGCCAACAGTCAACCTGCTCTTTATATTTTTTATATATTTTTTTATTGGACAATTAATTTAACTCCGTACTAAGACCAAGGCCTAAAGTAAAGGAGATTTATAGAGAAAATCGTTAAAGCGTTTAAATATATGTGTTTATGAGTATCATACTTTTTATTTGCATTTATATCAAATTATCATCAGACCACGTGACTTTCGTCGTGGAGGTGCTACGACGGTGAACGTAACCAGATTTCTCCATTCTTCTCGGTCAGAAACCGTTTACAGAAGCGTATTAAGAGGTAGTTCGGCCCTAACTTTCCAGTTGTCCAACTACTTCTTTTTCTGACCTTTTCTGCTTGCTCTTCCCACTGTTCCTTGTACTATAGTTTTGTCTTACAGTATGACCAAACCATCCGAGTTTTCGTGGTTTCCCCGCCAGATTATGGACTTGGAGCAAGACATAGAAATGATATATTCATTTGTTGTTGTTTTTTATAGCGTAATCCTTATATTTAATTTTATTTTCACTGGGAAGCTGATATTGCTCTTCCATATTTTCCATAGTTTGGCCATGATGGAGGAGGCTAGGCTAAGTCGTGGTTTTATTTCCTTTATCGACCTTCCATCTCTAGTGTGGGTTGACCCTGGGTATTTGAATGTTTCAACCGCCTCCAAAATGTGGCCGTCGAGTTTTATGCAGCATCCCGTGAATTCCTGTGTTGTCTCCGCCGCTAATGAGTATTTTACATTTTTCAAATGCAATATTGTATTATTAAACTTTCACGTTAAATTTATGGTGATTTTTGTCTAAACATTACAATCGGTAGTCAAGATGAGGATCTAACACTTAATTTTATTAATTAAATTTGATCTCTGTTTAACTGAGATGTCCTTAAATTTTATCTGAAAGCGACACTAGTTTTAATTGTAGACCGTCGTGAAGCGGAATAGATATTTAGTAATCATACAATCTGGGTAGTTAATGTAATGTTTGAAAGTATACATATAAATACTTAAGTCATATAATATTTATATGTTTTTCAAATACTTTTACAGTTTGATCAATTCAAAGTTTTAAATTGTAAGTCTTTTTTTAGTCTTTTATAAAAAAAAAAAAAAGAATATTATTAGAAATATATTTGGGAAAAGAAATTTAGTTATCTCCCTTTAATTAAAACACGTTTCCACATTTGATTCAATTGTAATTGCAAACAAGTTTTGTTTCGTAATATAACAAATATTACAAACTAATTATTATTTCTTATATAAAACCAACTTTATGGTATTCATTACAAGATTTAATTATTACAGGATTAAAATAATGTACATTAAACAGTTGTAAATAAACATTTTCTGCATTATTTGTTTGTCCATATAAGGAGTATATCTTTTAAACATTAATAATTACAGAAATTACATAATATAGCGCTTTTAAATATGTCTCTTATATTTATTTAATTAATAATGCACATAAATTTGTTTTAGAATTAATTATATTTTAAATCAAATTATAAAATTTAAATTTTTATTTTATATTATAAAGAATAATTTCATTTATTAGAGTTTTATGCTCATCTTTCTTTAATTAATCTAAGTGCCTTGTCTTGAATGCTCCTCGCTAAATGTATAGGCTCTAATGCCGGATACATATTTTGTCACTTCTGAGTGGACAAGAGTTAGTGACCTCTTTGTATGCTAAAAACAGATTTCATGTGCGATAAAATCTGTTCACAAGTGTAAGTTGAAGCTGAAAGAAGAAGAGCGAAGGAGTGGCCGAATGAAATTGATTTCACGGCAAGATATGTCCAGTTTCAGTGCTAATCCATTTCAGTGGTCCTTGTAAATGCATGTTCAACTCACTGAAATGTGTCGCTATGTCATTCAGAAACATCGGCTTCAACAGTCAGTAGGCCTATTCCTCATTTAGAACCGGAAGATGTTGTTAATGTTTTTTTCATCAATAAAAAACAACTCTTGGAAGTCTCTCGCGTGCCATTCAAAATCGCTCCGCGTGCCACGTTTGGCACGCGTGTCTTAGGTTGCCGACCCCTGGTCTAGAGTTTAACCTTGGATTTTGATAAAGGGTTTTAAATGATGTAAAATTGTTGGTTTCCCTGAAATATAAATTATTTTAATATCTATTCGAATATGGAAAAAAAAAATCTTCAATGTCCTTTCCGGTTTTTCATTGGAATATTGAGTTGTTGACTTTCTGGTAAGTAAATGAAGTAAACCGTTTTAAACCAAAATGGGCTAGTAAAGCAGCATTTACAGTTTGTGTGCCAAGACATACAGCGGGATTGTGTGGCCTGTACTTGTAAAGTAAAGTAAAATTAGGACATCCTCCGTTTTAGGAAACAAAAACATTGGCATTTCACCTGGATTGTAACAATAGGCTTTACGATAATCCAAACGCAGCTCTGCGGCTAGAACGTAATGAGGAGTAATGTCCCATATTATTATGTGTGTTTCTAGTGTTTTATTTATTAACATTTTATGGTATTATGTGTTGTTGAAACTGTCCTTTTCTTTTTATCCTTCGCGCTTGCAGAGTTTCTAAATTTAGTAACATGACTTATGGTGTGACTGTGTTTTTGTGATGGACATCACATTTTGTTTTCTGTGACACTGTGCCCTTTGACCAACTGTATACATATTTAACGCACACTGAGATTCTGAACCCCTGGCGTATCGGTACAGCGCAAATAAAAGTACGCCATTATGCACTTACCTATAAATGTTAGAAAGAATCCACCAAAGAACTATCATTCTACTAAATTATGTTATTTTTGGAATTGATTTGAAAAATTGTTTTTTTCTTTGTTTACTTTCGTAATTGAAAACAAATACCCGTATCTGAAAATACATTTTTTTTATGTGCCGTTAATGTCAAATAATTTCTCCTGTAATCTGGTTTTGTTCTACATTTTAGTTAAGTTTTCCAGAAGACGTTAGATCTAATTCATCTTAGTTTACCTGTAATTATATGCATACAATGTTATCTGGATGGAATACGTTTGTGGAGAAATATATTTGTTTTCTAGTGAAATAATCAGACTCTAAACTTGAAACACATTTTCTGAATTTTCATTGTAGGTGTATAAATTGTTGAAGTCTGAATCAAACATCTGGAGGATGAGCAAGAAAAGATAACTCCAATGAATGTATTAAACCACGTGAAGAATACATATGTTTAAAATTGCATGGTCTTAACTTTTACCTTCAATTTATTTTCCTAAAAAAATGTGTTTCGTATGTAACAGTTGTAAAATCTTTACAATCGAATAATTTAAAAAATGAATGAAGACAGATCTAATGTTTAACTAATAGAATGTTTTATTTTGCCAGGCTATTTTAAAATATGTTCACCGTATAATGTAAATGTAGCCTAGTAATTTTTTAACGGAATCACCAGTCAGCTAGAAATGAAAGGTTGATATGTAGATCTACCGATAAATAGTCTTGTATGAAAATAATATGATAGTATGCGTGTATGTCTATTTTATAAGTATATAACTGTCCTAGTGTACTAAAAGTTCTTTTTTTTTTTCAAAAATTTTGTTCATTGCTGCTGAAAGACGAAACATCTGAAATCCAGAAAAATTTCCATTTGTTTGGATCAATAAAGAAATCTTTATCTTAAAAAAATGTATGCCTTTTTACAGACAGATAAATAGATAGACAGAGGGATACAAAGATAGACAGAGTGATAGTCAGCTAGACAGACAGATAGACGGATAGATAGATAGATAGATAGATAGATAGATAGATAGATAGATAGATAGATAGATAGATAGATAGATAGATAGATAGATAGATAGATAGATAGATAGATAGATAGATAGATAGATAGATAGATAGATAGATAGATACTGAGGCAGGAACGCTTGTTGGACCACTGTGTGTGCAATACTAAGACCAAATAAGTCTGCTAAGATAAAATTAGAACGGTATTGATCGTATTGTTGAGTGAATTATTCATGTCAAAAGGACTTGTTGAAAGAGTACCAATTGAAACACAGACATCGTCGCTCCATTGCTTCTCTAAACACATTTCCAGATGTCTTAACCTAGAACCTTTCATTATTCATAGGCAAGGAATCCTGCTGTTGAAATGTCTTGTAGAACTAAATTATATAATTACTAAATGAAGCAAGAGTCTTTGAAGTTTATGTCAAAATGTACAAGGAAAGCAATTAGTAATCATCCTGTTGTAATAACAAGTTTTTTTAATTACATCTTTTATTATAACTTTATTATACTATATTTATTATGGTATTTATCCCAGACAGCAGAATATATACCACTGCACAGACGTACAAATATATGAATTTAAAATGTCAGGTGTTAAAATATCTCCTCTTCCGTATAACTTCATTTCTTTATCACCTTAACTCTCTCATACTCTCTCTCTTAGTCTTTTCTCCCTCTCTTCCCTACTCTTCTCCAGTCTCCCTCTATTCCTCACAGACCCCATCCCCGTTCCCTCCATTTCTCTCTCATCTCTCTCTCTATGAGTCTCATTATCTATTCATCTCTCCTTCTCTCTGTCTCCCACTCTCCCACCCCTCATCTTTCTCCATCTCTCTCCCGATCTCTCTTTTGCTCTTCTTGTCTATCCTTCTCTCCCTCTCTCTCCCTCTCTCCCTCTCTCTCTCCCTCTCTCTCTCCCTCTCTCCCTCTCTCTCTCACCCTCTCTCTCCCCCTCTCTCTCTCTCTCCCTCTCTCTCTCCCTCTCTCCCTCTCTCTCCCTCTCTCTCTCTCCCTGTCTCCCTCTCTCTCTCCCTCTCTCTCTCTCTCCCTCTCTCCCTCTCTCTCTCCCTGTCTCCCTCTCTCTCTCTCCCTCTCTCTCTCCCTCTCTCCCTCTCTCTCTCCCTCTCTCCCTCTCTCCCTCTCTCTCTCAGGCGATTGCCTTTCTCTCTCCTATCTATCATTCTCCCCCTCCCTTTCTCCACCTCACTCCCTATTTCTCTCTCTTTCGTCCTAATTCTATATTATATATAGGTCTGTGTGTTTTCTAAGTTAAACCCACCAGCTCGACAACTAGATAAATAAAATAAAAAGTTGGTTATAAACAAAATGAGACAGCGAAATATGTATATAAGTATCCGTGTCCGATCAAATTGATGTTAAGCAACTTTCACAAGTTTACCTGGTCATGGCATACAATGGGTTTTGTGGCCAGTACAATACCGCCGCTTTACTTATCTGAGACTTAATCCCCAACAACTGTCGCTTCCCCATCATTTCATAAATAATTGTTGTTATTAAAAAAAAGAGTATTTAAAAAACAAACACTACAAGTCTGAATGTCGTAAAACAGATAAAGACAACAATGTTTATTTCAACTTTATTTTTAAAGAAAAACAACCGTGAAATTTAAATTTAACAAGTGGGTTTCTGGGCAATGCTGCGTTGTCAGCAATGTTTTCTTACAATGCTTCGTTATGTCCAATGTTTTGTTTACAAGCAAATATATTTTTAAAAAGTCTTTAAACCCTGTGTGGTGCCCTTTCATCAACAGATATGTATACCTATATATTGCACTGCTTATATAAAAGCGCAGAATGTTTTGGACCCTTAGATGTTGAACATCTGGTTATTCTTACTGTCATGTATATTGTTTTTCCAAGAATTGGAACACGCAATGTTTATTCTTCTCTCTCTCTCTTTTCTCACTACACACAATATTAGGACGTTTAGTAGGAAAACAAAAGATTCTAGGTAATGTTGGGATTCTGTGTTGATCTCAAATTCTCAGGGTCTGGGAACGACTCATTATTTAATAGGGGAAGTTCCTATCGTTTTGTTATGAGTTTTGTAATGATACCATGATTTTCACCCCTACTGGTAATGGGTCTGTCCCTTGCACCACTCGGATGGTATTTAATGATTTGTTTTGTCTGAAAGACAGAGAGTTTCAAAATATGTTCCTTTGTGAACGTTTGTGTTTGCACTATTTTATTCTAACTGTACATAATAGATATATTGTATATATTGAACATATCACCTGAAATAAACTATCAACAACAGTTACACTGAAGCTTCCTTGTCAAGTTACTATTCTATTGTGTTGTATACATTACTATAAGATTTATCTACTACTCTAATGTCCAAGAAAGGAAATGTTGGAATACAAATACTGAGTTTGTGCCCAGGACTATAAGAAGAGTTCGTGTAATACTGAAACATAAATACTAATAATTAAAGTCTCCCCTAGGACTAACGAGAATTATCAGCAAGATCTACACAGCTCTGGCCACAAGGGGATTGTGGACGTAACATTACTATTAGTTATTTGAAATATGGTGTCAATTTATATCGCATAGCATGCTCAGTACGCTTTTGTTCACCATTAGTTTGATGCTGTAATTTGGCCTTACTTGGGGGAAGCTGGAGAGACTGGCCCAGGAGAGAGATGCCTGGAGGACCCTTGTTGGCGGCCTATGTCCTAGGAAGGACCACAGACGTCGATAATCGGCGCCTGTTCCTCAAGGACGACAAGGCAGAAGAAGAAGAAGTAGGAGGTGCAGGGGAGGGAAGTCACAAAAGCAAAAGTTAAAAAGAAATATCTTTAAACTCTTTTTGAAGGAATCTTTTGTCTCAGAACCCTTCAGTCGCACTTTTATAGAGTGAAATTACAAGCCAACCCTGTATATATGAATCATTGACTTTAAATTATATAGAATATAGAATCTAGTAGCACCTGATATAGACTACAAAGATAGCTCATTATCTCATAATTTCGGGGCTTCCACTCAGTACTTTATGTTGGAAATAACCTTCAAAATGTACAACATTTTTTTATATAACATTAGTTAGACTCGTACACAAGTATGCAACGCCTCTTTATGACAAACCAAGATAGACAGTCTCAAAAAAAGTCGAATGTGTTCATCATATTAATAATTATTAGATCTATTAGTAACTAAGAAAATGTAACACTAATTATTGTTAAACCAGGGAATTCAGGAAACAGAAGGGGGGAAATGAGCAATAAGCATTACATTCTAAAGTAAAGGAATGATGATATAATGATGATGATAATGATATAAATAACAAAACTCAACTGAAACTTTAAACATAACAATGGATGTTTGTTACTTCCTTCTCACGCGTAGAGGAGGAAGTGATGGCAAAGGTCATTACCGAAACAGTACTATATAAAATTAGTTCTAAGCCTACGAGGACTGTACACATAGTATTAAGTGGGTGCACGTTTTGTTTTTGCAAAGGGCGATAATAATAAGTAATTAGTTCGTATTACTGAAAGTTTTTTTGCGACATATAATAAATATATGTTCAAGTGTAAGTTGAGTCATTGTTGGAGTTTCACAGCAGACACGTAGATACAACCAGAAGCGCTGTGCATCATTGTTGACTTTTATTCAACAACATTGGACAACACAATTTCCAAGAACTTCTTATTCAAGTACCAAAAGCCTCTATCAAGCAGTTTTATTAAATGACACAGTGTGTCCTTACAAGTTCAATTACACAGTGTGTCCTTACAAGTTTATTCAATGACACAGTGTGTCATGATAACCTTATTCAATGACACAGTGTGTCCTTACAAGTTTATTCAATGACCTAGTGTGTCCTTACAATATTATTTAATTACACAGTGCGTCATTACAATTTCATTCCATAACACAGTGTGTCCTTACAAGTTTATTCAATGACACAGTGTGTCTATAGAAGTTCATTCAATGACACAGTGTGTCTTTACTATTTCATTCCATAACACAATGTGTCCTTACAATTTCATTCTAGCTCTATAACGCAGTGTGTCCTATCAAGTTTACTTAACAACACAGAAAATCCGTATACATAAGGCTCTAATTTAGAAATACAACCCAATAACAACCTGTTGCAAATCTAAGATAAACATAAAGACAAAAAATCTTTCCTTGTCCCTTATGCGAGAACAAATGCATATAAGTACTCTTTCTTCCCGAGTGGTATTCGGGTATAGAATGGGTTGCCTGAACAAACCAGGAAAACCAGTAACTTAACATCATTTAAAACATTAATAAAAATGCAAGACTAGACTCGGACCACGGATGAGCGTAGTACGCAATAATCTTCTATATAGAAGGAGCGTCTGTAATGTATAAGATACGTTTATTTATTTGTTTTCAAAACTCCAGACGCTCAACACGAAAAACAACAACAACACATCAGCGCCACCTACAGTGTGTACATTCCAGTAACTGGCAGAGTACATCACAAAAGGGTTGAATTATTAATGAGTACAGAGGAAATTCTGGCCAGCCCTGGTACGCTAACCAACTTATGATTCGGTCCTTTATCCCACTCCAAAAAAAAAATTCCCGCCCTTGTGCCAAGTGTATGTACTGGTCTCCAGTGGGCTGATAATAAGAAACAGGAAAATGCTGCAGCGCCGCTCGGAATCAATAGCAATCGTTCTGATGAGAAGGAACAAAAAATTATTTATTCCCGCCAGTTACCTTTCACGTCATATGAGGGCGGGTGGGGGAGGTTTGGTCTCCGGACATCCACTAATGAGGACAATTAAATTACGGTTTTGTCTGCCAGAAACATTGTTTATGATTATTGTAGGTCTAGA
The DNA here is from genome assembly GCA_949126835.1 of Anisus vortex. Classification (NCBI taxonomy): domain Eukaryota; kingdom Metazoa; phylum Mollusca; class Gastropoda; family Planorbidae; genus Anisus; species Anisus vortex. The sequence continues at coordinate 22,528,599 of OX421496.1, forward strand.
TCTACATGTTGGTTAACGGTGATGGTGAATTTCACAATTTTCTTTATATATTTCAACATATAATATAAAGATAATTTATATGTATAATGTATGTATAAAGATAGATAGATATAGATGATGCGAAATATTTAGGACAATATGTTTAAATATATACATAGATATGTCAATGGATAAATAGTAAACTATATAGATTGACGTAAAGACAAACAGTTAGATAGATACATAGATAGAAAAATAGATAAATACATAGATAGATAAATAAAAAGATAGATAGATACATAAATAGATGGATATATAGATGATAGATAGATAGATAGATAGATAGATAGATAAATAGATGGATAGTTAGATGATAGATAGATAGATAGATAGATAGATAGATAGATAGATAAATAGATGGATAGTTAGATGATAGATAGATAGATCGATAGATAGATAGATACATAGATAGATAGATAGATAGATAGATAGATAGATATCAAAATATATCGAAAAAAAATATATAAAATAGATTGATAAATAGATTGATAGATAAATAAATAGATAGATAAATAGATAGATAGATAGATAGATAGATAGATAGATAGATAGATAGATAGATAGATAGATAGATAGATAGATAGATAGATAGATAGATAGATAGATAAAAAGATAAATAAATAGATAAATAAATAGATAGATAAGTAATATGCGATATATAAAATATTGATTTATGTTTAGATGGATGGATAGATAATTGAATATATAGATTTATGGCTGCATGATGGTTGAATGTATTGTTGTATGATGAGAAGGGTGTGGTCATATGACACACAGTTATTTTTATAGCACCTATCTGTACACTATATCTTACATTGAATGACATAAATCTACATTATCCTACTAATTGTAGAACTGTGTAAAGAAATTAGCAGTTGTAAATCCAACATATTTCTATTAAAACAAATAGTCTCTACAAAAAGTTTATTCATGCCAAGTCATGCGAATTCACGCAGATTATGTCACATTTCGTACATGAATTTTAATGGAATAAAAATAAAAATAATATTGATTATGATGGGCAGTAAGGCTCTCTCTCGAGTTGACAAAATATTCGCTTATTATACTAATGGCGAAACGTATTCATAATAATGTGTATATTGCGAAAGGCTCATTATTGTAACACGAGTAGTCCTACATAAAAAGTCAATGAGGTCCAACATGTATATTATAATATATTGGCCAATAGTTCCGTATATTTGCTATTGAGTGCTTTCCCTTTATGTGAAATATTATCCCCCTTGGACTACATTTGTGTGAGTGTAGATTATTTCCCCTAAACCTACTTTGTCCCAACTCTATGTTCGCAGGCCTAATTCTTTCTCTACACACAAAAAACTGAATTATCGTTCTTGATATTTCCTCTGAGTATAGCTTGCCACTTAGCTTTAATCTCCATTAAATATTACACGATTACATTATTACATTTTTACCATGGATGTGTCTCATATTTCTAACATCTGTGTCATTTCATGAGTTGTTTTATTAATTCTTTAGTAAACTCCAAAAAACTGTTGCTTTTTTTTTTCAATGTATAATATGTCATTGGCTACAATTTTTGTTTTAAATAACTAATTTAGTTTATCAAGTTTATATTTTGTTTATTATGATCAAGCTATCAACATTATATTTAGTATATTCTCAATTATTGTATCAAGCTTATAATATTTAGTGCTGCTTTTTTTTTATTTCGTTTATCGTGCTCATATTTAGTTAAGTATAGTTTAGTATACATTCCATTGAAAGGGCTACTTTACCTTAAAATGGCTACACTATCTTGAAATGGCTACGCTACCTTGTAATGGCTACACTACCCTTTATTGGCTACATTATCTTGCAATGACTACATTCCCTTGAAATGGCTACACTAGTAATTCACTACACTACCTTTTAATGCCTATATTCTACACTACCTGCAAATACACCACCTTTAAGGAATAAATTCCTTTGTTATAATTATATTCTTTTATAATGACTACTTTTTTTTTAAAAAGCTAGATTCTATTGTAATGACTTTACTACATTTTTTGTAAAGTTACTTTTTTAACAGCCTGATTATAATATAAGAACTACTTTATGTGTTAATGATTATAATATAAGAACTACTTTATGTTTTAATGACTACATTTCATTATACGAGATCTTAAAATTAAAACGATTACATATGTGTGTCTGTGTGTTTGAGTGTTTTCGTGTTTATCTCTGTGTGTGTATGTGTGTTTGTCTGATTTTTTGTATGTTTATCTGTGCGTTTGTTGGTCTATGTATGTGGTTGTCTGTCTGTGTGTTTGTCTGTCCGTCTGTTTGCCTGTGTATAATGACTATGTATCGTTGTTTTGGCCACACTAGTCAACGAGGTAAAAAAAACTAACTAATTGAAGTATTTCGTGACTTCTAAGATGAGCAATAAAATCAATCCAGTCCATTTTTACTTTAAAGGAGCAAACACATACACACACACAAACACACACACACACACACACGCACACACACACGCACACACACACACACGCACATTTAGAGAAAAAAGGAAGGGAGAGAAACAGGAAGAGACACAGAGAGAGAGACACAGAGACACAGAGAGAGACACAGAGAGAGAGACTCAGAGAGAGAGAGACACAGAGAGAGACACAGAGAGAGAGACACAGAGAGAGAGACAGAGAGAGACACAGAGAGAGACACAGAGAGAGAGAGAGACAGAGACATTTATTGAAAGTTTCCCATGTACGTTTTAGAGTTCTTCAGTTTTGTTGGCACTCTTCTATTTGTATGTATAAGAAACGGACCTTTGTTTATTTCTATTGTACGAGGAATTGTACATTCTGGCTTCATTCAATTGTACAAAGGCAAGAACCTCACTGTGTTGGTTATTTTAACATTTGCTACTATATTTCATATGTAATAACTTAAATATTAAAATATTTAAAAAATAACCGAGTCAAAATAGTTAATATAAAGTATAAGATGTCTACTTAGTTTTAGATTAAGTAACTTAATGTTTATAAGGATTATTGTTTTTATCTTCGTTGTTGTGGTCATATCTAAAAAAATAATATATCTAAAAAATAATATTGGAGTATTTAAGAATAACAATATTTACAATAAGTAGAAACTTAAATTTATATTTTAAACTATTATATTTATTTTGTTATGTAGGATGTGTACGTGTTAGGTCCGATATAATATGTATTGTGGATTGGACATTTATGTGACCTGTTAATACTTTTTATTAAATATTGAGCGTTTCATGTTTTTTCCCCTCGAATATGACAGTTAAGCTTAAAATCGGAAAAAAATAATCAGATGGACATTGGCACGCAGATATAGATAAATGTAGCTTCATAGATCGAAACAACACAATTGATCGATAGATACGTAAATAAATTGATATACAGAGAGAGAGAGAGAGAGAGAGAGAGAGAGTGAGAGAGAGAGAGAGAGAGAGAGAGAGGGAGAGAGAGAGAGAAGTAGATAAAACTAGATAGATATAGGTGAGTACAAAGATATAAAGATAGATATAGATAGACATATTGATATATATAGAGATAGCTAAGGATAGATTGATATAAAGATAGATATAGATAGACATATTGATATATAGAGATAGCTAAGGATAGATTGATATAAAGATAGATAGAGATAGACATATTGATATATAGAGATAGCTAAGGATAGATTGATATAAAGAGAGATAGAGATAGACATATTGATATATAGAGATAGCTAAGGATAGATGTATATATAGATGAATATAACCTGATATCCATGATATACATTGTAAAAAGATTGCGGCCATGGATGTATGTTAACCACCCGATATCTCAACACAAGGACATCACATCCATTGTTTTTACTTTGCTTATCTCAGTACAACGTAGGCCTAATGGAATTCCACACATCCATAACAACAACAAAATTGTGTATGAATTCATCTATATAGGTTGTTATTTGTTCTTCCTTTCAATAAATGCAATTAACCGCCCATCCGTGTAGATCTAACAATCTAATATTCTAAAACTTTGGGTTGGAAAAAAAAATTAACCTTGAACTTGGTCTACATTTAAAGAAGTACGACATGAGCTCCAAAGATTTAAAAAAAAACAAAAAAAAAAAACGTAGGAGTTTCCCCCTCCCTCTCCCACCATTCCCACACCCCCAACCCACGCCCTCGCGGACGCCACACACCAAGTTCTTTGATTATTTGTTCACGTGCAAGTTATTGATTTGCAAAATGTGTCTATTGAATGACGTAATGTTTTATAAACAGCTTGACCGACTAATGAGAGGAATTACACCAGTGCATTGCATGTAATAGTCGACTAGCTGATACAGACATCACTGCTGATGGTCGTCCGTAGATAGGCGTGTCTCATTCAATGTTTCTGTGAAGCTATGGCGAGCTGGTTGAATGCTTGGTACTTATCCAAAATGTTTCCACTCAAGTTTTTTTGTTTTATATTTATTATTGACTTTTTTTTCATAATATCAGCGTTTAGAAGAAAAGAACAGGCTTTATGTTAATGTAAGTGTTTATGTAATATAAGTGTGTTTTTATTTTTTTTGTGTTTCTGTAGTGTAAGTGTTTGTGATAGTGTATGTATTCGTGTAAGTATTTTTGTCATTGTATGTAGTACCCCCTGGTGAAGCCGCCTCTGCCACCTCCAGTTCTAGTACCCCCCTGGTGCAGCCGCCTCTGCCACCTCCACTTCTAGTACCCCCTGGTGCAGCCGCCTCTCCCACCTCCACTTCTAGTACCCCCTGGTGCAGCCGCCTCTGCCACCTCCACTTCTAGTACTCCCTGGTGCAGCCGCCTCTGCCACCTCCACTTCTAGTACTCCCTGGTGCAGCCGCCTCTCCCACCTCCACTTCTAGTACCCCCTGGTGCAGCCGCCTCTGCCACCTCCACTTCTAGTACTCCCTGGTGCAGCCGCCTCTGCCACCTCCACTTCTAGTACTCCCTGGTGCAGCCGCCTCTGCCACCTCCACTTCTAGTACTCCCTGGTGCAGCCGCCTCTGCCACCTCCATTTCTAGTACCCCCTGGTGGAGCCGCATCTAGCCATCATATTATTATTATTATTCCATGGAATTGTTCGGTTGATATGTTGGGTGGTGCAGGCAGACCAGTATGACCAGTATGACCAGTATGACCAGTATGACCAGTATGACCAGTATGACCAGTATGACCAGTATGACCAGTATGACCAGTATGACCAGTATGACCAGTATGACCAGTATGACCAGTATGACCAGTATGACCAGTATGACCAGTATGACCAGTATGACCAGTATGACCAGTATGACCAGTATGACCAGTATGACCAGTATGACCAGTATGACCAGTATGACCAGTATGACCATCTTCCATTTCTCCTGCTAAACTCTTCGACTATTGCAATAAATTCTGTGTTGACAGAATCGAACAGATTCGGCAGGACATGTCGTATAAAAAAACACAGCTAGACAAAGATCACAATTTTCAGGGTTTCTCTTTCGGTGAGTTTAATTATTGTTTCTGAGGCCTATATTAAAAAAACTAATTATGACGATGCCAAAAACATCATGTGATCTTGACCCAATCCCATTCTCAATACTAATCGATTACCTCGACGAACTTGTTCCCACCATACCAAGAATAATAAATATTTCGCTGACTACCGGTGTAGTACCAAAGTCTTTCAAGCGTGCTCTTGACAAATCGCTTTTTAAAAAGTCCAATCTGGATGCTGACTGCCTAAAGAATTACCTGTCAGTATACCGTTTCTATCAAAAGTCCTGGAGCGTATCGTGTTGGAACAGTTATTGACCCACTTAGAGCACCATGGCCTCTTGGAACAGTTCCAGTCAGCTTACAGGAAGTGCCATAGCAAGGAGATGGCACTGGTCAGGGTAATTAATGATCTACTTTGCGCGTCTGACTGATCAAGTGTCAATTTTAGCAATGCTCGATTAGTCGACCGCATTTGATACGCTTGACCATGAGATTCTTATTGATAGATTATCTACTACGTTTGGTTGTTCGGGCTGTGTTTGCAGCTGGTTTAGATCCTACCTAACCGAGCGCACGCAAAGTTTCATCATAAAGTGGTTTGTCTCAGCATGCTTGACTCTGCAATATAGACTACCACAGGGATCAGTTCTAGGCCCAGTACTATTTGTCATGTACACCCATAGCCTTGGTAATGTTATCAAGCCTATCTATATATCATACAACTTCTACGCCGATGATTCGCAGTTGCATGTTCCTGCTGAAGTCCCTCGTCTAGCAGGCAACCTCAGTTAATTGCTAGTGTCTGAACCTGGATGGCAGAAAGACTTAAAATGAATGTAGATAAGAATGAGGTAATTCAAATCGGATAAAAGGGCTAAATTTGAGGGTTTGGAATCACCGATGGTCATGAAAATGAAAGGCATAGGCCTATCCCCTTTGTAGAAAAGGTAAAAAAAACATGGGTGTCATCATTAACTCACCGTTGTCTTTCCACGCCCACATTAGCATCATAATTAGGGATGTTAAAACCGGTTATTTTCCAAAACCGGTTTTCGGTTCTATAAAACCGGTTTAAAACCGGATTTCGTTCCCCCCCCCCTCGCGCAAAGTCACAAGTCAAGGGCCGGAAAAGCCAAATGTGCGTAGTTTTGTAGGTATATTTGAAAAATACTTCAAACTTAATTAGTGTTTGCAGGGCATTCAAGAGTTGATATGCGTTAATACAATAATAATATGATTTTGTACTCTTTACCATAAAATTCTTTAGAACTAAAAAAAATCTGGGCTAATTGATTAAAACTGATAATAGCTTTCAATTTTTCAAAAGTGGTAATCAATTACCGATTATCTTTGACCGTAATATTAAGAAGAATTTGAAGAGGCATATATGGAAACTTGTAAAATAATGTAGGCTATTGAAAGGTTTCGCGTAGCACAAATCAAAAGAATGTGTATTTAATAGTGCCGTTAATAATAAAGCACCGACGCGGTGTCTAGCAGAATTGTTCAGGGTCACAAAGAAGGGCTAGTTTGCGTCTCTCCATTGCGTACATCAAAGAGCAGCGCACATCTTAAAGAACCGACAAGTAAAAAGATTCATGTTAATTGTAACTGTAACTTAACAATTGGTTTGATGTTGTTTTTATCGCAAGCCATAGTCGGTATTTGGAAACACAAGAAACACAATATCTAAAACTAAATAGTGTTAGCAAGGCATTTCAAGAATTGTTTTGTGCGAATCCAACATTATTTATTAAAAATATTTCCATTAAAACCACAAAAAAGGGTCTTCTACTTGAGGTAATGATTACCTTCCAACTTCCAACCAACAAACCGAAATCCGGTTTTGAAAATCAAAACCGGTTTTAGGTTTCAAAACCGGAATCCGGTATTCCGGTTTTCGTTTAACATCCCTAATCATAATATGCAGAAGCCTTATTTACAGCTGCGTAGACTGGTCATATCCGACCTTATATGTCGTTTGACTCAGTAAAGAAACTTGCCGCTGCCTTTGTACTCTCGCGCCTCGACTACTGTAATGCTCTGCTAATGGGGATCACATGACGATAAAGTCGCCAAATTGTAGCGTATTTAAAACAGTGCCGCCCGCCTTGTCATGCGTAAGTCACAGCGCAATTTTTCAACAGTTCTCCTGCGGCGTCTTCATTCGCTCCCTCTGGGAGCCAGAATTGAATACAAAGTTGCGCTACTTTGCCATCAGTGCCTTCATAACAACGAGATGCCGTCCAATCTCAAGGAACTAATGAAACCTTTTGTTCCACAAAGAACACTTCTTCTGCCGACCCATCGCTTCTCGTTTCTCTCTGACAATTGTTGGCCTTTATCCTTTTCAGCCTAGAGAATTATTTCCGTGTTTTTGGTTTTAAATGCGCTTTGAGCTTACATTATGTTTGATGGCAGCGCTATACAAATATAATTATTATTATAACAAGAAAATAAAGATATATGTTGCTCTGTACATCTAGACAATAAAAATTAACTAGTTTGTTGTTTTTTTTACTTTCAGAATTACAACACACATGATAAAACCACAAATAACTCAAAGCCAAACATTCAATCTAAATTTAGCCTAACATTTGGAAAATAACATCTGAATCAAAGTTACATATTTTAATAGCCACACCTCGAGTATAGCCACACTCTCCAAAAGGCCACACATTTCATAAAGCCACACATTTCATAAAGCCACACATTTC